>VZSZ01010485.1:1059023-1303272 GCA_013398815.1 Ibidorhyncha struthersii
CCCGGCCCGGCCCGGCCCGCCTCCCGCCGCGGGGGTTGGCCGGGCGGATCGGGGTCGCCGGCGCGCTTGACATGTGCCTCCCGCCTCCCGCAACATGCCAGAGTGGCTCCGACCTAACGCTGAAGCACGCGAATGAAGAGCAGTGCAGCGGCTGCCCTTCGCCGGCGTCCCCAGCCGCCTCCGGGGCTCCTCTTGGGGTGCGTGCCCGGAGCCGATTGTTCGGTTGCTGTCAGGATTCCAAACTCACTACGTTTATTGCTTGTTAAAATACATCAAGGGAAAAAAAACCCACAACCCACTGTTGACAGAGTATCATAAAAAGAAAATGTTTCTGTGGATCAGCTGTTTCTCAGGCAAATGTCCCAATTAAAAACCAGAAGTGCTCCACAGTCAAGTCAGGGAAGACATTGCAGTGAGTTACAGTCACAAGCAGAGTTTGATTTTTGCAGTAAGTAATGCGAGGGAGCTGTATTTTAATAAATTTGAGGTGCCTTTCTAAAATCTTTCCCTTTTTTTTTCTGAAATTCCATTGAAAGTCACCATTTTATTCAGCCACAACTTCATTTAATCACTGGGATGGCACGGGAAGCGTGTTTTATGATCCGCAGAAAATTTCCTTTATATTTTTAATGGTTGCATTCTGTACCAGAATGCAAAGCTGGATACATGAAGATTATTATGGAACAAATTATTTAGAAACATTCACTTTTTCAATAACTAAATCAGAGCAATTTTTAAATGGGTGCTACTGTCTAGCTTCCCAGTAACTCCCTGTCTGGCCAGACTGACTGCTGGAGGCTTAAGCGGTTGGGCCCTGCCGGCTGCTGCCTCCTGCTCAGGAAACCCACCCCTGTGGTTTCCACCAGGAAGTTTCAGTAAAATTCACACGATCCTGAAGAATACTGAAACTGCATCAAATCAATATTTCCTGTTGGATTTTTTTTTCTTCAGAGCATTTTCAACCTTTCCTACCAATCATATAATGATTTAAATCCTGCGGCAGTCCTCTGGTAGGTCTATGACCACTTGTCTGAAGAGCAACTGCTTGCCTTTCTCCCGTAGTCTTTACTGGGAGCCTAAATCCTGCCAGCCTGAATCCTGCCAGCAGGCAGAGCCCGGTCTCCTGGGCAGGTGGAGTCAGCCCCCACCAATCATAAAAGTTTTTATTGTAATAACTATTAAACACCATTCAATCAAATAGTCTAATAATCACTTACACTTTGCTTTTCCACCCAAAAGCTCAGTGTGCTTCATGCAGTAAGTAAGCATCATTATTTCTTTTCACATATGGCCTTAAGCCGTGTAGTACTGCAGTGGGTTTTATTACCAGCTTGCCAGAGTCCCGGCGCAGCGCTGCACCTACCTGGCTGCAGGAAGGCAGGGAAAGGCAATCACGACAGACATACCTGAGGGAGTAAATCCAGCAGCCTCTCCGCTCAGCAGCAGAAGTCTTTCAGTCAAATCCCAAGAACAGGTCCTCTGCTAGTGAGGCAATTCCACTGCTTTGTGCCCTCCGCAGCAGGACTGATTAGAAAACTCCTAATGGATAAACAGAATCAAAACAGAAGAAATTTTTATATCAAATTACTAGAGGAAAATCATATTTGAAAAACTTTTTACTTAAGTTTTTATTAAAATTGATGATTAAGAATTTCTTCTGAAATTGCAGCATTGTGAAAATTTATAAAGGCTTGGAATGTAAAAATATCCAGTTCATGTTAAGTGAGTTTTGTTTCTTAGGTATAAAAAATAAGTAATAAAAATAAAAAGGAAAGGCAAATGCATTTAAACTTAGTTCTATTTTAATAAATCTAAGGTTGTTATTGTAGTAATAGTGTTGCTGAAGTGAAGACAGTTTTAGCTTAAGTGTCCCTCGATTTATAACATTAAACCTTCAGTTCTACTGTATTTACTACCCACCAAATTTGATTTTATAAGTAGCAGCTGAGCACTGAAGCGCTGATATCTTTGTATTCAATTAAAGTAAGGAATTAGGAACACGAGTGTGTTTTTCACAGTCTTAAGTTAGAGTAATAACAAGACTTTTTTTATGTTCTCCTCTTCTACTAAAATTGTAACAGGGGACTATTGTGCTCTACACTGACTAGCAAGTACTCTGCACAAATCATTTTGCTCTTAGGATCATAACAACATTTGAAGTCATTTATTGATTCAATCCTGTCAGCAAAAGGGACTTCCACAGCACAGAAGCTATCACCGACCCGCACTCATACCCCGAACAAGTGATGAACGGCAGGAATATCACAGGGAGAAGCTCCCTTTGCAGTTACCGATCCTGCAGCATCCTCCACACCAGAGATTCTCAGTGAAATGAGGGAAAATATTCAGGTGCGTAAAGTAAAGGCTGTGTTTTGTTGATGACCATAATTTTTTGCTGTAAACTGTAACTGTCAATCAGATAGTACATTAAGCTGTGTGACAGATATGTAATGATATTTTACACATAGGCAAACTGAAATTGGTTGTTTTTATGGAGAAATCCTATGGCATTTCCACAGCTTTCAACTTCCAAGTTAGATTTTGGTAGAGAAGATTTTCTCTGCTTTAGGATAAGCCAAAACACAGGAGCATTTGTTCTGGCAACAGGAGACTCTGTCACTTTATCCACATGACTTCATCGCTAAGCCATCCCCTAGGAGATGGTGGCAGGGAGAAGCTCTGAAGTCCCCTTCCTGGCTCCTGAGCACCTTTTCCAGGGAAGCCAGAAGGAGTCTGGAGGGACCATTGGATGAAACCAGAAGAATTCCTCCTGAAGGGACAGTCATCTTTGTTGTCTTAGTCTCATTCTCATACTCCACTGTTAGCCCGAATCCTCCTTTGATATGAAATGCAGGAGCATCGCTGACCTCAGGAGGTGATGGCGATTAACAGCAGATGAGTATCTGGCACTTTAAGCAGACACTGGGACTTACGGGACTGGTAATGGGAGACTGCTTTTGCTGTTGCTGGACCGTGTTTTATAGCAACTCATGAAATCCCACAAGCGATTCCAGCACTGTGTAGCTGATGACATTTAAGAACATTTCTCCCTCTAATTTTTTTAAATGACTAGCAACTCCATTATTTGAATAACCAAAATACTTTCTAATGGCTGCTTGAGGAGTCTTTAATTCATACCCCACTGTTTGGAGTTAATCCATTCAGAAACTAAAACAGTGCAGGTCACCTTTGAAAAGGAGAAAGATGCAAAAATATCGTTTTACACACACAAAGCATATGTGATGAGACATTTACTTTGAGTTGGTGTAAAAGCGCTATAACGTACCTGACGTGTCACGGTATTCCTACCATAAGCAACGTTCACCTCTGCCCTAAATCCTCTGGCAGAAGTAAGACCCGTTCAGCACTCTATTCTTAGATTTTTGTCAGCTTTTTTTTTTTTTCTCATTTTTCTCATTAGACTGACATGCTTTCATAGTCACAGGGGCCAGTTTTGCTCCTACTGATAGAAAGGAAAAGCTTTTGCAAATGACTCCTATGAACACGGAGGGCAGTCCTGGTCCTCTGCTTCCGTGGTGGAGCGGGCAGTGCTGCTGCTCCAGCTCGCAGGCAGCGTTCAAGCAAACTCTGGGGCTCAGGGTGCCTCCCCAGGAACCTGAACATGCTGATGGCATGCTGACTGGCTTCTGAAGACTTTATTATCTTTAGAAAAAAGGTGAGGGGCAGAAGCGAATATTGGATGTAAACAAACAAAAAAAAAAGCAAAAGAGAGAGATGCTAAAATGTTCACATCTCTGCTTCCAGCACAGCGACCTCAGAGTAGCTCATAACAACAGGCTAGCAACTGCCAGCCCAGTTGCCTTTAAAATGCCACTGGTTTAACATCAAATCAAGAGGTATAATTGCATTTTTCCTTCCTTCTCTCCACCCCCTGAATTCCAGTCCTGATCAGGTCCAAACCAAACTGACAGCGTATTTGTGTTCCCATAAGAAGTCTGTAAAAGGTCATAAAAACTGCAAGTTCAAATGTCTGGACTGTTTTCAATATACATGATGACTTTCCTGTTTCCCATCCGCAAGCAGCGGGCTGCACTGTCTTGAAGTTATTCCAGGATCCAGGTGATAGGCAGAAGTCTAACACAGTGTTTGAGAAAGAACTGATTGGTCTTGTATTAGGAAATTCAGGGTTAAAACTGTCAAGCCTGTGCTTTGGTTTATTCATCCTTCCTCTGGACGAGTGACATTTCCACCAAAAAGCTTCATTTTTCTTTCCATGAAACTGATTAAGGTAGAAAGCACGCTTCTGCATTCTGGCTAGGCACAGTTCTCACTTTATGCAGCAAATGCATTTTTAATTGCCTTTAGTTTCTACTTTATCTAGCTTTCTTATCTGATATTCTTTGTTAAACTGTCTAACAGCATGAGACACTCATGCAAGAACATACAGAAAGAGAAGGCAACATATATTCATAATAATGCAGCAACAGTTCATCTTCTACTACACCGCGCTTACAATAAAATCAAAAGAAGTCAGAAAATCAGATTACTCCACACTGTAAAATTTACCTGAAATTTAAGGCGGACAGTCTGTTTTAATAAAAGACATGATGCCGGCTGCCTAACACTTAGACAGGAGTATAAGATGGCAAGAGAAGACAACATATAAAAATTGTCATCTGTTAGGTCCATCAGCACGTGGGGTTGCCATTTGTCAGCTCATCCTGCAGCAGATTGGCGCTGCTGCACCTCCACTGCTCAGTGCAACCCCTGCATACGAATAGGGATCTAGTAAATTTATTGGGAAGAGCTTGAATGAGGTGCATCACCCAGAAGCAGAGTAGCAGACTAGAAGCCAACTCAGCTCAGTCTCGGGAATTACAGAAAACACGCTGCTTGCAGAAGCATACTAAATACCAGGAAGCAGCCGAGCTCCAGCATCGCCGTGAGAAGCTCTGACCCGAGAGATGCCAGCAGTGCCTGATGGTACGGAGGCAAGTATTGCTTGCCTCTGAAGTGTCTCTACCTACATACTGTGGTTAGTCCCTTTAAGTAACATATTTCTGTTTAACTTACACCAGGATCTTTATAAACTATATTAGAGCACCGTATTGTCATATCTTCTCTCTTAAAGATAATTATTATAAAATAATATGTTATAGATTATAGACTAAGACTTGTCCCTATTCTGGGGGAAAAAAAAAAGTACTATAATCATCCTTTGAAAGAGACAAACACATTGACAAAACTCAAAATACTCCACATTTGGATCTACAAAATAATTTTAACAATTGTTTACCAACATCCCGATTCATCACATTCTTAAAGTGGTATAATTAATGGGGAATTGGAGACAAAACATTATTAATAAAGACTGAAAAAAGAATTACTACAACGTTACTAAAAAAAAGACCCTTAAGTCCAAGAGAGAACACTGCTGAGTTATGCAATACCTTGTATTTCCCACTGGGCTCACAGAAAGTAGTAAGGTCTCCCACACAGAAAACTGACATCTATTTGACCTCACAGAACTCCCAGCACCTCATATGGAAAAAAATCCATATAAAAACCCAACAGATCAGACAAGAACTGCAGCAACCTCTTAAACGCTTAGGCCTCAGTTCTGCAAGTGCTTCTGTGTGCAATGTGCAACGTAAGTGCCTCAGCAATCTGCCAGCTCCTAATGTAAAGGGTGACAACATGAACCTACTGTGCACGACTTTAAAGAAGACGACATTTTCTGTGTGTAAAACTGGAGAGTTTGCTTTACTTTTTAAAAATGCTAAGATTGTTTCTCCTTTCCTTTTTATTATTTTCATTGCCAGGATCACACCATGCTAGGCTGTCTACTTGTACACAGCCAGAAAATCAAAACAATTAGAAATTCAAGTCACAGCTATCCAGTTTTTCAAGAGAGACTCAATGGATGACTGGAGAATTAGTATAATTACTGCAACATCACAGATACTAAGCAAATAAGGCCTGCTTAACTAGAAGTGGCGAAATTAGTTTTATTTGCTTAGAATACATTGATTTATTTTCCTTTTTTTTTTTTTTTTTTAATAATAAGTACTTGGTAAACTATTGGAAGAAAAACCATTGCTGTTAAAAAGCCATCTCTTGCATTGCCCTGGTCAAGAGCTAAAACTAAAGCTAGTATGAAAAAATTTTTGATTAAACTTGATTGCATAAAGTTTCCTCATTTAGCTGTGAGGTAGCTCACAGAAACAAGCTGCTATGGCAGACAGGGTACTGCTCTTGCAAAAGAAGTGAGGAAGAAAGCTGAGCCAGCAAGACTTCCAGCATCCTCTGCAGCACGATGGTCTCTGTTTCCTGGCCTCACCACAATGATTATCCAGGCAGGGGAGGTAACCTTCCTGTGCTCACCTGGGGACCTTTTGCCAGGACCAATTATTTTAACAGTTTAACATAAAATAGATTTCATTTTATATAGATCTGTATTTCTTTCCCTCTGTATAGTATATATCTAGATAGTATTCAGAGTTGTTGTGCTTTAAATGATTTACAAGATTTTCCACATTAAATACCTTTATAAATGCCACTTAAGCTGTGAGGACATAGGGGAGTACTCCAAATGGATGCAAGTTACTGCAACTGTCAGCTAGGGATTTAAGTACATAGCATGCCAATGTACTACGTCTTTGAATCATGGGTGAGTGAGAATGCAAGAGGAAAGGTGGCGACCGTATGAATCTGGCTAGTCGATAAAGCCAAAATCATGACATTTGTTAAATCAGTACAATCAGAAAATGTACAGAAACCCCGTCTTTCCAATTAATTCTAGAATATAAAAGAACAGAGTGCGAGAAAAAGAAAAGTTCAAGTAGAACAAGAATGTTATGCTATACACAAAACACACACAACATGGAAAATCATATTAGGCACAAACATCTTGTATTAAACACACCATATCTGGGCTGATGCGCAGGAAGCCTTCTAAGTATTCCATTAATTTTCCTTTACAGCTCAAGACCGTATTTTCATTTTTTAAGGAACTATCTGCAGCTGCTCTCTTCCTAAACCACAAAAACCTATCCACTTAATAAAAGAATGCAACACAACTCATTGAAGCCAACAGTTTCAAAAAGCATCCATTAATTTTGGATGCTTCTGGTTTTAGATGTCTCCCTTAATGAGCCTGAATGTAAACATGCTCTTAATAATTCTGCCAAAACTAGGCTAATAAGTCGATGTCTTCATTTATCAGCTGAAACACCTGACCTCGTGCTGTACAGATGAATTAGATGCTCTGACTTAATCATTTATATTACTTTTCTTCATATGAAATAAAAAGAAACTTTGGGCCAGATTCCCTATTCTGTTCCTGTTCCTCCCATCTACCCTGGCACTGGGAGAAAGCAGCCTGGATGGAGATGCCAGCACAGCATCTCTGCAGCCTGCCTGAAAGGGGGTCACCTCCACAAACCCCTCATCGCACTATGTGTTTGTGGAATGGAGAAGGGAATGTGAAAAGACATGTATTTTTCGGTTAGCAGATAACCCTTTCATCAATAATGTATCTCTCCAGTCTGTTGGTGCATCAACCCGCTACCCACTGTTTCAGACTGTTAGAGACTACGGCTCCTAAATTAGAATTGAAATGACTGTTTTGTTCAAGCAGGATCAATTACTTGCTAGTGTTTCCTTGCTGCTCACTGTAGTTAGAAAGCCGCAGGGCTGATGCACGTGGAGGAATAAGTGCTGATCTGGGAGGTGACACTGAGGAAGTTTGGCTGTGGTCTGTTGATACATTAACATTTTATGGCCATGGTAGGAGGGACTCAGACTCAGACTGAAGAGAAATCCATCCAGAAAACTGAACTGCTTATCCCCCAAAATGAAAGAAACCAGCCAGCGGATGTATCAGCAGATGCTGGCAGTCGCTTGTGAAGGGCTATGTCCAGAGCTTGGAAACAGGGACCACTCCAGCGAGTGACCTGGGAAACTGATAGACATGAATGATGCCTTTCTCTGCTTCTCGACTCCTGTTTGGGGAAGTCAGAGCCCACTCCTGGCCAGGATGAATTTTCTCTTGGGTAATTTTCCTGCAGCCCACAAGCCTAAAGCAATTTTTGCCAAAGGAGAAAGAGTTGCACAGCCCCAAAGGACCAACAACATTTCAAGAATTTATGGGATTTAAGTCACTTGCGTGGTCACAAATAGCCAGGAATAGGAGCTTTTCCCCTTCCTCCAAAGAGATTGTCGCACCAGAAGACCTGGGGAGATGATGCCACAAGTGAAGGAGCAAAGATGGGAACTGAAAGGCAGATTGCTCTTGATTCCACATCCTTCCTGTGCAGACTCTGATGTTTTTCTCAGTGTTCTCAGGGAAATGAGATTAAAAATAACTGTTTCTCACCTCCCTTCTCCCAAGGTCTGAACTGGTTAACTTCTGACAGGGGTTTTCTGTGTCAGCCCTTTGTACAGATTCTGATAGGGAACACCAAAACCTAACCTCTGCAGCACATTTGCTATGTGTGGATTAGTTGTTGTGCATTACAGGATGGTAACTAATAATTAATTTTCAGCAGACAAAAGCCTGTCAGGTGGAAAGAGGGTGGGCAGAAAATACTGGCTATAGACAGAGCCCAATACTCAGATGAGGTACTGAGCATATGGAAAGATGGATTCAAGAAAACGCCCAGGAGAGTTTGACTTTTACAAAACATTTAAACGAGGTTTTGCTAGTTTAAAATAATGATAATGGCCACTGTAGAAATACACAGGTTCTAGCAATTAATCTGCAAAAGCATCCTGGAAAAGGGTCCGAGACAAAAGATCTTCATGAAACAAATCCTTAGAGGCCAGCAAACAGTTCTAACAGTGTTTTGTGGACAAATAGTTCTATTTGCAGAGTTTTAGAAAAAAATTGCAACACACATTTGTTCAAAGTGGCTCCTGTTAGGGATAAGCATGTGTCTGACTTCAGATGCTTCCCTCTAAAAGCTCTACTGACTGCCAGGAGACTAATTTAGGCAATAACATGTAGATAACAAGACCTGGACGCATAAATATGTTTCTCCCTTCCTTGTCATTTATGTGGGGAAGAGTCCTGATGCTCAGATGTGACTTTGCTCTGATTTAAGCCTTGAAAAGCCGGTGAAAATTTTTGAGCAGAATGATTATTTCTCAAGCTGTAATTCAGTCATGTCCAGTTCACTGCAGGCAGTCATTCAAACACAGAGGCAGGTATCCAGGTGAATTGGAAAGGACAGGCTTCATAGCATGCTAGGAATTAATTTGCGTTTCTGGGACTCAGGCTGTATGCATGACATTTGTGAGGTATTTCAGCTGGCGGGCAGGGTAACCACGGGCGGGCAGCAGTCACGGTGCTGGGGGACTGCAGCTCCAGCCCAGCTATGCCAAGGCACGTTCTGTCCCAACCCCGGGGACCTACAGCCTGCTCAGATCAGCACCCACCTTAAGCGTATTGCAACCAACAGGAAGAAGATAAAGGTACGTATCTGATTAGCCACAGAATAAATCATATCGCTAAGCAGAAAGGTATTTGAAATAAACAGTAACAACTCTATTAAAAATGTTAGAATTTGCATATTTACAGCTACTTAAATATTAAGGCTTTTACTTCACTAATCTGAGATTAATCCACCATGTAAAAATAGATATTTGTTTAAATAAATTGACTACACTGCTAGTTAGAGATAGCGATTTCCATTGTTCAGAAGGTCTGCTTTATTTTGATCTTTTTTAGGAGATAATCCTCATAATCCTGTATCAAGTTGACTATAATATGTGTTCTCCCTTAGAGTTCTTTGCATACAGCAGCGATCCTGCTACCGCTCACTAGTTTCTGCTACTGTGAAGTTTAGTTTTTCAGGAGGAAACCGGGAAGCGGTTATGAAGATGTTAACAGCAGTGATAATGAGAATGAATTCAGCCACAATACTGCTAGCCGATGAACACTGCGAGGAAAACTCAAAGCACTGATTGGGGTTTTCTATCCCAGCAAAATCAGTATTTTTCTTACAGCTGTGTGTGCACTCACACAGTGAGTCTATTCCAGTGCTTCCAACTTAAGCCACCGTACGTGGAAGTTCAGTCTGTTTTCCCAGCATTATTATTCTGTGTATGAAAGATCTACATATGATGCTTTCTGCTTATCTGTTTTTATTGCACCTTTCTTAGCAATAAAGCCTCTCTGAGCTGTGCTTTACACCTCAGAACATGTCCGTTGGCCAGATGGTTGCTCTAACAAATGGGGAGAAATGTCAGAAGCACTTTTGCATACCTGGGCAGTGAGGCGCACCAGTCCTGCTCCTTGCTGCCAGCGCCAGCCAGGGCACGCTGGGGCTCAGCACGCCTTGGTTTCCCAGCATGAGGGCAATAGGCACAGGGTCAAGGACCATCCCTCCGGGGGTATCACTGCACTGGAGAGAGGCTGCTTTGCACTGCCTGAACTATCTGGCTGTCTCTCTGAGATCTGCTCCCAAAAGCGAAAACCTCAACAAAATATTTTCTGTGTTTTCTTCCTGGATGGCACACATGGCTTTTGCTATAAACGCTACCCCCAAAATTTCAAAATAGCTTTGAATTGGAAACTATTTGTTACCTTTCAAAATCATAACCTTACCATGCTTCATCTTATACTGATTATCAGCATTATATTACCTGCTTGATAGAGTATCATTTTATCTTATGCATGATGATTCCTCACTGCTGCTTATGATTTTGTACAAAATACTTTCTGCTGTCAGGGAAGGCATCTTTTAAAGTCCAACTTCATGGCCTCATTTTGTGGATGAGAAATGCCAAGTCAAATAAGCAGGACTGGCTGGCTAATGAGAGTCTGGTGAAGTGCTTCACAGTGAATCACAGATTAGCTAATGGTTATTGAAAATCCTGATAATAACAAGCAACCTTTTTTGCATTAGGAAGCTCTTCTGTTGTTTACAGTTCCTCTGTCAATGTGATACCATCAAGTCAAAATCAGATCTCTGGAAATCAGAGGCCTAAAGTTGGTGATGGTAGTCACGGCTAAAAGAAATCATACTAATCCATTTTTTAAATAATTCGTATGTTATAGCATGGACTTACAGAAAGGGGAGAGGTGCTGTGGGAAGAAAGAGGGGATCTGCTGGAATAATCTATGCCTTTCTGCATGTGTGAACAGTTACCAGCACCTAAAGCAACCCCGGGGAGGGACAGGCAGGAGAACTTGTTCAGAAGCCAAAAAAAATGAAGCTCTTTGTTATCCCACAAAATCACTGGGGCTCACGGGGGAAGAATGAGGCCCTGGAGAGCAGAAGCACAGGAGATATTCACTCTCTAGGAAATTCTCCGTTGTGCCTAACCATCCTGGGAAGCAGTTGGGGGGAGTGCCGGGCGGGACACAGGGATGTGAGAATGCAGGCAGCAAGGCTGTGGGTGGCCTCCTGAGTGCTGGGCAGCTGCAGACCACGGACACTACTCTCATGAAGCCTCCAAAAGGTCTCACCTTTTCAGGGGTAAAGTTAATATCAGAGATCATTAAAAAAGCAGGTAGATTCCTACGTCCAATGTAACTGCTGTAATAATTTATGTTTTTAAGATACTGTCGTCTTTGTTTAGCTTTTCTTGCAAGATATTTTTTGTTGTTGTTTCGGCTGTACTTGGATCAACCTCTACAGCCAGCAACAAAGAATTCTGTCTTTTTGGCAGTTATTTTTGGCCTTTTCTTGAGCAACAGCTGATAGTTTTCCAGATTCTTTGTCTAATGCTAGAGGTTAAGCTAAGTCTAAAATGTTCACCCGATTGCACTTGAACTTGTGGCTTACCTGGGTAGAAAAAAAAAGCTGCACTTTTGACATAGAGCTGCTTCCAAAAAGATTGAACAAGTGTTTGGTCTACAACTTTATATGCTATTAAGTTGTATTGCACAGAAATTTTCCCACAATATTCCACACAGAATGAAAACTGCCTTTGTAGCTTATGAAATGTTAATATCATAGCATGAATTTATATAGGTGCATAACTAGAAATGATAGCCTGGGGAAAAAGTCTTATTGACAAAGTTAAATTTGTTAAATTAAAAATGCAGCTAATGACTCACCTTTTACTCTCCAACTATATTATATGTCTATATTTTTATGAAGTAACTGATAGGCTTTAGTATAACCCCGATAATACACGAAGGCACATTACGCGAGCAAATGTCTGGATGTGGTGAATCCACTGTTAATTATAGAAAGGCCTTCCTACAAATCTAGGATACCATCTGTCCTAAAACTATCCTTTAGCTAGCTCTCTGCCTGCATTCTGTGCATCTGTACTTTGCCATTACACTCAAAACAAATAGGAGTATGCTACAGTACAAGTTAATGAATAAATGACGAATTACTAAACCTGTCTGACCAGATTATTCAATCTCTTCATCATGAGTCAGACATTCTACTTATGTTTCTTCATCATCTGCATTTACATGTGTATGCTCCCTCAAAGCATGCTTTTTTGTTGTCATTGTTATTACACATTTTAATGGTTGGTTAGATTTGTCAGATTTTTGCAAATTCAATGAAATGCCAGACAGAAAGCACATGAAATGCAGCACTGTTTCTACTGAAGAATTATTGTTATTTCCGCATTTGGCTTGTGCTGGTATTGAAAGACAGAGGGAAGGAAGATACTGCGTGCTAATGCTGCCAAACTGAATTCCAAAAATTCTATATATATTGGACTCAACAAGATTTTTGGTTTTGTCCCTGCCTTTGGACTGGAGGTTCTGTGAGTCTTTAGTTTAACACACTTTTGTGCAGAGACTGCATCTTATCTCCAGGACAAAGGACCACATAAAACTTTGGTGGGGATCTGTTCCTTGAGTAGGAAATTATGGAAATACCAGCTTGGAGTGGCATAGAGAGCTTGTTTTTTTTCGCCCAGCTGCTCATCGTCATGATTCAGCTCTCATGGCTGATTATCTGAAATTTTCTGGCAGGTGCTTGGTGGGCACTATAGCATCCGTGTTTAAAAAACCTGCCTTGCTTGTGCCTATAACTAATTCTTTCTAGACCTTTGGTGATGCTTCTCCCCTTAACCAAGGAGTAAATGTCTCTTCCATTCCTGTAACAAACCCTGGCTACTTTTTAAATAAATGTTACTATGTATATTTGTTACGATTAGTAAGCGCAGAGAGTGTGAGGCCTGAAAACGGAATTGAGTGGCTCCTCTACCCAACCATCTTAGCAGGAAAAGGCTTTCGGGGCACTTGATGTTGGCTAACTCCACTGGGGCCTTCTTCCAACTTGAGATGAGCCAGGAGTGTTGCACAGATGCATGTGTGAAGCTGTAGCCCCTGGCAAAGGCAGTGAGGGCCAACATACCTAGTGTATCTGAGTGGGTGGGACAGACCTGGGTGGGGCAGATAGATTTGGGTCAGTCCTTCCAAACTGTTATACAAAAATTGGATATTTTTAAACAGTGGTTTAGAATCTATGGAGTTACCCACATTAGACAGCTAATAATTTCCATCCTACAGGTGCGATGTGGAAGCCCCTGCGATGGAGAAGAACTACCTCTTCCAAGTCTTAATTTCAGCTCCTTCATCTTATGCTCCTTTCCACGTAATGTTATCTAATCACAGCATATGTGAATCAGTTCTGTCTCAGGGTCATAATTTTCTCTGTTCTTTGACCCTCTGTAGATGAGAGCCTTTGCAGGCAGTCACACCTTCACTGGGGTTGGACATACACTCACTGATACAGCTACAAGCAAGAGTGGACCTACGCACCATCCTAGTCACACGCTGGCTTCCCTTTTCCATGGTCATCAGCTGAGTACATTTTTATACCCTGTTGAAATGCACAAAAATACACTGTCCAATTTGACAAAACTTCCAAGTAATTATAAAGTACTTTTTGCAATTTCCTATGTAATATCCTTTCAAAGTTGTCCTGTTTTCTTTCTCTTTGAATGCATATTCAGAGCAGGCAGATTTGTAGGCACACAATGAGAAGCTGATTTTCAAAAGAGGTAAATAAATTGCACTGGCTGGAAAAGGGCTTCTTACTGCCCTTTTATTATGACGTGCACACAACTTGCTACAAATTCTTTACTTTGCATTTCTATCACAAAGATAAATGAAATTGTCAATCCTGTTCACATTTCCTTTTGATGGCTATATAAAAGTAATAGCCAGGGTGCCAAAAAAAAGCTTTCATTAATTCTTCTATTTATTAAGGTGAAAGGAGGACTATTTTGCAAACAAAGAGGAATAAACAGACTGCAGTGAAATTTCTGCTTCTTTTCCAGGGGATATACCTTCTGCATGATTCCTAACTTTAGGATGACTCTGAGCAGCTCTTAAAATGGATAAAAAACTTCTGGATTTCAGATTTCTGTAACTTTATCTCAGTATTACACCACTCCAACACTAAACAGGATAAGTGAAATGCTATATGGTAATGTTGAAATTTAATCCAGGGAATATGACCATGCTTTAAAAGAAAAAAAAAAAAGAAAAGAAAAATTGTATATTCATTAAATAGCGATGTCTAATATTAAAAATAATAATATCTCAGCACTGCTTTTTGTATGTGTGTGTGTCCATAAACACATGGGTATAGACATCAGGGTCATTTCTTCAAAATCATCTTGGGAAAAAGATGCCCCTCATAAATCATTTTTATTGGGAATAGTTTGGAGCAGAAGCAGCCCTGAGTGTTGCCATGTAGCTGACACGGAGTCTACCAAAACCTAGTCTTCCTTGGCAGCACAGCAAAATGAGTTACAGCCCAGCAGGACAGCAACAAGCTACTTTCAGTGCCACGAAGGTGAAACAGAGAAAGATATTTGCCATCACTGCTACTGCCAAAGA
Source organism: Ibidorhyncha struthersii (assembly GCA_013398815.1). Taxonomy (NCBI): domain Eukaryota; kingdom Metazoa; phylum Chordata; class Aves; order Charadriiformes; family Charadriidae; genus Ibidorhyncha; species Ibidorhyncha struthersii. The sequence continues at coordinate 1,073,812 of VZSZ01010485.1, forward strand.
TGAAAACACTAATCACTTGTGGCTTGGGAAGGGTGGGCACAAGTTGAAGGAGGAAGGGGGAGGGTAGAAAACCCTCTTGGGAAGGCAGTAGAAAGGGAAAAGCTTAACGACAGGGAGGAAGGTTATGGAGAAGGGAGAAGGACATTGCATAGACTAGCACTAGGCTGCCAGCCATGAGACTTGCCCTCCAAGATGATCATCAAGGAAAGGAGAGTTGGGGCCCTCAACAAGGAACTGGAAGAATCAGATGGTGGTTTTCACAGATCACCTCTGGAGCCTCTGCAGATGGGGGTAAATCTGTCTGCAGAGAGAGTAAAATCTTAAGTCTTAGATGCTTATGTGAACTTTGTTCCTTTACTTTTTTCACAGCACTGCTTTTTTCCCCTGTTGTTTAGTCATTACTGGAAAAGGAATTGGATTTATAAGATTCATTTTTTGAGAAAAAAAAGAGAGAAACTAAAGTTTTGAAACTCTGATAATTAAGATGGATAGATTTGTAAATCATTTGAAGCTCCCCAGCACTGTTGTTAGTACTGGTGTGCTCTAACCTCCTGCCGTGCCTGGGAAGTATTTGAGCAGAGTTTGTAAATGTTTAGGTGAGGAAGAAATCTAGTCCTCTATGGGACAGAGAAAGGGCAATACGTCCCTGAACTCCATGAGACAGGATCAAGTCTAAATTACCACACTGAAGATGCCTTATTTGTCCTTCTTACGAGATGCAAAGGTCTCAGGACAATTAATTCTGTCTTTTTTATTGTTTCAGTGTGGAGCTTAAAACCCCTGACCTTTTATCACATCTATTTAGCTGTATATCTATGGCTCAGGAGACAATTAAAAATGAGATGCATGTTCTGTGTTTGGCAGAAAAATGCAGTACTAATTCATTTTCTGGCTACAACAGTCTAACTATGTTTAGTTTTTCCTTCTTGCATTCACATCTAAATCTATCTCCCCTCTTCCATTGCGTTTTATAAAAATTTGCATCTGTATGTGTTTATGCGTCTGTGTAAATCTTCAGGGTAATTCTGTACTACACTTCTTATTAGCACAGAATATATAAGACATTCTCCAAAGGTTTGAGTTTTCAGAATACAAAACTCTTTTGCTTGTTTAGATTTGGTTCAGCCTCCTCTAAACGTGATCATAAAGCATTCATTCCCAGATACTCGGTGGCCCACAAAGCATGATAACGACTCCGCTCCTAGTGCAGCCGCGTGTAATGTTATTCACAGCCAAAGTCCCAAGCCATCTTTCTACTCCACTTTGAAGGAATCACTCTCTTTATCAGCAAAGAAAACAAGCAGCTTTTCTACTACAACTTTCAGAAACCTCCCCTTCCATCTCTCTCCATCCCTCAGTGGCAAGATGAACATCAGAGATGGGAGAAAAATAATGCCGTGTTTCCCAAAGCAATTAATTTTACAATAGTCCAACTTTAACACCTTTGGACATTAGCACAAATGGGAAGAAAAATTAAAGCTTAGATTTACAAAACCATGAAAACAGCAGTAAACTGCTAGCAAAAAAAGTGTTTCCTTATCATCAACAAGCAAAGGGTTTAGCCACTGGGAGATGTTTTAAAACCTCTTTTTTTAAAAAAAATCTACATAAAGAATATTTCTGATTCCATGTGAAATTCAGATCCAGTTCCAAAGGCTTCAGGAAAACCAGGCAGGAAAGCTTGAGATCTTGTTTGAAAACAGGAGGTATCTGAAAGTACAGCCTTCCCTCATGAAGCCACAATTTAAATATCAAGTTTTACACAAAGCAGAAGGATAAACAGTCCAACCCACATCTTGTATCAAAACCGGCTGTTTTTAACGATTATCCTTTATTTTTTATTACTGTGTGTTTTGATAGATCTTGTGCCAGCAGTGGATATGGTGAGAAGTTAGCCCTCTACGTTACCCAAGATACTGGCAGGCTGCACTTCTGGTGTTTAGCAGTGTTATAAAAGCATTGGTGTGCGAGGCACCCCGTAACAAGCTATTCCCTGTGACAGGAGACCACACGAGCCAGTGGCTGAGCACTGCTCAGCCTGCCGCACTGTGCACAGGACCACGAACCCCCTGATGCTTCATGTTTTCTAGTAGCCAGCCTGGTATCTAACACGTGTGCACTGCCACAGCAACCATCTCTCCCTTGCGGTGGGACCCCAGTGTGCCCCGTGCGGCTGAGCCGCTCTGTCAGAAAAGGGGCTGCTGTGCAGCGGGCTGACGTGCTCAGGAGCAGCCCATGGGGCACAGCCACAGCGGCAGCTCCAGCTCCACGGGTCCTGACGAGCTGGGGACACCACCTTTGCTGTCACCCTGTGCAAGTGCTCTCCTGTATTGAGAGAGAAGACACTTGCTAGATCTGATTAGCCTGTAATCTCTCCAAAGTGGGGACATCTTTCTGTCCGTTCGCTCAGCCCTTCCTTAAAAGAGACTTTGACTGTGGTATTTGGCCATGGTAAAAAGGGCAACATGAAAGAACTGAGGCCCTGAAGCTTTCCCAGTTAGGTTGCTTTTCCTCTTTGTTTTTTTTTCTCTTTCAATTTTGGATTTTTTTCCCTGTGACACTTAAAAATGACATAAATATTACAGGCTAGATGCTTGTCTCCTGAACTTCTAATAGTATTGAAGCAGCAAAGGTGTCTGTGTTTAAAACCAGAGGATACTCGCTAGCTACTTGGCTGAATGTTCTTTGCTATGCAAAGCTCTGCAATATTTTCAGTAGTGCCTTATAATGTCAGCTTTCAGAGTATGATAAGGTATCTCCACGGTTTCATATTGCATCAAGTGGAAATCCAGCATACAAATGACAAGCTCAGGAATATTTTACACAAAATTATTGAAAATTTTAAGCTGTTTCTGCTTTTACACAGGAAGTGGAATAGATTATATGGTATTAAAGCATTTACTGGAAAGTTTTTACTTTTTGAAAGATCATTTAAATGAGGAATGTTATATTTGTGAACTGTTATACATTAGTCCACCTGTACATTCCTCTCCATCACCCAAAAGAAAGGACTGTATGTCAGAACGGTCAGCAATAAGCAGGTTTGTTTGGTAATAGGGCTATATTCAGACCATGCAACTACCAATCCATATGAGATACCTCTTTTTACAAGAATATCACTCTCTTGCCTGCAGAGTGGCTCTGTACTTGATGTTCAATCATTATGTTCATTAGTGGGGAAAAATCCTTCAGGAAGATCATTCTTTTTAAAAGCCATATGCAATTTTGTGGCTAAAAAGTGCAAATGCCTTTAATTATATTAACCATGCTTGCAAATTAGAGGCAGAATAACCCATTTGCATCTGTGTAAATTGGGTATTAGACCTAAAGTCAGTATTCATTTGTGTGCATCTAGGTAAAAAATAAAGGAGTAAAACACACACACAAGCATAATATTTAGAGTTTGTGATGGATTGGAATGATATAAAAGGGTGCCAGATCAGTAAATTAGTGATACCACGCAGACAGAAAATCATGGGAGATGCTAGATGATGGCACGAGAAGCAGGGAAATTTGCTCCTGCATTTAAAGACTTTTCTTCACAAAAGCGATGTGAACATTGTCACTCATCCTTCACTTTAATAAATCTGCAGGGCAAGGCTTAGGAATATCTCAGAAGTAACTGGAATACAAAGCTGGCATCCTCTCCTGGATCTGAAAATATCTCAGGAGCTTCTACTAGCGGCTATCAACATAATCATTAAACTTTCTCCTCCAGATCAGGCTTCAGATACTGGTGGGGAGCTACACTCACTGGTTTTAGAACCAAAATTCAAATTTAGATTAAAAGAGTTTAAATATCTATAAGGAACATCTGGAAGTCCTTTCTCAGACACTGAATAAGCAAAGGCTTCAGGACTGGGTTCTTTGTTCGTGTGTGTTTGGTTAAAATACACAACAGCATCAGTGTCAAACAAATGGATGTACTTGAAAGAGCTACAAGGAATTACAAAAGACTCTTGCTCTCTTTACATCAGCTGTGCAATGCTTCATGCTCCTGCCTCTTGCTGAAGCTGCTGCTATAAACAAACAAACAAACAAATCCCAGAGCTGCGCAGACGATGTCGGAGACTTCACTAGCCATGGCTGGGGAATAGACCGAGATGTCCTGACACTGGGAAGCAACACGCGGTTTGAGTCATTGTTCAAACCTGTTCACTTCAGCCATTTTGCAAGGCAAGGCAGCAAGGGCTGTATAAGCAAAATGAGTTGATCTCAGTTAGCATATTTTTCATGCCTAATCTCAGTTAGGATACTTTTCAGGCCTGTCATGAAATTAGTTAACAGTGCAATAAAGTCCTTGCAATTCAACAGTGGAAAACAAGAGAGTTTATAGGAGAAAATAAACTTTACAATTCAAAATGTACTCTACAAATATTGGGTCAATTCCCGCTGTCCTGATTTCCGCAAGCACTCGGGCCTTAACTAATCTGAAGAGTAGCCCTGTCTATAGCCAGGACAAGTGCCCTGGTGCCAGTCACAGTTATTTCAGCTTTGTCTGTTTCCTTTTAGGGATTGCGCTGGGAAGCTCCGTTAAGGGCTTATGGTCCCAGTGCAGAAATGCCTAAGCACAGGGAGTGGGGAGTTTCATCTGGCGGGGATTAAAACCCTGGCCCTGCATGTCTTAGCATTCATAACCTTGTCATGTTAGTTCAGTTTGTATTTCGTAACAGTCATACATCTGACATTAAAGTACATTTGGTTAATGGATCTGTGCCAAAGAGCACCAGAATATAAGTAATTCTTACAAGGAAAACTACTAAAAATAGTGCTGCTACTTCTAAAAGATGCAAAGGGATATTACTGATTAAGGGTCATTGCTCCCTCTCCCACTGGGACTATTTCTGTGCTTGGTGCATCAGCAGGGCAGCCTGGGCCGGAGGAGACAGAGCTTGGACTGATGACAGAAATTAGGAGAGAACATTCAATACTGAGATGAGACCTGGAGGAGTTGATTCCTTGTCTCTGGAGTTCTTATGCCTGAAAAACAAGGAGATTTTACTCTCCTTACATTTCCTTTTTTGCTTTTTTTTTTTAATATCTGCCTAAAAGAAAACCTCGTTTTATCTGGTGTTAGGCCAATTAGTACTAGTGCCTATGGAACCTATTAGCAGCATCAACAACAGCAGATATAGTAAAAAAATAAAGCTGGTCATTTCTGTACTTTTATCGTAATTGCAGTCTTAAATCTAACACTGTTTTGCTCATTAAAATAATGCTGGAAAGAAGAGCTGTGGGTTTTGGGGGTTAAAAAAATCTTTTATTTCCTATGTTCTTTTCAAAAAGCTATGGTAATTATTTTTATAGTGACAAGAGGATTCTTTGACTTAATTTAATATAGAAGATTAAGTTTTCAGGGAAAAAAAAAATCACTGTAATGTATGCAAGGGGGAAAAAAAGAAGTTAGCTTTTTCCTATATCACCAGAAGAACTTTCCCATCCTTCTGTGAGACAATCCTGCCCTGGGGTGTGCAGTGAGATTTAACTTGGAGCTAAAACCACCTGGTTCCTGGAAGCATGTGTGCTTGAAGTAGCACTTGCAGAAGAACTGCTATGCTGGAGAAGTGACGAGGCCACTTCCTCAAGGTTCCCTTTTCCCCCATGTTGCAACAAGGTCACGGCAGGAGAAAAGGTAAAAAGAGAAGACATTTCTGAAGGCAATTCTGTAAAACAGAGAGGAAAAATGGTGCAGCCAGTTACTCCTTTTTTCCTCCACCAAGCCTATCTCCATTCCTCTCTGCGCCAGTTACAGAGCAAGTCACCTTTCTCGTTTTCATCAGCAGAACCCATTTTACTGTCTCCATACACCAGGGATGATGTGGACCGAGGGACAGAGTGTGTCTTGGCTCTGACAGGTTTGTAGAAGAGGCAGGACATGCTTTGTTTTCAGGAATACTTAGCCACCAGAAGGACGAGGAGAAAGTAATTAAACTGTGTATCAGTCTTTGTTGCAAAAGGTGTTCCATTAGCAAAGCTTCAGCCATGAAGAGAGCCATACCAAAGGAGCCTTGAGCACATGTCTGTCTGGGCACATATTTTAATCTTTCTTATCATTTTCTGGGACATGTGGGGTATTCCTGAAACAGGCTGGTATCAGTGCCACAAGTAAGCGTCAAACATCTCTATCTGAGACCCCACACCAACTCGCAGCTCTGGAAATGCCTTTTTTCCCCCCAAATAGTTCTACACTGGAAAGTCTCTAGGTTTTCTCTTTTCTAATCCAATTTTTAGAAATTCTTTTAAATTAAGTTTAGCTGTGAACTAATGGAAATAAATTAACTATGAAGTATATCATGGTGGCCCTGGTCTTGCAGTCTGCAGTGTGCTGATAAATGATCAGCATCATAAAATAGCTGTTAATAGATTTTTAAAGCCAGAGGGGAAAATTATGATCATCTGATTCTGACCTCCTGCACAGTGCTGGTGACTGGACACCCCTGTGTAACTCCTGTGTCGTCAGGGCCATGGCTGCTCTTTGAGCAGCAGGACATTTTTCAGCTAAACAAGCCCACCAGCCCCTTTATAAGGAGCGAGACAGATCCTCACCTGGTGAGAATCAGCATGGTTGCAGCACCATGTTACACCACATGAAAATCTGGTCTGCTCCTTTCTTTTTTTTATGGTGCCATGAATCCTGTTCTCTTTACTGAAGCAGTGGTGGTGGTGGTCTTTCTGTGCCTGATCATCTCTCCTAAACTTTCTTATTGCTGTTATCTTTCCATCCCAGCAAGCTGTCCAACTATCAGTTTTGCCCATACTCTCCGCAAACTGTCCCCAGGCCCTTTCCCTTTTATGGTCACATTATCTTCTGTGTTGGCTTGACCAAGTCCACTTGTTGGCTCTGCTTTCTAGGGACAGATGCCAATGTCTTGCTTATGACAGCACAATCTACAGAGGGGTCTCTGCTGACCTTTGTTTTAGGCACTTCTGCAGGCTCTTGCCTCCTGGAGAGCACCAACGACAAAAACAAGCCCCAAGTGAGCAGACATTTACCTGTATCTCCACAAGCGGATGAGGACCACCCACTTGGGAAACACTTCACTGCTTATAAGCAAATCATAAACAGAGAAAACGGATAAATGACTTAACTGATCCTCTATCAATCACTTTGCTATGTCTACATTTAGAATTGTGAGCACTATAACTCCTGGTTTTCAAGGTTTGTGCTCCATTCAATTACTTCAAAATATGAAACAAAAACATTTGTTCAGGTAGGTACCTATATTTTCCTGCCTATGTTTCCACATTCAGGAGAAACTTCACAAAGTACAGTTCATGGCTGGCAGTGCTGCTCATTGCTGTTCAGAACTGCTACATTGTTCTCCCCCTACTTAAAAAGTTATAATGCCCCATGGGGTTTTAAAATTAATTTTATTACTAGAAAAAGTCCCACATGGAGTCTGAGTCCTGAGCACTTGCCAGTTTTGATTTGCTCAGCACCATTCTTTAACTTTACATCTGTGCAGGCCCTTTTCACCCTCACGGGGCAATGTTTGCCAGTCCAGACTATCTACCACTCCTATTAAATAAATATATAGATAAGTAAAAAAAAAGAAAGCAGTTGTACAGACAGAAAAAGATCTGTTCTTGTTCAAAATCAGACAGATTCATGACCTGACAGACAGTGGCAGGAGAAAGACCAGAGTGGGCTCCACTGGCTCTCCCCAGGAGCTCTTCCCAGACCCCAGGGGATCACTGGAGCAGAAGAAATTGCTGAAAAGTCAGCTGAAAGGCAATTAGAAATACTTGCAGTATTTCCTAGTGACATGGGTTCCTGTGCAAGTGCCAGCAAACACTAGTTTATGAAGCAGAGGTATGTTATGCTTCTGCGGGCTTACTCTAATCATCTGAATTGATTTTTGAACCTGGCTTTTCTGGTTAGCACTGTATAATGTCCATTACAGCACTGTCAGGCCTTGAGGTGATGAGGGCATAAAGCACATTTCGATCCTGAAGAGCAAAATAAATTACTTGGCTTGGACAGATGGGAAAGGACACTTCTTTTCACTGCTATCTAGCAAACCAGGAGCAGAGTTTAGTCCAGTGAGATCAAAAATAGCCCAATAAAACCTATGGTCTGCAGCAGTACAGATGGCTTGTACCATCTCCTAAGCCATTTACTTTTAGAAGCTGAAAAATGGCAGCACTGGAATTTTAGGTGAACATTTCACTGGAGGTGATCATCGTACTGAGCAGTGTTAACTCAGGCTCTCGTCTAAAAACTGTACTCTCAGCGTTTAACACCTCACTATCCTGCCTCATTCTCTCCCCCAAAAGACGTTAAAACCAAGCCAAGGTGTCAGCATCCAATGCAGGATCACTAACTTTAGGGCCTCATTTCTAAATCTTACAGTACATCGTCGCTGCCCCGAGAAGCAGTTGCTGATTATTGCTTTCACAAATATTTACTGCTAATTCTTGAATAGAATATATTATGAAAATCTCCATGTGCCCAGGCACAGCTTGACTTACCGGGTGAAAGAGGATGACTCTATTTTGGATTCACACTGCTGAGAGAACACTTACTGTATTGAATTCATACCTCATTTAAGATTGCCTTTACAGATAATAAATCCAAATGTTCCTTTGATAATTATTCTGTACTAAAATTAATGCCAAATAATGTGCAAGCAAGCAGGCAGGCCTTTATGGGTATGATTACAGCATTTACTCCTCTTTGGGAACTGCTGGAACTGTCTACATAAATAATACCATGCCATTATCCTTAAAGCAGCACATTTGTTTTACAATGAACCCTTGCAGGGAGAACTTTCACATATATACTATTGAAGCTTTCTGTGCACCTTAATCATCTATCATATCCTTTAAGAAAAGATCTCATAGAAAAGAACTCTTTTTTTCCCCCCACTACTGCTTGACATAAAACCATAATGGCTGTTAGGCATATTGGAAGTCCTCCCATCCTTCTAAAAGACAATTTCTCTTCTTTATTCATTCTACTTGGATGCCTCTGTAGAAAAAGAAACTTTTACTGAAACTTTTACTGTGCTTTGTCTGAAATTCACATAACTGTATATGCTGGAACTGCATGGTGAACTGCCAGAGTTTCAGACAGTGTTTCTCCCAGGCTGATGTGTCTTAGTCCTTCACTGCCACCCTGCTGTGCTGCAGCCTCTTCTTAATTGTGTGCAATCTTTTTTGCTGGGGCACTTGCACTAGCACAGTGATGTGCTGCCTGCCTGGGGCACTGCCCAGTGTGCATTTGGCTCCTTAACTTTGTGTGAAATCCATCAGACCGTTGAAACAAATCCTGTGTCCAGTGAGCACAGTTACAAATTATAACCTCATCTTATTTGTTGCTATCAATGAATTCTAAGTCAACAGCCATATTTTCTCCTAAAGTCAAACCAGATGAGCACTAGAAATTGTGAAATAACAGCTTTATTGCAAACAGAAGGGGCCTATACAGCACCAAGTCCAAAAGCATGGAATTACTGAGCTGCTCCTGACTAACATTGGCATCAGAAACCCAAAAATACATGGATGAGAAAAAATGGCAGTTTTGTTGAAGACTGCTACTGTGTAGCAATTACACTCTCATCAGAAACTTTAAAAGGAAAAGCAGGAGTAACTCAATTCAGAGGCCTTTTACTGTCAATTACACTAGACCTTTTCTATTCACTTTGCTGAGCAGCTATTGAGTGATTGCTGATGGAGTGAAATCACAAGTGCTGCATGCCATTTCAGCCGCAGCCCTCCCAGTCTCACCCACGTGGACACCTCTTACAAGTCAAAATGTGATCTGATAAATTGCAAAACAAGGACTCCAAGATTCAGATTGCATTATGAGGGAATTTATATTCTTGGGCCCTTTCTTCCATACACAGACAAGTTGAAAAATTTAGGTTGCATTACATACATCTAATCTATTTTCCCTGCTAGATCTTTGCTGGGAGATGGGCTCCTCAGCAGGTGAGGTATTACTGCCTTCCTCTGAACATTCCTGTCCACTGTTCTCTGAAATACTGGGCTCATCTCTGCCTTGTAATGGAAAAAGAAGATTCAAAACCTAGGAAAACTCATTGTGCATAAGACCGTTTCAGCTTGGCCTTATCTCTAATTACCTCCTACATTGAGCAGTGTTGGACTGGTTGATAACTCCATCATGTAACTGAGAGCTGGCATGTCGATCAGTGCAGGAATACCCGTAACACTGCTAATGATGAGCAGGGTGAATGAGCCTCTTTCCCCTTGAAGCATCCAACCCCAAAGATAATAAAGCAGATGCTGAGAACAGTTTTTTTCTTCACTTTAAAAAAAAATTTTTAAGTACTTCATTGACTGTCTCTCTCCCCTGTTTTTCCTCCACAACATACATTTAGGTTTCTAGATTTTAAAACTCTTGTGAATGGGAATCTTCATTTTTCTTACAGGGGTAGTAAAGTATAAGGGCTGTTGCAAAGGTCAATTAAAATGGGAATCTTTCTGCCTTGATGGTAATATGGGTCCTCTGAACATTTTTTCTTTTCCAATAGAGTGTGCCCAGCCTGTAATAGAGGCAGGGGATGAGGCAAGGCATACTCCTGAGACATAATGTATTATCATTTTTATTTAGGATTGGAAATTTTCCGACCCCGGAGCGTGGCAAGTGATTTGCTAAGCATTTCCACCTTCCAGTAAAAGAAGTAGCCAGGGGCTCTTCTTGGCCCGGTGATACCGTTAGCAACTGGAATCTAAACCCTTCTTGTCTCAATTACGCTTAAATTGTCACCATTCACCTTTGGTAAATGCACAGTGACTATAATTGACCTGTACTGGGACTCACGACTCAGACTGGAGATAGGGCAGGAGGATTCCCTGGGAAAGCTGGAGTGGTTAAAGGAAGCAAAAGAAGTTGCATCTCCCCTGGCACCCGCTTGCACTGCAGTAGGTGCTCTTGGATCAGAAGCCACTGTAAATTCCTCATCCCCAGTTCTGCTGCCCCCAAGTTGAGCTGGGTGCCATAGAGGAAACAAACCAAACCTTCACCCTTAGTAGGAACAGCAGAGTGCAAGAGCAGCTGGGTGTGGTGCAAAGGAAGGGGATGGCAGATGCTCCCCTCCGTGCCACCACTACAGCTAGCAAAAAGCTGAAAGCCCCAGAGAAGAGTGAGACATGGATATAGTAAGCAAAACAGGACCTGAAGTGTTTTTTTTGAAGTTCTTATACAAAAGGCAACACACGGAGGGACCATCTCCCCTCAGAATGAGAAATATGGATGCTGTCGTAGTTTGGAAAAAGCAAACAGGAACTGCCGGGATGAGAAGGTGAAATATAGCATGTTGGTGCTGCGACTGAAAATAGGTCACTTGAAGTCCAAGAAGAAATAATTGATTCCACATTGCGAAGCCTAAAGGAAATGGACAACAACTGCACCAACTCAATCCAATTAGGAAAAAAGATTTAATTTAATTACTTTCCACAGATCTTGGGCTCTGAGAACCAGTCAAATGCAGAGATAGAGAAGATAAAAGGCCGCTTTAGGGGTGCATGTTTTCAGCAAAAGGTATCTAAAGGAAGTTAAGTTGAACAATATAGGAAAATTCACACACAAGAAGATATACTTCTCCTCCAAGTTTACTCACTCTTAAGTGAAGTATTTGCCAACTTTTTTCAATTAGTTTTCTCAGCTGAAAGAACTCTGAAATTGTGAAACCTTACAAAGACACAGGATTAAATTGACTTAGACAGGTGAGGTTCAGAGCTCGCTAAAAGGTCATATAATTTAAACTGACAGGTATCACACAGAAGACAACCTGACTAGTCCAATATATTTTCCCTGCTAGAAAAGCCAAGGACTTGCAGGCAACAGATTATCATGGATGCTGCTACCAAAAGTTATTTAACCTAGAGAGTAAATAAAAGTTCTGGCTACAGACAGCAAATGACACCAGAGCTGGCTGCTGAGCCTGCCACTGCCTACGTAATGGGACATCGTTCCGTATTTTCTGCCCTGCTGTCCTTAAGCCCCTTGCAGACTGTCTAACGCCAGGAACACCACATGCCTGCTACACTGATTTTGAATGCAGTGCAGTTAGCCGAAGTGAGAGTTACAAGACAGCCCAGTCTGGCCCAGGGTCTGCTTCTCTGCCAATGCTTATACCCCAATAATAAAAACAGATTCTAATCAGCCAGTTCATTCCATTCTACACGAATGCTGACTAATTTCAAAGAGATTTTCTATTCGTGAGGCTGAGCCTCAGTAACTGTATGAAGAGATGTCATCAGGATACTTGAAAATATTTACAAGAATTTCAGACTGTTTTGCTAGTCCTGCTTGGACGGAGATGTATAGTAGCTCCATTAGGCATAAAATCTAGTGCTCAGTGACGATACGGGCAAGAGAACTGAAACCATCCAAGGTTTATTAAAAAACCCTTATTTAGTAACATACCACCCTTTGCAAAAGATGGAGAGAGACTCATTTTCTCTCTGAACAGGGATACAGCTGTAACCTTGGCAAAAGGACCAAGCAGAGAGATGGGCAACTTTGCATAGCTAGGATTCCTTGGTGGTACAACAGCTCAACATCTCCCGAGAAAATGAGCTTTAACACCCTCCAGACACGCCTACAAAAGTGAAATAATTGGTGTGAAATATTTCTGCACAGCATCCTGCTCCTCACCTCAATATGACTGAAGCAACAGCAGGAGTTGGTGAAGAGTAGACCTGGATAACCGAGAGCTGCTTCACAGTTCCTTAATTTTTGTATTTTGTGGATAAAATAACCATGTGGATCAAATATGCCTGTTTTGCCTGAGTAGAATGTGATTTTCATTAGGTGTTTTTATTTATAGACAAATAATACATTTAGCCACTCTGGACCCTGAGTGGCAGACAAAATGTTCTTTTAGAGATAACTCAGACTGCACTCCTTGTAGCGCTAAATTACAGAGGGATTTTCACTACACACTGATTCCAGCAATATGAAAGGTCAGTACACACATATCTTCAGGTGCGAATGTGAGATGGGGAAATGCTTAAGCTTTTATCTTGTTTCCGAGTGCTTTGGGTTAAGCCTTACAGCTTTGCTGAAAGCTTTAGTGGCTTATATCTGCTGAATGATAGTGTTAAATCATGACTGCGCTGATGTCCTGCACAACACTGTTCGTGGCCAACTCACCCCCATTGCCCACGTTTTATGAGAAGGGTACAAGGAGGTAATAGGATTGGAAAGAGGGGCCCTATCATCTCCTCCTCCACTCAGTGAAACAGGAGCAACCATCCATGCAGGCTTAGCATGCTAAGGCGCTTATGCCACTTTTGGAGGAGAGAGATGGCAGACTGCTTGAAGAACTAACAGCAACAGAGGGGAAAGGAGAAAAAAACTAAGCTTAAAAAAGACACTAAACACTGCCAGAGACAAACACAGAAGCAATTTCAGTGGCAAAGCTGTATGATGTAAGAGTGCACACAAGCCACTGGAATTTGCAATACATATGACCAGAGTATCTTAGCCCAATGGTAAGGGAACGAGGGAGGGTGAAATGCCCCTCACAGGGGAGCTTCACTGTGTTTGCGCTAGTTTGCTGCTGAGACACAGGATGCTTTCGGCCAGTAAATTTGTTCACTGTTCACATCATCATCTAGGGGAAGTCATAGTTTTCTATTGTTAAGGTAGCAGAGGGCTACCCTTCCGCCTCATGCAGGCTGGCACAGTCAAAGCCAACCTAGAAGGAATAAATTTGCCAGCTGCCCCTGGATGTCATGAAGCCACAAACTGGCTGTTCACTCTGCTGCCAAACATTCAGCACTGCTGCGTTTGTGGTTTGTTTCTGCACTACTCCTTCAGGTCGTGACTGCCATCAGATTTTGTGAAGTACAAGTTTAAAACAAAGAAAAAGCTTTCCTAAACTTTTAGGAAGAAGTGAAGCAAAAGAATCCTTTCTTCCCTGATTACAAGAGGGTTGGCATTCCTCACTGATCACGCTCACCCTCAGAGACCTTGCATTTCTATTATTAGCATCACTAGCTTTTTCATTGTATCTTTACGTTTCAGTTCTGGGTTATACCGTGGGACTACTCAAAAATTCTACCTGCTTTCCATTTCATAAATAAACATGCATGGGAGCAAAATCCCCAAGCACTCTTTATATGCATAAAACTGATTCACCAACAAATACCAACTTTGCTGTGAAAACTGATATTTAGCTCTTTCTGACACTGCTTCTGTTCCAATGGACAGCAGTGACTTTTATTTTTTTGTGGTATTATTTCTCACTAACACCATTTTCTAGTATAACTTTCAGTAGTTCACCAAAAACTGGCAAAACCATCCTGATATTTGTTTTATGGTTATAATACAAGTAATTACACTTTCTAAACCCAAACAAGTGCTGAAAAATCCTCTACTTGTCTGAAATGAGTTTTTACTTGTAAGCCTTCCCTCCAACACCAGCTCCAGGATAAGAAGCAATGCAGATGACTTTCAAACAGTTCTCTGTTCTGACCAGTCAGTGCCAGTGCAGTTCCCTTGACTTGTGTTAAACTGCTCCTATTTCTGCTGACATAAAAGAAAGGAGAATGAGCCCCCCTTTCAATCAGTTACACAACAGATGATGGTTAGTTGTCTCTGCTATTCCCAGAGAGGCTTCCGTGACAAAATCAGGGAACGCCACAAAACTCTTACTAATGTCATGTCCACATGGGCTTTATCCAGCACAAAGAAAGCTGGGTCCTTTCTCTGTGCTAGCTTGAACTTTGCTGTTTGGCTGCCATATCCCAGAGAAAACAAAAGGTCTGAAGATGAGAAGAGATCCAGTTGTTCATAGAATCATAAAATCATAGAATATCTCAAGTTGGAAGGGACTCATAAGGATCACAGGAAACACAGGCTGTTTCCCAACATGTGGTGTGAGCCACTGCTCAGTGGCCCAGCTCACACACGGAGGTGACTCTTGGTGTCTTCCCAGCACTGGCTCAGGCTGTCAGGCCATGGATGGCACTGCAGGGACAGTGGAGAGGACTTCTGCCCCTGGGAAGAGCTGCTCCCAGCAGCAGGAACACTGAGAGCCTCCTGGCACAGCCGCAGAGTATTTAACACAATTCCCTTCCTCTTCCGTTCTGCAGAAGGAGCAATGAAATCTGCAGTGTAATGTATTCAGCAAAGTTTGAATGATAAATGCTGATGGCATTTCCACTCGCTGTTAATATTAAAAAGCTGAGGAAGACTCCCACTCCTGAGGTGAATCAGTGCAAATCAGGAATATTTTAAATCAAAAGAGACTCAGGGCCAACTTGCAGTGAACTCTAAATTACACGGAATTGACACATGCTGAATTTACGGATTCCGTTTAGCCCTGCACTGTCTGCAGGGTGAGGTGAGGTATGCAACGCTGTGCCATGCTTTCATTATAGCCGTTTTCCTTTCTGGCAGGATCTGACAATCCTGGCCTTTTCCCATTTTGTGCATAGAGCTATTTCAGACTTTAAACAGAATAGAGCATGCAGCTGTCCTTGTAGGAACAGTATCTTTACAATATTGAGAAAAGGAAAAGTTCAATTTTTTGTTTTCTTTTTTTAATGATCAAAGTCAATATTCATGTTTGTATGGGAGTGGGTATGTGGAGGTACCAGAATTGTGTACACTTCACTGAACACAGCTTCTCAGACACTCCATGAAACAGGTGGTCTGTACAAATACGTGCACATTTTTTTGTCCTCTGTCATACAACCACTTTTTAAATTCTTCCAGTTTCCTATGCCTGAAATGTACCTGTGTATATAGTATTTATAACAGGCACGTTTTTATCAGAGAGAGTTAATTAGAACAAATTTAAAGGACACTGCTGAAATATGCCATGGAGACGTTCATGTTGCAGTTGTGGTTTAGAAGGAATTCTGGTCTCAGGAACTCCAGCAAACCAGAGAAACTCCATGGCTCTGCAGTATTTCTGATTCAAACAGTGCCAATTAAAAGTGGAAGCTGAACTATTACCTCTAAATGGCTAAAGTGCTGGAAGAGTGGGAATTGCAGTGGTGTAGAAGTGGAGAAGAAAGGAAAGCTGAGCATTACCATTTGACAAGTAAATTTTAGAGCACATAGAAATAACAGAGGTGACAGTGCTGACATTTTGCGTATCTGTGGAAAGCACAGAAACCTCCTCTATAAAGAACCCTGAGAAGGTGAGAAAGGACACAAGTGCAAGGTGTCATTTTGCCTTATGTCCACGGTCCCTTGGACCACATTCATCAAATTTAGCTTTTGCACCCATTTTGGAGTCTGAGAAGAAAGGAGGTGGCTCCTTTACACTCAGGGCTTATTGCCCACACCAACGAGCATGTTTCTGCCAAGGGCTAACACATGCACTCGCTCAGAGGGGTGCACAGGGAGGCCAGGAAGGTGCCAAGCTTCTGGGGGCTAAAAAGAATCGAGTGTTTAGAGCTATCACTGTTTGGTCCTGGCTCCGCAGTGGGACCTACACCCCTGTCTTAGATGTACTTGGTTTCGATAATGTGAAAAATGAAACAGAAATGCCTCAACACAATACTGAAAGGAGCATGCTGAGCTCCTCCAGGGAGCTGGCTGTAGCAATTTAATGAGGAGCTTAGTACAAGGCGGGATTAGAAATCCAATCCTTCTCAGGGTCAAAGAGTGTTTTTGGAGGATGCAGGAAGCTGTGGCTGGGACGGGCTGCCTGGAGTCCATCTTCAGTGGACAGGGGGATGCAGGTTTCGCTCAGGACATAGCTGAGATTACTCTAGGGGGAATGACATGCAGATGCCACCAAAGCAACAAAGCATCTGTCATTTCTCCAGAAGTCATCAAATTTCTGATCAAGCTTCTCAGACTAACACAGTACAGTCAAGGAAACCAGACCTGAAGCCTTTAACATCATTTGCTGCATTCACCTTTAGATAACTGATCAGCAGATATTCACCATAAAACCTTTGGAGCTAATCATTCACTCATGCGGGAAGAAAGAGACTGTGAAACTGCCACAATTTGGATCAGTTTCCAAAGACTAACTTCGGTCCAAGAGGAGTGAGCTTGAAGAGAGAAGATGGCACAAACTCTAAATCCAAACAGCCCTTCACGTCACAGATCCTCACATTCCAACCCAATTGCCCAGGGCCAGTGACTGCTTCACCAGCAGCCCAGCTAATACAGGTCTGCTTTGTCCAGAGTCACCATGCTGAATTTAAAATGTACTTTGATGACCCGGTCAAACTGTTTTGTCTGAAGAAACACCATTTCCTCAGAGTTCAGCCATTAATCCAGTTAAGTGTAATTAAAGCATTTGCACAAGTCTGAACTAATTTCTCTGTTTACAGAACAGATTGGATAAATATCCCTGTGAGAGGCAGAAAATTCATTACAGCAACAGCTTAGGTCTCTGTATTTCTAAGCTGTCTTGATATGAGGAAATTACTTCGGTACCCTAACATAAATCTATCATTTCAGTAAGCTCTTAATGTAAAAGCACTGTGGAAATAATGTCAACAACCTTGTGATGACTAATAAATAGACTAATGTACATCCACCTGCACATAATAAACCTTTAGAGAGCCTAATGCCATCATAAACCGCAAGAACAGGTATCACAAGATTACAACTGAGGTTTTATACACAGGCACAACACTTCACTCATATTAATATTTATTTTTTCCCTTTACTTTCCCCAGTTTGCTACCCTTGCTGGCTCCAACATCAGCCCTCTGGGCTGGTGCCTCGCGGCACTCCCAGCTCTCTCTGACTGCTTCTCAGCATTGAACTTTCTCAGCAGCAAATCCTGGTGCTGCTGCGTTGCTGGATGAAGCTTTTTACTTGCACATTACACACAATTTTGACAATCTCAGTGTTTTGTGAGAATGGAAACTCCCAGGGCTCCACTCAGCCAGCAGGGACAGAGAGAATGTGACTGGGCTGGTATTGTTGTGCAGGTGTTTGCCCACTGAGAGCTGCAACGCCACCCAAACCTCACACCAGCCACCAAATGACTGCAAAACAGGAATGTCATTTGAGTTCAGTCTCCTGGTTCAAGACAGTTGTTTTAGGCTATCTCTATGCTAATTACATACAAGACAAAGACACTAGTTAAAAACTCAGCTGTGCAGTTTTGATTCTCATATAGTAACAACAGACTCTCAGTGTTTTGTCCCCCAACTGAACTTACAGTTCAGCTGAGGGTGTTAGTCTGATTACAAAAATACTAAACTGATCTGTGCTACAAAACTGTATAATATGAGTTGCAAGCAGATACAACCATGTGGTGTAACTTTAAGGCCAGGAGGTACTAAAAGTGGAAGAACATCTCTCAGTACCAATCTCCTGAGCATCCAAAAGTGCATGTTTGAATTCAGCACAGCTGCAGATTAGGGAATTAGAAAGGATACTGGCTGTCAATTTACATTTTTTAAATGACTGATATTTTTTTTCCTATAAACATCTGCTTGTAAATGGGTTTCATTATGGTGCAGACTTTTGGATTGGAGAATGTTCTCAAATTCTATTTCCTTTCCAACTTTCTGTTGGGTATTAACAAATCTATGTATGTTCCAACCTCACAGGCAAAATCAATTTGAGTAACAATTTCTCCTGTCCTTGCTTTAAAAAAAACTCGAATAAATACAGCTACTATGGCTGATCAGAAGCAAACACTTCTTTATTTGTCTTCTTCATCTTTAGTCCCCAGGGTGTTAAGGTACATGGTAAAACAGAACACCTCTAGCTCTTCCTACTCCTCCACACACTTCTCTTGTGCTTCCTGTGATCCTCCTATTCTTCCTGATATGGGATGGTATGGTAAAAGTCTAGTTAGTAACTACTGGTGTTGGCAGGTTTGCATTTTCTGACATCCTATTTTTTTGCCCAGTTGCACTGCTTGAGATGTGAGCTAGTAACCGAACAAAGAGGAGTCCTTTTTAGGAAATGCTTTCTTGGAGGAGAATGATTTTGTAGTCTCCCAGCAGCCAAATTATGCTGCTGCTCAAACAAGGGTGTTTGAGCAATTCCAAAATGACTGTCTCTTCAGTTTGCATACAATAAAGGCACCAACAAAACACACCAGAGGCAGAGATAACCAGCCCTGGGAAGAGTATGGCAGTCCTTGGAGTAGCAATTGCACAACCTCTTTATTTATTCACTTGGGTCCATATATCTGTTCACCACAGGAATCCTGGAGAATTTTAAGTGGCTCTTGTTAATACACTGGAAGAGATACACTGATTACCTTGTGCTCATTAGAAGTGTATGAGGCTACCAGAGATAACTGGAGAGCTCAGTGAAATATTTGCCTTTCTCAGGTTGCAAATATTGCAGTTCCTCATTAGTTTACCCTGCTATTGCCCGTTGGCTCACTAAACAGGGGTTTGCAACCTGAAAGGACAGTGGATGAATTCCTAATAAAACAGGGCAATGTACTGCTTTGTATTTCTGCAGTTTCAGTGCATCGTGCTACACTCAGCAAACTTTCTGGTACTGTTTTGTTTGTGCCAGAGACAAGGCACTCTAAGTGAGGAAACTGATGTAAAAAAGGATGCGACTTGATGTCACGTCAACAGTGTAAATATATTAAAAAGGGTGTTGCAAACCTGAAGAAGAAAAGCACCCATTAAAACTGCTCTATTTCACATTTATGTTCCATCATTTCAGGCAGAAGAGCAGTGAAATTAATTTAGTACAAAATAGTTTTGTATCAATATTCATCCATGAACTACACCAACACATTCACACAGGTTCAAGTATGGAAACAGAGTTCAATGTATTGTGAAACCAGAGGCAGGCTATCCTGAACACCACCGCAAGGAGTACCGTGATAGTGTACACTGCACCACTTGATGATAACATGCTGCAATGTTTCTTCAAGGGAGGCAGTACAACCAGGTTGGTACTAGACAGAGGGGAATCGCCTCCTCCTTTCACTGCCGTCTTCTAAGAGCACCATGGACACAAATGCAGCTCGCAGCCTCCCTGCCACAGAGCTGTGGTACGAGAGTCCCTGAAGAACCATTTCACCAACTGATCATCTCCTTCTGAATGAAATACTGAAATACCAATTGTACTGAAGTACCAAAGGAGTTTGTGTAAAGCAGCCTTCCTCTGCAGACTTTCAACAGACACACTCCAATTTACACCATCTCACATTAAAAACTGAAAGCTAAACACCTGCATCTGATTTTACTGCCACTAACTGGTTCTGAATTACAGCAGATATTTGGACATAAACCCCAATTTTAATTAATCTCAAACTTTTGATAGGGAAAGGTGGGGAGAGCTCTCAGTTGAACTGAAAATCTTTAACTGGCCTGTGGCAACTGCTTTACAACAGAAAATCCTAAAAACAACCCTCAATAAATGCCAGTACCACTTTGAAAAACCCTGTAGTTTCATGGCACAATTTAGTTCTAAATGATTATATAATTACATTTGTGAACGTAATCCTGTGGGGTATTATTCTAATTATAGATCACAATCCTTCTTAGCAGCTTTCAGAGAAATAATTTGCGTAATGAAATGAAGGTTTCCAGCTGCAGCAAACAAACCAATCTCAAACCTTTTTCGTAAATGACAGGATATCCTTAATGGTGTGATCAAACTTGGATCAATCCACTGACTCTGTATTTGCCTGGATTTGGGGATTCCTTATTCCAGAGTAGAAAATGGCTGAGGGCAGCATGCTACCTACAGAACTCGCAGACGTTGCCTAAGATAACAAAAAATGCCAAAAAAGTTAAAACTGAGGCCACAGCTATTCCATCCAAGTGTGACAGTGCCACCACTCCAAGTGATGTTGTACACATAAATTCAAGACAAGGGCTTCCTGGCCTTGTGGACATGTTTATTCTAATGATCCAAAAGGAAATTTTGCTCAAATAAGCTTTTATCTGAGAACACTAAGCTGCATCACAGAACAATTAATACAGTTGACAAGCAAGCAAACACACAGTAACTCCAAATAGATGCAGCAGGCTTCAGCTGGCTAAATTGTGATCTTTGTAAGCAGGAAATGTCTCTGTAGACATTCCAGTGCCACTTAATAGTGCTTCATGAGACAGGTATGTTACCTGTGCCTTGGGCTAAAATCTATTCGCTCTCCCAAAACCATTACAAGTCATTTGTTGACACAAACAGCACCTACAAGCAGCACTTTACTATTTTGTACTTCCTGACAAACTGCCCTTTAGGCTTATCTGCATGCCTCTTGCCATATGAGCCGTCTTTTTTCCCGAGTTTGTGTCCAGGTTCACTTCTATTGCTCTTCATGTAACATCTTTATGCAACCCTCCACCCAAGGTAACAAGGCAGATGATGCCAGTGCAGAAGCACTGGAGCATCCTGTGAAGACAGAGGTTTACAGAAGCTAGAAATGAGAATGACCCATCAAGCCAGTAAATCCACCTTCCTGCAGGAATAGGATGTAGGTTTTTGGTCAAGAGTGCACTGGGACATCAGGTAACATAGTTAAACTACAGAAAAAAGGTCAAGAAATAGTCATTTAAAACCCAAGAATTTCTGTAGATTATTTTACTGGTTGCAATGTACTTTAAAAAGATAAAATTTACTTTTAAAAGGTAGAATGTAGTTTAGAAGGTAGAATTTCTCACTAAGCAAGAGCAAGAGGCTGTAAAAAGGTTACAAGGCCTTGTGAAACAAGACGCTTTGTATAAACAATACATGCCTTGCTAATGGAAGTACCCTTGAAGAAGAACAGAAGGCTGATAACAAGGGAACGTCCCTATGCAGAAAGTGCCGAAACCAGCTGAAACCCGGACAGGTGCTGGAAGAGGCCCAAAGTCAAGAAAGATTTGCAGTAACTGGGGGAAATGTAAAGGCGGCAGTGGGAGATCGCAACCATCAATGCAATCAGAGACTGAACAGAACTACCCCCACCACTGTACTGGAGCATGCACACATCAATTAAAGGACATTGTAGCTTTAAATGAAAGCGAGAGACTGTACTAACCAATGGCAATTATTAAGATAAGGTACTAACCAATAATTGTAATTAAGGGTGTGTATTTCTGTGTTTTGAAATGTATAAATATTCCAAAGAGTTTGTAGGCTGGGGTGCTAGCTTTGTGGATTACCACCTAGCACCCATCTCTGTGCAGAAATTATTTAAATAAATACCTCTGCTCTGTGTGTACGCTGGCGTCTTGCACACCACGTAAATGACTCCACTTTGTGACAACAATTTCACAGTAAACCCCAGGTTCCGAATTAGGCCAGTTTTCTAATCTAGACAACATGGATCAACATAGGCATAGGCAGCCAAAAGACCAAAGGGCATTTACTGAAGGTAGAGATTTGTTCCAAGACTACCAGTATTTCAGATAATTTGGATTTACTTAAAAATCAACTCTCTCTAAACGTAGATATGTGAACATGAGCTTGTTCATTTCCACAGTAAAGAGTCAGGGTCCTCTTGACTGTCCAAAACTGGAATCGGAAGTAATTCTTGTAATGAGAATCAATCACCATTAATTCTGACACTAAAATTAATATTGAAAACTACACCGTATTAGAGGACATAGTTACTCCACTCAGATGTCTGTGCACTGCCAACAGGACAGAACTGCCATGTGCCAAAAACCTCCATGCCACCTCATTTCCAGACCACTCCTCATGGGAGTGCCATCCTTGACCCATTTTCAGACCTCTCATTCAATATGGAAACTAGAGAAACTCAAACTTGAGGCTGTTGAAAGATCTTTCTTGATGCACTGCACATACCTGTCCCTGTGCACTCATAACAAACTTCACGTGATCTAGAACTGCATGCACTGTACTCTCCCTTACATTTCCTTTGGAAAAAGTACATTTTCTGTACAGACTGGAAGCAGAAGCAACTCCTGATAGCACACGCTATCTCCATGACACGGAATTAAAGCAGGGCTTCAGAGTGTGCCCTGAGAAACACTACAGCTTTCACACCACTGTACTTGATAAGAGTCAGCGGCTGTCAAGCTGGTCTGCACTCAGGAGCGTAGCCCTAAAAGCACCAGTTTCAGGACAGGACAAGCACCAGGAGCTGTGAAAACTCTAATTGCAATTTTTACTCTCATTTTCTAATATACACCCCCTCTCTCAAATTTTATTTCAGAATTAAAGTCTGCATTCCCCTGGTTTCCCACTGGTCTTGGGCTTCAGCATGCAGACAGCACGTAAAGCATTGGTTTCAAGAGAGACTTAGTGAATTGTAAAGAGCAACTTCCTGTACTGTATTATCTGACAGCATTTGGAAACAGTAGGCACCCACGTGGAAACGACAAATTGTAAGTGGGGTATTCTTGCAATTGAGCACAATCACAGATGGCCAGACACAAACAAAAGCAGGCCCACTGTTTGCTCTCCAGTGTGCTTTATATGAATATGCTGTGGGCACCCATCTTGGCAATTCTCAATTTGTTGTACATGAACAGCAGCCCTGCAGTACCAGCACCCCTGCCTCCACTTCCGAGAGTGACAGCAGCTTGCAGTTGCTGCAAAGTAGTGCAACCCAGTGGGCTAAATTAAATGCTACATTGGGCTGAGACAGCAATGCATGTCCCACTACATGCAGCCTGCCTGGGAATGAGGGAAGGTGTCAGCGGTTATCTGTTGCAATTGCTCCTTTTTAAAGACCTTTATTCTTATCTTTGATGCTCAGGCATTTCTCTCTCCCCTTTCCTAGTGATCATCCACAGTAGACAAGGTATGCAGTTACGTTTCTTATCATGTATACATGTCAAGGAGGTTTGCAGCTTGAGGATGTGTCTGCACATAAGGAAATAGCAGATATTGGGGAAATACAGGAAATATCATCCTATTTATTATTATGATTTTGAATACGTAAGATTCAATCAGACAATACAGGAAATCCGATATTAGTTTTGGTAATCCTAGCCCTATCTGATGGGTTTTAGGAGAGCTCTCAGTCTGGACTTATACTCTGTGCTCCCCAGACCTATGCCTTCCTATAGCACCATAGATCAACACTGCAACTAGGCAGATAACAGGTATATCCCTACAGCACACTACATTGAGAAAAGATGATCAGGGAACGCTCAGAGGAACAGAGAAAACAGAGGCTGAACCTACTCAATGTGACCTGTATGTTTTGGGCTGAAGCTTACACATTCATGTGCTGGGAGACTGTTTTAGTTAAGCCAGCTTGCATAAAATTACTGCTGTTCTTACCGTATTACTCCTTGGTTCTTCCTTAGGCTTTTTTATTCTTACCGCCCTGAGCAACCGACCAGTAGATTATTGACCAACTTGTTTTGGCTCAACATTATCATAAATGTTGATTATTGGTGTTATCATTACTTATGACTATGTATGCTTCAATGAGCTATAGAATAAGAATACTCACACTAGAATCACCATGTGGCATGGCTGTGCCTGTACAGTCCAAGACGAAGGCACATGACACAAGAACATCTGAGAATGACTGGCGCCTGCTGTAGTTTTAGTCAAGCATGCTTACTGGGCCAGGGGAAGAAAACAGATACGCCTATTTTATGTAGCTCTTCTTTTACAATAATAGTGTTTGTAGAATCAGTAGTCAGCTTGTATCGTGTTCTGTACATTGCATTACATATGTAAATTAATTCCTATTAATCTTTATAATGTTAAGCTACTGCTAAAAACGTTCATTTAAGAACTGCCTTTGTTCTTGTCTCCCTAATTTCAATTCCCTTCAGTCTCTTCTCCCTGTATATTAAAGTACTTTATTAATTTTGTCACGTTAATCTGATCAGCACTAAACACGCTACCATTCCTAAAGACCTAAAATATGAAGCTAAGCTATAGTGACATGCAAACAAAAAGTCTAATGTGCAACAGACAAAGCAGCTGTCTTTGTTCCTGGCCTATGAGAAGGTGACAATCTCTGCCCTACTTCTGGCTGAGCCCACCCAGCCTCCGTGGCACTGCTGCCAGAAGCCGAGCAGAGCTGTAGCCCAGAACAGAGCGAGCAGGGGAGATGAGGCAGGACACACAATTAAAACCTCATTAAAATAACAGGAGGGTTAAGTGTGTCATCAGAAAGGAAGGGATAAAAACATGACAATGGCAAAAGCACCAGGCGCTCTGTCATTCCGCATATTATTGAATGGAAGGCCAGAAGCAGAGAGGATTATCTTTGAATGTTGATTACCCAGACGTTGTATGTCAGAACATACTACCCAGGTCTATGGAACCAGCATTAATTCTGAAATGGATAGGATGAAAACAGAGAAGTAACTATCAAATGGAATTGTCTTTCTCATTACAGGATAGACGTGTTAATAAACTGAGGTCTTATGCCAGAAAAAAAGATCTGCAAAGAAAGAAGGAATTCGTGAGAATTCATGAAACAGTATGTACTTATAGGAAGAAATTCTTATTTTAAGATTAATTTCCATTCCCCCAAATGGAAAACTTGCCCATTTAAACATATAAATACTTAGCTAAAAAATTATTTTCCTCTTCCATTTATGTTTACTAAGTTCTTGCAAGATTTTAGCAAGCGTTTTGGCTAATAGCTGATGAAAACGTAGCTAATTCAATGTTCAGGTGGCACTGAAATAGGGGTGTGCTATAAAACTTGCCCCGAGCTCCAGACAGAAGCAACAGCAGGCACAAGCAGATTTCTCTGACCCAGCATATTTTCTCTCATTCTGTGATTGTTGATTAAGTTATGCCTAACAGGTAGAATGTGATTGATCTCATTGACTAATTAAAAAACAGAAAGAACTATTTTTCACGAATAAACATGCACAGTCTGAAAACTGAATTTCAAAACATGCTTCATAAACAATCCATAGCTTGTCAGCTTTTTGCTTGCCTGTAGTATTTATTAAATATTTCTGAAGACAGAATAGATTAGGAAATTGTGGAACTGGTTCACAAACATTTCATTAATCCCAAAGAAATAAAACTTACAAGAATGATCACTATCCTCTACAAATTAGCTATTCTATGACAAAATTATTTTCTCCTTAATCACAGAACCAAACTTTTATCTTGAATACTTCCAGTTCATTAAAGGTCATTAACATAATTGGGAACTGTATGATATGAGGAGGCAAGATATGCCTTGTAGTAAGCACAGATATTAATTTAATTTCATTTTTCAGTTCATTTTATTCTGAGGAACAAAAAAGGAAAGAAAAGGAAGTGGAAAGTGATGTGGCTCAATGACAGTGAAGTGCCGCAAAAATAAATAGGACATTAAAAACTAAAAGATATACTGCAACAGTCCAGCCTGCATACTCAGTATTAGAGAATACATGTATGCTCAGAATACATTTTCAAGGCCTTGGACAGAGCACTTCACAACCTATGATTAATCATAGAAGAAACAAAAAACAGTCCTATACCAATTGCTTCCCTGAAAGCAAGATGTGTTGAACGTACAGTTTACCTATATAGCCTATGCATAGTTTTGACACATTATCTAGATACTTGTTACCTGTTGAAATACAAGAAAAAAACAAACCAGCAAGTAGTAAGGAATTCCTTTCCCCATCTCTGGATCTAAACGATCATTTGTAATTATAACGTTTTCAAGTTCAGCTCAAATCAGGAAGATTTAAATTTCATATACAATTTTATGCATGAAGCCATACTGACTTAGAAATCATGACTATATCACTCATTATACTTTCTGTGAGAGTTTTGTTAAACTCATTTAGCCAGGGTGTATTTTGTAAACTTTTATTCTTTGTTCAAAAAGCTTTCAAATCATGGAACATTTGAGAAAGAGAGGAAAATGGTTTGGATTAGTGGTTAAAGGCTTTGGCCACAGTCCCTAGTCTTGTTGACTCCCTAACGGAGTGTGGTTATGGCTGACTGAAAAGGCCCTGAATCGTTATTTATTCTTGTCTATACTTAGGGGTTAACCAGGCAGAATTGTTCAGCCGCACTGATTGCTACACAAGTGCTTGACAGAAGTTTAATTCTACGGTTTAGAAAAAGTTTCTGATGCCTATGATGAGCGCAGGGGTCACTAATCACGATTAAGCCTGGATTCAGAGCTGACGCAAGTACAGCACACGCAGGCCCTGGCACTATCCCCTTCAGGTTGGTCAAGATACAAGAGAGCAAAGCGGAACATTTTTTGGCAAGCTGCCAAACAACTTTTTCCTTTGCTTACAGAGTGAAAGATACATGAAGTACACTGACAGTAAAGAAAAACAAAACAACACTCGGATTTTGAGAGGGCACGAAGCACGCAATGGACACCTGAACTGATTTTACAGAGAAGGATCTTTTAATGGATCACATCCAAAACACAATACTTGCACGCTGCAGCAGAGCCTCCATGACAAGGGAGCGGTGGGACTGCATGGGAGGTTATATGCTGCCAACATTTCCTCAAAGCTGGTGTCTGGTCACAGTCACTTGGGAACATAGGGATGACACACTGATTGCTAGTCTAACGAGATACCATGAGGGCACATCTTATCAGCAAAACCGTGTCTATCTGGCCTTCCTGAGCAGCAATACTTCTGCTGGGACCGTTTGCCAGCACAACTTTTACTAATAAGCAGGTGAACCCCAGAAGACTGCAAATTGGCCTAGACCTTTCCTCTAATTTAAGAGAAAGACATATCCTGTTCAGCATGTACTGAGGCATCAGATTGGATAAGACCAGACACACATGGAGTTTGTTGTTTTATTTTTTTTTTCCTGATCTGTCTTAATTTCTAAGTAAAAATCCAGTGTTTTAAACGGCTGTTGGTCAACACCGCTGAGTATAAGCTTTTAAACAAGACACCTAGGTCATCTACTTAAAACCTGAATTTGCTTTTCCCATGGTGCTGGATCGATCCATGGGAGCCAGGTAAAACCGTACTGTGGTACTGAAGATGTCTTTCCTCAAAGTGATTACCATCCTACCTGCAACCGCTTCATTACCCCATGAGTGTGAAGTATTTTTCCAGCACAATGCTTCAATGAGAGAATATTCTAGTAAGATAAGTATGGGAAATAGCATCTAGTTTCAAACACTTGAAATAAGACTCACTACGTACCTCCTACTAGCCAGAAGATACACATAAGCCCAATCCAAACTATGAGACTCTGCCAGGGATGCAAGAAAATGGGGCAATAGCAGCTTAAGCATTATGACACATTTCTCAAGGGTGCACAGTGGGTTTCTGAGTGCTCAGTTTCCACAGAAACAAAGCTACAGATTTCTTGACTTCCGTTAAGTCTAAGTCCTAGACTTATTGCAGCTTTACCTGTTTAATAGAAACAAATACGTTTTGTAAAGATGGAAAAGTTGAGCTCTGAAAACCTTAAAATAATTATCGTTATCTCCATCTATTATAGACTTATAAATATACAAACATGGGGATGAGCTTGGTAACAGTTATTGGTACAGTGCTAATGGTGATGATTCAAATTCTCTTCAATCTTCCAGTGAAAAGACTGTAATCAAGGCTCACTGGCCATAAAGGTCAAGTAAGGGTTAAGTAAGTCTTCACAGAACTAATCAAGGCCAATAACCTCAGAGGTGCGGAAGTGTGAGAAGTGTCTGCTTTCTGCAGCACAGGGTATTGAGATTCTGTCCAGCTCTTCACATATTTGATTGTTTGATTTATTTCTTGGGAGCCCTTCATTTCAGACGGTATTCTACTTCTTTATCTTTTTTGTGCACATTTTAACTTGTTTACTGATTTACTAAGCAACTTTATATTAGCTCCCACCCAAAGGACTGCTGAAACTGCTCTAAGTATTTACTTTCAATCAGACAGCTTTTCTCTTCCATTTGTTTTCCTGACATTATCGGTACCTTCATATGAAAGAAGAAGCTCCAGCAGTGCACCTCTATCACAGTGGCTACACGTTTTAATCAGAAAGTAGAGGAAACAAATCTGAAAAAATTAATATAAATAGGATACTTGAACTTTATAACATGACTCTCTCACAGCTTTATGTCAAAGACACGGTAACTGCTGCAATAGGAAAAGTTCCTGCTCAGTGAATAATTGGAGAATATTCTTCTGATGGTTTTTCAGAGTCAATTTACAGAATGCAGCTGTCTCCACTCAGATGAAAGTCCCTGTTAAAATGGCCAGATTTATCTTTCTGATAGGATCTGCTCTTCAGCTTCTACACTGACGGGTCCTCTGTCCCTCTCAACCCCAATGTGATGTGCCTGTCTCAGCACAGGAGAGGTCCATGTGGGAAAATAGCCTTTCAGTAAAAAAACAAAGTACCCCAATAGTTACATTTGAATATAATTTCTGATCCCACAGAGCTAATCCTTGCAGAGTAACCTTCTCATTTGTTACAGTCACCAGCAATTTCAAAACCACATATGTTAATTTTCATTTTTAACCCAGCTAAAATAAATCTCCCTCTCTCTTTCAGTGGGTCTTGCCAATGAGAAGAACACATGTATGTAGGCTATAAGATGCTTAAATTCATATAGTAGTTTCAGGGGTGTAGAAAAATACTGAGAGTTCCCCTTCAGTGTATCCTACAGGACTTTGCAATTTATAGCTGCTTCTGCCCTGGGGAGGACTTTGCAGCAGATCCAGATTGCCACTGCCCTCAGTGAAGGCCAGTATGAAAATTCCTTTCATTTCATGAGTGAATTTCCAAGCTCTTTTGTGGTGAAGTCACCAAAGTGCCAAAGGCAAACGCTAGACACCAAATAAGTACCAAAGAACAGCACAAACTTCAAACCAGGTTTCCATTACCCCCAGACAGTATTGGGAGTACAATGAGCTTAATAACATATTATGTGGTACACACAGACAGATTACTAAATAGTCGTAATGGTTCTTCTGAAATAAGACCCTTTGATTCCAGCAGAGCCAGAACAGTACCTACACAGCCCGACTCCAGGCTTGACTTGGCTGTTCCTGATACTCCTGATCCAAACTACGAAGCAGCTGACACAAACCTCAGAAGCTGTAAACCCCCGGCTTCTTCTCCTATTAAAAAAAAAAAAAAACAATGGGCGCCCCCCACTCCAAACTAACCAATTCCCATGTTCCTGAATTTCTGTAGCTGATTTGTTGGTGACATTTTTCATCCTGACAGCACATTCAGGAAACGTGACAAATTTAGGCAACAGTCTCACACTGAAAAATGTTCCTGCGAACTTTTCCCAGTTAAGCTGCAATGAATTTGCTTAGCAAAAAACAAAAGGTTTTTCCTCAGCTTAGCTTCCAGTTACTTTGATACATGATGTTTCAAGTAGTTTTAAAAAATGGACCCAGCATGAGTTTTGTATTAGTTTTTAAAGCTCAGATCATCGTTCAAGATACTGTGCCATTTCTCACTGCTAGATCTGAAAGAGGCGCGTGAGCTTTTGCAGTCTCAAGGCATTGTCAGTACCCACTTCCACAGAGCCTAATTTTCCAAAGCATCCTTTCAATTTGTGGCAGTAACTCAGTGTGTGACATCACCTGGCTCTGCGACTGCAGAATTGCTGCATAATGCAATTTTGTAATTGTCAGATGTTGGAGCTCTGGCTGAGCAAGCTGGGGGACCTATCTGTTGCTTTTCAGACCATTCAGTGATGAGTCAGTCAGTCCTGGGGAGGTCTCATATGTCTGAAATGAAGCCATAAACCCTGCCACAAAACAGAAATAAAAGCTTGGGCAAGCTGTGAACGATTGGAGCGAATGATGCCCTGTGAGGGTCTCAGACAAGATAGCTAGGCTCGGCAGCGCAGCTGCATAGGATACCTGTGGCATTTTATGGATTATTATTACGAACAGAAAATACAGGCTCGCATGTTGAATGCAGAGGAAGAGGGTGAGGAATTGCATGTTGCAATAGGTGTTCAGGATGCTCTTAGCTAGCTGCACTCACAGCCTTAGCAGCCAAGAGTCTTTTAAGCCTCTTCTGCTTGTATAACCTCTCCCTAGCTCACGAATGGAAATTCAACACCAAAACTCTCAAGGTCACCTTTTGGTGAACGTTCAGCTTCACAACTGTACTTTCTACACAAGCTTTCCCTTGTCCACAGGGCTTCAACAAGGACTGCAGAGTGAATATTCTTTCTGAGATACCTTCTCACTCTGGTGCATGACCATGTTACCATGAATTATAGCAAATTTTCTTTGTATACACTTCATTACTAGAGACTTCTGAGATCAGCAGCAAAACTACATCTTCAAGATCCTTTCAAAACATATCCTAACCCCCCCCGGATATTCCCAATTGATATAAGCTGCTCTTATGCTCTGCATATAAGGGCCTTACTGTAAACTTCAAGAGCTAGCAGCACCAAACTGAAATCAAAGATGGTTTTGGCTAGACCAGAAATACACAAAACCAGCTTTTTCTTGTGGTGGCATTTGTTCTTACATCAAAAACAAGCAAGGAAGAAATTAAAAATCAACTACCATAGCAAATGGTTAAAAAAAAATAAATGTTTTTGATCCTAAGTACAACAATGAGAAACAGAAACAAAACTTCTGTAGGGTAACATACGCATTTTGTCATTTGCCATTGATTTACCAGAGCCCACCCCCAGCCTGGAACAGGACAAAAAGCACACAAAGGAGAATTTTACACCAACAGTGTTCTCCTAGGAGATAAATGTTACACAAATATCAAAAATGCCTAATTCTATCCTTGAGAAGCAAAGCATTTCTTGAAATGGGATGCTAGCCTGTAAAACACTGACCTAGTCTTTGAGTTCTTAGGAACTTTGCACTGCAATGGCAGGTCTGTTGACTTCTTTTCCGTCAGATAGGGTTAGATTAACAACAGATCTATTCATTCCGTCACTACATGTGAAACAACCAGTATGCTGAACTGTAAATACTGTGCCTGTGGGAACAGTTTGTTTATGCTTGCTAAGTATGAGAAATCCTAGAAGGACAACTTGTACATAGAAATTTTAGAAGCTTTAAAATTAGAAGATTGGAACCATTGTTTCAAAATCAAACATCTACAATTGATTTATAGGAAATTAGGACTTGTGTTTCTAAGAGCTTCAGGCACACTGGACAATTGCTGGCCTTAGATCTTCAATGAAATGCAGAATTAGCTCAGCTCTTCCATCCACAAGTCTTCTTAAATTTGCATCCACAATTGCTAACCCTTTGAGCACTTACTGCAAAATGCAAATAGGCTAGGAAAAGTTCATTTGTGATCAGCACTTAATGATTTGAGTGACCTGAATTTGGAGAATATTCACGAAAGCATAATAATTAGATATTGAAAAGACCTGAGGCTGTCTTCCATTACCTAGTTAGTGCAGCACTGAGCCTAGACTGATTACTTTTGACCAATTTCATCTTACAAAGATCTGTGTGAAGAATCTTCCACTCCTCCTCTTGAGAGGTTTTCCCAATAAAGCAGATCCTGTTTTTACAATATTTGTCTTGATAACCTGTATCTGCTTTTTGTATGGTCTACTTCATTTTAATACTAGGCACACATTGCCTTGCTTTACAGAAAGGTATATTCAGCTTTATCAACTATTTATAGACAATCCACTGGTACTTAAGCTTTTGTTTTGTCGTATTGTTCTATACGTGCTTTTCTCTTTAGCACTTCAGAACCACAAGGGTATTCCTCCAGTATGCTCTGTACAGCTTTGGTCCTCCAGAAAATGTATAAGAAATGATAAATTTTAATAGAAATAGCCTATGAAATCCCCACTAGACTGTACAGATGGCCAGAAATCACGATTGGAAGCATTCATACATATTTCAGAGTGATACACTGGAAAAAAAAGATACATTGCAAGATGAAAAAACAGCAAAGAAAACTCAAACTCAGGATGCACTTTGGCTGAAACCAGGCTGGTGTTTCCCTTAAACATCCATCATGTAATCTGACTGAAAACATAACACTTGAATTCAACAGATGCAAACGAAACACTGTTAAACAGGACTTTTTTAAGAACTGAGACTGCTACAGCTTGATTATATATCTTATCTTTAGCCAGATTATTAAGTATATGAACAGCAAGACAATTCTGCTAGATATGTACTACCTAACAGAATGTATGCAAATACATAGTGAATTAGCAAATGCAAACAGTTAATCCAGACTGTAGGGGTGAACCTTAATACTCAGGGAACATTGTAGCTGACATTATGCATAAGCAATAAAAACTAGGACACTTGCCGTAGCTCAGCCAACATGTAGGTTTTGTTTTAAAGGATGCACTAGCCTAGGGTTAACATTATTATTGATTAAAACCATGTAAAATTTCACAGATTCAGAAAAGGGGAAAAAAAATGGAAAATGCATGGAGAAGTAGGAATAAAGCTAAATATAGCTATTCCATCATAAAGATTTTACTGGTGACAGTTAAGAATGATTTGCTCACTCATATCTTCAGAACATGTGTGCCAATTTTGCAATTTTTGTGCTTTTACTTCCTCCCCGACTCCCCCCAGGTACATCAGACATTCCCCTCCCTTTGGAGTACACCCAAGAAAAATGTATTCCAACTGCAGGCTTGGATGAGCCATGGCTGTAAGCCAGGGCTTCTGCATTGCATTCCCAGTTTTCTAAATCTCTGCATATGCCCTGCCAAGTCATTGTCTCCAGAAGTAAGAAAGAGCTAATAAAGCTGTGTTGGTACGTTCAATATGGTTCAGCACTCGCTGCTGAATGTCCTGTTTCACTAGCCTGAAAACCTATCTTCCAGTGCTGAGACAAAGTTTTGGAGAGACGTTACTGGAGAAGACCATTCTGAAAAGAGCATGGTGCACGTAATTTGTAAGTTTGTCTGTGCAGACAGGACAGATTTGCAGGATCAGGGCCTTATATTCTGAAGTGACTAGCTGGACTGTTTTTTTGCCAGTCTAACTGGTTGGACTCCACTAGAATTGCTCTTGACATATCAGTGGCAGGGAAAGGGAAAAGTGGCCTTCGAACATGTAAGTGACATTTCCCATAGCTTCTTTAGCTGCAAGGATTTCTGATAATACCACTGTACAGAGAAGGGAAGTCTCTGCTAGGTTGAAAATAACCTATTTTATTAAAAATTTTCAGCTCTGATGTTTAGTAAAAGCCAAGTGGCCTCCACTAGCTACACAAAAATAGCCCACCAGGTATCCAGGGCTGTCCTTTCTAGTACCTCCGCATATTCTTTAGCCCTGGGTATGTTCCTCGTGCATTAGCTGAACAAGATTCTCAGAACCACTCCTCGAACTGCTGTACGCTCTGCATTTAACATTGTTGTGCACTCAGTCACTGAACCATTTTTAAACTCAGTCTCCTGCTGAGAGCTAAATGCACTGTTTGTATTCTAATCTCTGTACCTACTGCAGCTAAAGTATAATGGTTCCACAGCTAGAAGGCAATAGCTAAAGCAGGGGAAATATAATTAAGAAAAATAAAAAATGATTGATAGAAAATACAGCACACATTGCTCTAGACATATTAATTTAGTGCTGAGTGACTTGAACAACTAATTTATTAAAATTACCTGGAAGCATCTTATGATTACCCCAACATAAGCACTCTTTAATTTGCCTCTGCTTCTATTCTTGGCAAGACAGTCCACGTTTTGCATGCTCAATATACAAGATGCACGAAACCAATTAATGCTGTTGACCTATACAAATAGGATAACACCAGCAGACTTGATCACCGCCAGACAAGTGCAGATAACTGGTAAATGAAGGACTTGGTCCTAATTTGTGAAGCCAGTCAGAATTAAAACATGCTGAACTCTTGTTGGCTTCCACGGGAGATGTGAATGTTTAGTATCCTGCGCCACACTGTGATGCTACAACCTATCGAAGTTTTGACACTTTACAAGTTCATTGCCAGTAGCAACTAGAAAATGAACTTGTAAGAGTGAGTGGTGGCTATAATGGGAGGAATACCACACCCTTCCATGCCAGGCTCCCACCCTGTTCACCCTCACAAATCAGTCCCTCCCAAAGCTCCCCTTGTGTGCTGATGAGCTCCTGACTCCTACAGCAGAGCTAATGTCATACCACAGGCTCTTTAAGGCTGTTGCCTCAGAGCCTTGGTCACAGGTCAGTCTCCTTCGTAGGATTAAAATATTTCACAGGCTTGGTCAGAAAGCATAGGGAAGGCCTTGATTTCTCACTTCATTTGTAAATATGTTGTGTATTATTGAACTGACTCTCAGGGTTGGGGGAGGTTTCCACTGTGGTTTAACTACATCTAGCTCTCATTGCCTACCTCCCATGTGCTTGCTCGGAGATGTCAGCAGGATGAGATCCCTGTAGAAGTCTGAACTGGTTCATCCAGAACAACATACAGAAAAGGTTCTCTTATAAAAGATCAAGTCTAATAGTTGAAGACATCAGACACAAGTTTGAAACCTCTTTAGAGAACTTATTTTGTTGGAACATTAAAGAATGTTTTGTTCAATGTTCCTGAGTAGAAAATGGTGATAAAAGTGGAAACTGATAAGCATGACATGTTCAAGGGACAGAAGACGAGTCCCAGAGTGACCAGTGCAGCACCGTTCTGCTTCACTCAAATCTGGAGAAGAGCATCTAGCCCTGTGTTGACTGTTGGGAAAGTGAACGCAATACTTAAATTGCCCAGGAGTTAGACCTACTGGGAAATAAAAGGAAAAGCCCCAGAGATTCACTATGCCCTGGCAGAAACTCATGATCCAGGGGAGCCTTTTGTTACTCTGCCTGGCTGCCATGGCCATGTTTCAATTGTTAAGAATAAAAGATTGTTTTAACTTCCTCAGGTTTCTGGTAGATTATCAAGCAGTACCTCCTCCCTGGAACTACAATGTCAGTCGATTCTGCTAATCGAGGCTTCACACAAAGGCCGTGTACTATTTTGTCACCGCACAATGTCACACAAAGAGAATGCAAACCCCATCTGGCCCATTTGGTCATGTCTCCCTTTTTCACTAACAGGTAACAGTTAAAAGCTCCTTCCTGGATTTCCCAGCTGCTCCAGGCCATACTCCTCCCAGACAGCCACCAGTGACGCTATGCTCTTAAAGGCTTTGGTCAGCCTGCATTACATCTGACAAAAAGATGCACACAGCTTCCTGGTGATAAATGCCATGGTCCATAATTGTTGAGAAAAAACATTTCAGGGGTGGTGGTGGTGGGAAAGCTGTGCTGACCTCTTCTTTTAATAGCCACATCTCTGGTAAAAGGCTTCAATTCACAGAAAGCACGAGCAAAATTCAGCTACGGTGCTTCTTCAGCAAAGTGAAAGGGATTGCATCAAGGAAGGATTTTGGACCCTTGTGTGCAACCGGAATGTGACAGCAGTGCTACAGAAACAACCCACTGTGCTGCATAACAACTGCTGTAGGCCAGTGAAAG
Source organism: Ibidorhyncha struthersii (assembly GCA_013398815.1). Classification (NCBI taxonomy): domain Eukaryota; kingdom Metazoa; phylum Chordata; class Aves; order Charadriiformes; family Charadriidae; genus Ibidorhyncha; species Ibidorhyncha struthersii. Next base: position 1,109,989 of record VZSZ01010485.1, read on the forward strand.
TCACGTTTTTTGTTTGTATAGATAGTAGAGCACAGCCATAAAGCCTGACATTAGTGCCACTCTGATTTTTCCTGAAGTTCATCTTCTAAATGAACACCCAGCATATGACTCTCTCAGCCCTGTGTCTCTTCTGACAATTAGTCTGCTGCCATTTCGGGCCACATGGACCTTCCTCGAGTTCATAATGGGGAAGATATTAATTATGTTCAGGGAAAATTGAGTTTCATGACTCCCAGAGGAACATGCTACAGTCTTTGTGAAACAACTTCTTTCTACCTTATTATGTCAAGTGCAACAGACTCCGCATAAATGGTGCAAGACATTTTTATGAGTTAAATTGTGAGTGGAAAAGAACAGCAATTGAATAGAACTGTCTGGGTGTGTTAACCTTGTTTCTGAGGAGCTAGAATTAGTTTTTGGAAGCAAAGTTAAAGAAGATACTGCACAAAGAGGCTATCACTTGGTCTTCCTTCTCTGTTTTTGCCTGTATTTCCTTTTGGCAGCGGTCATACCACTGCCTACTTGAACACTGAAGAAGCTTCTAGCTAGTGAATAAAATTTGCAAAGCCTAAAGCTATGCACTTAAGTTCCTATCCTGAGGGACATTTTAAACAGGCAACTATAGAGAAAACCAAATCCAGTGTACATTAACTACACTGCAAACTAACTTCATGAGGCAACTTGCACAGGAGCACGAGTCTTAGTTCCAATAGATAACAATTTCTTATTGCTCTTATCATGACAGCATCCTTCAGAAAGATGATTTCTTTCCCAGAAATAAGTGAATTATCTTAAATTCAGTAAGGACTAAATCAGAAATGGCTGTTTGATTTTCCTTGATTTGTACTGCATACTGATAATCATTAAAATACATCTTTCCTGATCATTCACTTTTTTATTGCTTGAAGCTCCTCTGTATGAGGACTATACTTTTCCAAGCAGTGTGATCTCAAAGCAACAGCACAGAATTGGGAGAAAAAAAAATAATACTAAGTCTGAATGCTTACCCTGCCACTGCAAAAAGGAAAAAGGGAAAAACCCTCCCTCACTCTCTTACTTCCAAAGAACGGAAATTAATTACCTTGCACATATACACACATAATTTCAAATAGGCTCAAGTAGCACACATACAAGAATTAATTGCACATGCTTTTTTTCTCTGAAGTAGACATGTTAAGGATGTAAAGTCATTTCCAGACCCATGGGAACAATGTTCTTCTGCCAGCAGTACTCTACTGGAATACAAAAGGACTTGTGGTTTTTTCTTTTTTAAAATGCGTTTAGCATGGTTGAAGAGCCTGGTGCTGCTGCTGTGGCTACCAAGTCCCTGTCACTCCCATGCCAAGAGCACAGGGAACACGGAAAGCACCTTGCCAAAGTGTTCCCTAACCTGATGCACACACAGAAGACACGTTTGCAGACAGGCCCATCAGCAGCACCATTTATAATGGCAGAGGAGGAAGGTGCGAGCAACAGAGTTCTGACACCAGTTGGCAGACAGGAAAGGGGGCAGCAAGGGCAGGAATGGACATGGAAGTATCTGGTGCCAGGAGCAGAACTGTGTTCAAGCATCCTCTTCTGCCCTCCTCCCTCCCTCCTTCTTCTTAGTCATTTCTCTCCAACTTTCTCCAAAGCAGTGTTTGGGAAGAGAACAGAGAACACAAATCTGCTCAAAATGAAGCCTTGAGCCCTGCTTTTCACACTGCTCCTGTTCTACAATGAGGAAACAGGTGTAAGGTTCCCACTGGATGCTCATGGGTTCATCCCAAGGCCTCTCTCCTCTTGCTCAGAGCTTTGGTGGCCCATGGAAGCCCAGCCCCATGTGGGAACAGAAAGGAGACCCAGTGCATTACACCTTCCCCCCTCAAAAGCAGCTGACCCTGCTAGAAACAGCTCCCCATCTCAGCCATCTGGGTGGGCTGAGCCATCACTCACAACTCCCCAGCCACTTTGGTGAGGTGTAAGCCAAGGGGAGGAGACACAAACTCACCCAGCCGCAGACATGGAGAGCATATTGCACGGGCGAGCAGGGAAAGAAGCTTCTTCCACTGCTCTTTACATAGATGTATGGCCACCAACAGCCCAGCAAAAAACACAGGCTGAGGTGCTAGTCCTTGTCTCAGCAGCAGCAAGGTAGGTTGGGCATCCTGCAGTTAAGCACAAGGGCTTGAGATGGAGATTTCCATTTCTGCCATCTAAGAGACAAATCCTCTAATTTCTCTGTCTCACTCTTCCTGCAAAGAGTAATTGCAAGTCATACGTGTAGGGACCTTAGACTAGTTCAGTGTGCTTTGTATGCCAGGTAGAAAGGCAGGACATCAATATACAGTGTAAAGTTCCAGTTCTGCAAGACTCAAGGGCTTAAAACACCTTTAAAAATCTAGCCTCAAATTTCGTGGTAGCACTTTAAAACAAGAACATCTTAACAGATTCTTGAAAATGCTGGATTCCAGCTTTAGTAAAATCTTATTCTTGATTAAATGCTTCTTAATTGAAAGTGCTGTGTGACTTCTCATCAGCATAAGTAATCTGCTATGATACCTGTACAGGCTGTCAAACCGCTGTCAAATTGAAATACTGCTTTCTCCTTTCTGTCTATTTGAACATACATTCCATTTTGGATTTCTCTGCTTTCTATACAAAGGCTTCTGAGCTCAAGATCACAAAGACAGCCTGGCATTAAAAACATTCAAGCAGCAATACAGACAGCTGGGAATTTATTGCATCAGGATTTGGTTTTAAAATACAGGTTTCTCCTGATAAACTAATATTGTCATCTGTTCTGGTGGCAGAGCATACTGCAAACAGCAATCTTCCCCCAGAGAAAAAATGTCAGATCGTGATTTATGAACAGGGAGCCACTAAAGAGTATGATTTCACCCTAAATTAGTAATTTATCAAGTAAAAACCACAAGCAAATAGCTGAATATTGCTGCCTTAAAGGGTCAATAGACTTCTCACTAACTTTTGCTTCAAGCACAAATAACCAGAGACTCCTCCAAGGGAAAACTGTTCTAGTGGATGCCCTAGAAAATGAAAACATTTAGGTCTAAGTGTTGAGGAAAGTGTTCCCAAGATGACCTTTGAGTGTCCATATGGGGTTCAGAGGAGCCCCACACAAGGGGACTTCACAAAGCTGCTAAAGGTAGCAAGACCAGCGAAATGTGGTAGTATAGATGAAGAGGAGATAGAGGGAAGAAGGGGGAGAAAGAAGGGAAAACAAAGCCATCTAAAAGGGTAAGTGTTCATTTTCAACCGTAATTAATTGCCTGAAGTGAAGCAGTTGATTTCCATGTACAATGAACTATGAATTATTGGAAATCACTATGATGCAAGTCGACAGAACAATTGCTATGTAAAATCCTCTTACAGGCCAGGGAAATGAGTTTTTAGATATCCATCTGGGAGGAGGAGGTTCCCTCTACCTCTGATCAACGTTGGCAGGAAACACACTATCAGCACCCAAAGGCATGTCCATGGATGCAAAGCTATTCAGCTAGGACTAGAAGCAACCCAAGGAAGCTCAACCTGTTATTCCCTAGTCACTCCCTCAGACATCTTTTCTCCAGGCTCCCCAACCTTCATTCCCAAGAATTTCAGTGATTTGTAACTGTGTTGACTTAGCAACTGCAGAGCACCCAAATTCACATTGCTCTCAATGTTATAGGATGAAGTAAAGGTTTGGTTTTTTTTTTCCCCCCAAATATCACACTGCAGATCTAGATGCCTGGATCTGGGCCCATAATTTCCACAAAATTAGGCAATTAAAATTTTATTTGAGACAGTTTAAGTGCATCTGTAAAATTGTTACTAGTGGTGTTAATAGAACAATTCATGGTTGTGTGCTTCTATATCTGGACCGTTAGAACATTTCATGGGGCATCAATCCACAACTGCCATGACAAATGGGTGTTTATTTTACTAGTTAGATGTCAGAAATCTGTTCCTTTATATGGCACAGCTGGATTTAATAATGAACAACAGACTTCACTTTTTAACTACTGCAAAAAATTTCTTGTCCATTCAAGAGCTGATTCAGATTTCTTTTCTATTAATGTAATTCCACTGTCTTCTGTCAATTTGTATACGTCTGTATCTTTTTCTGAGATTGCTTAAAAAACAATAACCAAGTCAATAACCAGAACAAACTGGAGAAGGTGCTCCAAGCTTTCACATTTTCATTGGGTAGCAGAAGGGTACTGGATATACTACCTTTCTAATAATTTTTTTTTCTCAGCCTTTGTAGTGATGCTAAAACTTCCTTGGGTGATAGTATGGTCCCTGTTCTTTCAAACTGCAGAGAATGAATGCAATGGTAACCATGTATGTGGGGAAGTGATGAGCAGCAAAAGAAGAAAACTGGTAAGTCACAGGAAATTTAGTGAAAGACACCCAAAGCCAACCATGTGAATGGTAAATGCTCAATTCTGATTCTGGAGAGTGGAAGGGAGGAAGCTCTTTCCCATTTGCATTCTAGCTTGCTTGAACATTCACAACATCTGCAAATGTTGTATTACGTCTTTGTAAGAAATAAGCTAGTTGGCTTATGCAATAATAGAGTCAGTTCATAGGTCACATCACAATGGTTTTGGCTTTAATGATCACAGAAAAAATGCTTTGAAAAAAATATTAAGAATTATTACTTAATCTACTTGGAGAGCTTAGCTATTTCTTCTTTAGATACCTTGGTGCTTAAAGAAAGGCAGTTAAGAGGCTAGGGTTGCAGCTGCACTTTATGTTTGATCATCAGCTCTCATAGGCTGCATCAAAAGAAGCATGGCCAGCAGGTCAAGGAAGGTGATTCTGCCTCTCTACTCTGCTCTGGTGAGACTCCCCGTGGAGTACTGCGTCCAGCTCTGGAGTCCTCAGCACAAGAAAGACATGGACCTGTTGGAGGGGATCCAGAGGAGGGCCATAAAAACGATCAGAGCAATGGAACACCTCTCTCATGAGGAAAGGCTGAGAGAGTCGGGGTTGTGAAGCCTGGAGAAGAGAAGGCTCCAGGGAGACTTCACTGCGGCCTTTCAGTACTTAAAGGGGGCTTATAAGAAAGACTGGGACAAACTTTTTAGCAGGGCCTGTGACAATAGGACAAGGGGTAATGTTTTTAAACTAAAAGAGGGTAGATTTAGTCTAGATACAAGGAAGAAGTTTTTTTACAATGAAGGTGGTGAAACGCTGGAACAGGTTGCCCAGAGAGGTGGTAGATGTCCCATACCTGGAAACACTCAAGCTCGGGTTGGAGGGGTCTCTGAGCAACATAATCTAGCTGAAGATGTCCCTGCTCATTGCAGGGGGGTTGGACTAAATGACCTTTAAAGGTCCCTTCCAACCCAAACTATTCTATGATTCTATGAACCCTTCATCATACTGGAAGCATTTACCAGGCTGGAGGAGCAAGTCTCCTGCATGCTGGTGACATCCTCTTCTCTCCTTAAATTTTGGCACTAGAACCAAGTCTGAAACAACCTAAATTCACATTCAGGGGAGACAGGGGACATTCAGGGGACAACCAGCATTAGCAGAAGAGGCCAAGATTCAGCTCTGACACAAAGAACCTGATTACAAATTGAGCCTGGATAGCAGACAGGCAGCCTAGAGTACCATCTACAAAAGCTTGCTCTAGCATTCTTGCAACAATTGCCTGAAACAACTGCACTTGTGCAGCACAAGAGCTGCTATGATACATTAAACACAAGCCCGGAAAAGCCAGTGAGCTAGTGATCACTGTCCATACAGAAGTACAAAAGAAGAGAAGCAGTTATTTCATTTTGCTGTCCTTAGAAGAGAGGACACAGCCTGAATGTTTACAAGGCATAAAGTCTTGTAAACAGCCAGAAGATTTTGAAGCAGTTGGGAGGGCTGTGGTGAATGGCCTGGTCCCCTTAGGCAATTCAAAAAAGCAGAGGGGTCAGTGCCAAAGCCAAAAAACTGATTAATGTGAGATGGTCTATCTCAACTGCAAACTTCAGCCGTTCACAACTCAGTGCTGACATATTTCCATCAGAGCATGTCTGCAGCTAAACTTAATAACCAGCCAGCCTATCAAGTGGAAGACGCTAAGCAATTCCAAATCACCCCAAGAATTTTAAAACAGCAATGACTTACTGCAGGACTGCAGAGAACGACCTGTCTGTCAGATGCAGTTGTATCTGTGGCTGACACAGACGTCAAGATTCCTGCTCCCCTCCATGAACGCTGCTGTGATGCTGTAAAATGGAGAAGGCCATCTGGGATCACTGCCCTACACAAGCCATCCAGAATCTGTCCTACACAATCTTTCCTGCATTTTTCCAGCAATGACATTTCATCACTTTTGAATGAAATAAGTTCTTTCACAGTGAAACTGCATCTTTTTCTGTCAGCCAGAGGTCAGACAGTCTGCTTAACAGTAAAGTAAAACAAAAATGCCCCCTTCTTTTTATTCTACTTTATTTCTTTCATAAACAGAACAAACATCGCAATTATTTTAATTTGACTACCTAAAGTTATTTGCTTTCTTATGAAGACATAGCTTTTTGGGGGATAGTTGCAGTCCCCTGAATTCCTATGGAAAGCACTTAAGTCAACAAAGTTTTAAACCACTTCATACCAGACTGCTCTGTACCACCAAACTTATTTTTGACAATGTGCAGCCTCGCAAGGAACAAAAAGAAAAAGTAATTTCCTGAAGAGTGGCAAAGCGCATACACATACCCCTTGGATTCACCTGGAGTCAAACAACTTAAGATAGATTGAAGCTGCCAAGAGTATGGGAAGCTAAACAAACAGGAAGTTTCACATTTAAAATGGTTTATCTGACAATAGTAATGGGAATTTATTTACTCTGCCAAGAGAAATAGCTGCAGCTTCTCTACCCCTTTAATAATGTCCTTGGAGAGGCCTGATGGACACTGGAGGTTGGCACTGTATTGAACAGCTCACAGTTAACTAGCAGAGGCCATATCAGCATACTGTAAGCATAATTTTTAGCAATTTTCACATATACATTCTTGTCCCATCCCATTCAGCCTCCTGGGATAACAGAACATCATAAAACCACAGTGCCCCAAAATCTTTGCTGGGGACTTCTTCAAGATTGACCTAAGTAGCAAGAAGTATCTACACTGACAGTCTCAAAAGAGGTATCTCAGCTTGTTTTTTGAAGCATATGCTAGTTAAGGCTTGTAAGATTAACAGAAATCTCTGTTCACATCACAATTGCTCTGTTAATAGTTTTTGCTTAGTCACAAAAGTAATCAGAGGAAGGGCATTTGCTGGTACAAAATAAAGCAATCATGAGTAGGCCTTACTGGATACAAAATACAGATTCTACTCAAAATCCAGTGACAGAACCCAAGTTAAAGGAAGGGTCAGCAACAAAACTGGGGTATAAGAGAAGAAAAATCAACTCCCAAGAGAAGGCAGACCGAGATAACTATCTTGATATAAAAAAAAGCAATCACTTTTTAAAAGTATAAAATACAGGTTTAAAAAAAGTTTAAAGAAGCCAAAATAAACCCCTAGTCAACAGCTTCCCATGAACAACGACCTACAGAACGAATCAGCACAGAAATCTGCATTCAGCAGCTTGTTGCCAAAGTCCTACTTCTTACTCAGTAGAGCACACAGCCCTCCCAGAGCCATTTGCTGTATTGAATGGTTCAGACTTGCTGTGAAAAGGGACCTAGTAAAAGGGCACACTTTTCACCAGAGAGGTCTCTTGTAAAGCCCCTGGGTAGGCAAAACAACTTGAATGTCTGGGGAATTTCATGCTGTTGTTGCTGGCTGAGACAAAGTATTGTAGAAATCTGTATGTCAATCAGTTATAAAACTAATATTTACCCTGTCTACATTACAATTTTATAAAAATAGGGAGAGCTTATTAAGCCAAGCAGGCAACCCTGTTCTCACACCACCCTTTCCTCGTAATAGAGAATATCTGTGCCTGTATCCACGCTCTTGTATTACAGGAATTATTCACTGAATATTTTATATACTCATTAGTTGACAAAGGTAACTCATAGTTAATTATAACAGAGACACAAAATAAAATAAGGAGACAGTAAAGACTAGACAAGGGAAAAAACCCTGAACCCAAAGAACAACAGCTAAATGGCACAGACAGATACAACTATAACATCAGTAATAATCTAAGGCTACTGAGGTTGCCTTCCTTCTCCTGTGCAGGCATACACGTCCAGCATCTGGGATTTTATTGGCGTTTGCCTACCACTGTACATTTTCTGGAAAGCAGTTTGACACGCCAAATCCAACAGCAGTCTTGAACAACGTTGTGACAGTTTCACAAGTACAGCATTAGAGCACTAGGGGCAAATGCATGTAGCCACTGTAAAATGGGCTTTAGACAGTTCCTGGAGCTATGCACGAGCTGTCCCCTTTCCCTGAGGGCTTGCTTGGTGCACCGCAAGGCAGGGGTTTTCGGGGCTCTTCCAGGCTGGCAGCACACTCGGTGCTGGAAGTGCACCTTCATTAACCCAGAGCAGCACCAAGCACAGTCCGCACCAGAAACAGAAATGTCCTCTGGATGGCTGGAAAACTGCAAGTGAGCATAGTGGGTCAGCTTCACTGGATTTAGTGGACTGCATCACTAAAAAAGGCTGTATTTAACCTAGGGGTGCTTGACCGAACCTGATACAGTTTTGAAACAAGTAAAAATCTAAATACTGTTTGAAAAACTAGTTTAGGGTTGGTACGAGGTGTAAGTGCAACAGAAGAACTTGATGGCTCCTGGAATGCCAGAAGCCTTCAAGAGTTAATATGTGATTTCACATCACAGGGATCCCATTATCTTTTGTTCATGGGTAAATGTGGCCAACCTGACCGTAGCTAAATCTGTGATTAGGATGTGTGTAGGGGTTCAGAAGCATAGGACCATAGAGTTTGATTTTTTGCATAATCCAAAAAGAGTTCATTTAATTAGGTGAGGAATCAAAGTGCAGGTATTTGAGGTGAATGGGGTTTTTTTGTCTAGTATCGTATCTATCAGCAAGGTTGAGGAAAAGGTAGCAGGGCAAATCTTCAGTTCTTGCATATTTCTCAAATGTTTTCAAATTCAGGATAAGTATAGATTTTATAGCCTACATTTACTTTTCAGGAAATTATGAGTCATCCTTCTAAATTAAAAATAAAAAGGCATTTGGGAGTTCTACTCGTTGCATAATCATTACAGATATATACATATAAAATTAAGATAGGCTCTGAATAAAGACATGAACAAAAAAATCCTGTGCAGTTTCATTACCTGCATAGTTTTTGAATACTCTGACATTATATGGGTTGTGAAATCACATGTCTATAACTGAAGCCAGGATTAGTGTTTTGACTCAGGAAAGGAATTACTGAAGTCTACAATTGCTTGCAGTTACTATAAGCATACACAGAAACCACAGTAAAACGAGTAACAACCCTCCCGCCCCAAAACAAAGGATGACAAAGACGACGACTGCCTGAAGCGGTTTCAGAAAATCCTGTCTGAGCAGTGGAAGCTGCAAGTCCTGAAGGGTAACAGCATGCCTGGAAGAGCTCAGGTACCGAGCCTGCCCTATCTCCAGCACACCAGTGCTCACCTAGAGGTTATCAGAAGAAAAGCCTCCGCAGGTTTTCTATGGTCTTTTTGCCGCTCAGAGAAAGATGCGGTTTCTCAAATACCCCCTTAGCACAAACACCAACAGTACAGAATGGGACATGAATACAGAATCAGCGACACCGAAACAGATTGGCTGTATTGTTAACTCCACGCTCTTTGCAGACAAAGCCAGGCACATTTAGATGCTACTGAACAAACAGGTGCAAAACTAAAACTAACCAGGAAAATTTCACTAAGTGAAGGGATGTTATGCTTCACCTACTTTTTCGGGGGCGGGGGGTGGTGTCACAAACAGTGCTTCAGTGACTCTTCCCTCTTTGCAAGGAAATGAAGTGGCTAGAGATTAACTTTCATCTTCCCACTACGCTGCAGGTAGGAAACAGAAGGAGAATATTAAGCTCCTTTCTCTCCATAATGATCTTCTGATCTAAAGAAGTTTTTTACTCCTTACAACTGAAAAATACATGAAATAAAATAAGTGGAATTAGAACAAAAGCAGCTCCACTTCAGTATGCAAATATCCTTATGAATTGAGAACTCAGAAACAGCACCAAGAATACAAATATATTTCATTTGAACTAAAAGAGACTTTTTACCAATACAGAAGCGGGGAACAAATCCCCAAATTGGATGAATAGAGGCTCTCAAAATGCAAGGTCATGAAAGCGCACTTTGGACTTACCTTTATTCTTAATAGAGGGCCCATTCCTGCAGTTTTTGGGGAAATCTCCCGGGGGAACTGCTCCAAAGGAGCACTAGTATGAGGAGAATTTTACGTACCTCCAAGGTGCAGTATGCTTTTCAAATAAGTATTTTTATTGCCTTTTTTAAGTTACAGAAAATGTTCTCTCCAGAGGCAGAAAAAAAGATAAATGGTTTACATTATTCAAAGGAAGAAAAACCCCACCCCGTCCAATATAAGATCTCTAAATATACCTGCCTTGCCAGCATAGCCCGTCTCAGAGAACGGATCAAATTTCTAGCATCAATAACTTTGCAGAGATGATGTATTATCTCCTCCCACAACTGTTTACCAACAGGAAAATAATCTGTGGGGAAACAGCATGAAAATACCAGGAACCCAAATGCTGAATACTCCAAATAACGATCCCCACCAAGTTTGTCAGTAGAGGGTGCTTAAGTGAACAATTGCTCTTCCTGTCCCAGCTCTTAGCGGGGCTGGCAGACTTAGACACCGTCTTGCCTCTGACTCTACATTGCCTACTGTTTTCTCATATTTCATCTAGAAATTTGCTAAAAAAAGTCAGATATACTTCTGCCCATGCTCTGTTCCTGAGTCCAGCAGATATCTATATTCTGCACTCAGACTGAGAGCTTGTGAAACTTGTGGTGGTTAAACACAGGCAGAGAAAAATGACTCATTGTCTTGAAATGCTGTGCTACTATTTAACATTATATCATTTTCTATTATAAAGTGCTAAAACCTGCTAAAACCAAGGGTGCCTATATCCCTCAGAGTTCTCCAAGGTAATACTTCCTATTAAAACTGCTTCTTATTGAAGTTGTGTTAAATCACCTTTCCATAAGGAATTTTGGCATTTGCTTTATTGCCAGATCTGAGTAACAAGTTGAAATGTCACAATTTACAGCAAAATGAGATTTCAGAAATATTTTCTTTGAGAAGGACCAAACTGATTCGTTTCCAGAAGGATTTTTCAATCTTCATTGCATAATAGCTTAAAAAAAATGCTACTTTCTAATTTTGATGCAAAAGGTTCCAATGATTTCCTATAGCATTCTGATAAGACCTGATGCATTTTTGTGAAACGTTCCCATTTTGCCAAATCAGTACTATCAGATAGAAAAATGCAACCACCAGCACCACTCAGTCACCTCTGAATTCAATTTCACTTGTTCCATTGCTGCACACGCTATTTTTTTCTCACTTTTTATCGACTGAACTTTGTTCATCAGATTTCAAAAGTGTTTTCCCAATAGTATCTTTAGAAAATACAAGAAAAAGGTTCTCGGCTGGTGGAGGCTGGCAAAGCTCCAGCGAAGTCAATGGGCCTCAGCTGAGGCACTAGCCCTTTGTGAGTGTTCACAGAGGCTTTTTATATACTGCAGAGATGCTGGGTTATGCAGAGCAGTCAGGAAACATCACTGCGTCTCCACTTTGCAAATATTATAGATATTTTAGTAGTCACCAGTCATGTAAGGCTAACAGTACAGTGACAGTTTTGGATATACTCAGTAGGCTTCAGGTAACACTGATTGCTTTAGTTGACCATACATTTTCTTCCCTGTGTTGAGTGTAGGATTCAGTGGATTTTAGGAGAGTCAAAGAGAGAATGTACACTCAGGCAGACAAGTTTGTATCTGGAAGCTACTGAAAGCACCACCGGCTGCTTCTTGCTTTCATTTTCACTCTGGTTCTGAGCAGTTTGAAGAAAGTTTGAAGAAAGAATTATTTACCACAAAGCTGCAGGAAAAAGATTCTGTGGCAAAACTTGCAGGAGAAGACAAGCTTCCTGCAAGGAAATTTGCTATCTGAGAGGCCCTCAAGCCACTAGATCATCCTATCCATGAGGCTGTCTGAATGTTTGATGAACAGAGGAGGGATCCTGAGTGTAGCCTGGGGATCTGAAGACCTTCTCCTTCCTACCAAACTATCTCAAACCAGCAGAAAACTTTCCATGTTGGATCTTCCAGTATCTAGAGCAAAGGCTTGAACTGATGGCATTTCTGCATATATTTGCTTTACTTTTTACTGTGGAAATTGGCCAACAGTCCCCAAGACTTCCATCATCGTGGCTTTTTACCATAACCTTTTATTGCTTATCTGCATGGAGTCTGTCATGGATGGCCATTGCTTGCAGACAAAAATTTATTTGCCTTCCACAGTACCCCAGATTCATCCTGTGGGCTATGGAGAAGTCAAAGTTCCTCAGAAACCTTCCCTCACTCCTTCACTTTTCTGTCCTCTGTGAACAGAAATGAAAATCAGTACATCTGCACTAGCCACACTTAAGAAGATGGTGATTCAGCAACCAGTAGAAGATGGACAATGAAAGAGCAAAGAAAGAAAAATGACATTATAGAAACAGGGGGATCTAATGTGATAGCTGGTCTTGATCCACCTGAACAAACAACTAGAATCAGTTAAAACTGATTCAGTGTGATTTTCATCTAAAACATCAACATATGGCTCCACCACGATGCTGCTCACTTGCAGGAGAGTGGCCTCAGTTTAAGAATTTCCTAATAATGATGCTGCATTTTCAAGAGACTAAGGAAGGCCTGTCTGCTCATGTGTGAGATTTGGCTTAGTGAAAATAAAAGTTTTTAATTCCAAAAGAATTGAAAAATATTTCAGGGCATGTTGTTGAATTTTAAAGTTCAGAGGTAAAGAATATCCACCAGATAGTAGTATCTGTATTATGTTAAAGCATAACCTATTTCATAATTTAATTTCACTGAAAGTGAAATTAAAGTGCTATTGGTGAGAGAAACAGAAAAAACTGGCACTTACAAGAAATGCAGCTTAGTAGTCTGGGAATCAGAAAAAGGCAGGAACAAAGAAGGAAAAAGGTAGGGGAAAAATACCAAAACCAAGAAAAGAGCATTGCATTGTAATCCAGTTCTTAATACAAAGTCATGCCTCAGTGCCCAGATGGCCAGGAGCATTAAGAGAATATTGGAGTCAAAAGCATAGGACCTTACCTCCCCCACAGGCCCTCGCCCCAAGAAAGGAAAAGAAAAAAGAAAAATCTTGTTTGAGAGAGACTGCAGGCAATTAAGCTTTAACTCTGCCAGAAGCAGATGCAAATGCATCTGAGTGACCAGCATCGCTGTGAAAATGAGAGACTTTAGCACAAATATTCTCATGAAGCTTTTACGGAGCAGAGGAGTTCATCTAGGTTAAAAGTCACACTCCTAAATACTATAAACGTAGTAAACTATTCACTGGGAGAAACTGAGCTCCAGTTCACAGTATACAGAGATTTGATCAGCAGCCCCTTGAAATCAATGGAAAAAGCCCTACTATTGGCAACAGTGCTCTGACCAGACTCCACTTACTACAAGGCAGTAAGTGCTGAGACTGCCCCTCTATTCAGTGTAGGGAGAGACAGAGCTTAAGATAGCACTGAAATAAACAATTTAAGGAAAAGATTTACAAAAAGGCCATTCTGAAGTACTGTAAACATGGACAATTCACCATAAAGCTTTGTAATAGCTGCTCTGCCCAGGGATGACAAATGCTACCTCCTCCACTGAGAGACAGAGAGAAATCAAAAATGTCAGCTGTTTTTACTGTGTAATGTTGCTTTCCAATCTTGAAAAATATCAGATATTAAGAGAAACATGCGGGAAGAATGTAAGCAAGCATTCAGAAATGGAATTACCCAGAAAAAATGTTGGTGTTATTTTAAAATATCCTGTGAGAGGTATACTACCCTCACACAGCAAGGAAAGGAGAGAGAAAAATTAAAGCTAATAGAAAACTTGCTCTGTATTTCTCCAACATTGTAAAATAAAATATTACATGTAGGAAAGTGAATGGCAGAGTATGACATTTGATTGCTGTCAGACCTTGCACCCAAATGTTAAGGTTACGGGTGCTCTAAGAACAATAGATGCATTTAGAAGTGGAGAAAAAAAGGAGGGAAAAAAATTGAAAAAACCCCAGTTGAGCACATTTTCAGAAACAGTGCAGGAATCTGGAGGATAAGCCTCTTGTGTAAATGTCATTTAGTACTTCTCAACATTTTACCTCTTACTTTCTTTTCCTATGTGTTAAACAAACTTGTACTTTTTCAACACATTCCCCATTGCTGTAAGGGGGCATTGCAGAGCTGGACTGTAGCTGTACCTTGTCATTGTCTTCCGAGGAGGTGAATATTTCCTTCCTATTGTGCTGAATTCCCCCAGGTATGAGAGACAGTCACACACACAGAGCATCAAAATACCGACTCACAAAACAGCCTGTGTGCCAAAAGCTTGAAATGGTATTTTTATACGAAAGTTTATTTCAATACATAGACCTATGCTGAGGACCTTCCTACATCCAGATGTTATTTGAATAATCATTTGATGTAAAACTAAAACTTTCTAAATTACATATTCCCAGGGATTATTTATTTTTACATTTCCTTTGTTTAATTATTCATGTAAGCCAGGATATGTGCCTATTGAGGCACAGGACCCTTTCCTCCTGTTGTGTCTATGTCGAATTCATCCCTGGAGTAACGATGTCAGTGGAGATACACCAGGGGCAGCCTTGACGTGCTGTTCTGTCACTCTGTCTCGTAAAAACGTGCATGGCCAGGCATCTCTTTATGACATGTTGTTGTAATTCCAGAACTCAGGGAATTGAATACAGTATTTTTGGACTCAGACTGGCAATCCACAGAAGAAACAACACGCCGGCTTTCCTGAAGTTTTCATGAAGTTTTGGCAGCATTTGCCACCAACCCTGATGCAATGGTGTTGCTGGGGCAGGGTGATGGCATTTCTTTGTTTTTAATTTTTTGGAACAAATAAGGAAACTGCTGGTTTGGGGGAGGGGAGCAGGACAGGGGGCTGGTTATTGGTTTTTAGTTTTTTTTTTTTTTTTAATTTGAGAATACAGAAGCAAAGATGAAACTAGCAGACTGAACTGACAATAAAAAACTGCAAGCGCAATTTCTTCATTGCAATTAAAATACCAGTAATAGTGAGTGTTGGCAAGGGGTTAGGTTTTCTGACATGGATCATGGTCACCGACTGTTAATCTTTCTGCCCTCAAACTAAATCGCGTATCCACTGCCTCAGTAACTAATGTTTCACTGCCCACCCAGCCAGACACATATTCAGTGCCCGTTGGATTAAAAAAAAATTAATATGTTGAATCTTTCCAAATCTGCCTGCAGATTTGCCATTTCCAGAAGAAGAAACTAAAGCTTCATATCAGAGAGAAGAACATTTTTCTCCAGGTCTTAGCCGTACTCCTGCAGATGAAGCACTGAGATAAACTCCACCTCCTACTCTTAACTGTACAGGGTGGAAGAAGGCACAACCCTTACTGGTGTTTGACGGAGCTGCATAATGCGTTTTGTGGTGTATGAAGTTTCAAGCCCTTCAGACCATTTTGTATTTTATGATACAAGTCTTTGCTGTACCAAAAAAAGCATTCGAAGTGATGCAAAGTAATTCCTTTCTTGTTAGACTACAGAAGAAGCCTTCCCTACTCACTCCCTGTGTGCTCTTTAGCACATAGCAATTTACTTTCAGTTTGCCATTAGGGCAAAATATTTTTTTCTCATAATGGAGCACAGGAAATTTTTCAAAGTGACACAGGATGATGTTACCAAAAGAAAATGACATGTTTTGAAAAGGACAGTTTCTTTTACAGCCTGAAACACCACTTGTCTCTTGTGACAGTGTTGATAAATCCTGGACTCAAGATCTCTGAAATTATCTATTATCTTTCTTAGGCATTTTGATCTCAGCTGAAACCCAACCACAGAAATGGCAAATAATTAAAAAGAAACAAACAACAACCCAACTTTTTAGATTTGCTGCTGTTGTTGGCATTTTATTTCATGGGGGAAATGCCATTAGTTCTTGGGAGCCAATGGTCAAGAGCAACATACTTCAAAATGAGCAATTTTTACAAAAGACTTATAGGCCCTCAGTCATGCTTATTGCATAGGTGTGTTTAACAGATCCAGATTTTACCACTTCCCTGACTGCAAACACTGAGTCACGTCTACTTCTACCTCAAATTGTGCTTATCCCAGAGAGGCAGCTCTTCCCACACTAAGTAAGAGCTAACACAGAAGGTAATGTAAATAAAAGCAATCAGCAGCATTATACATATTATGCCATCCACTCAGACATTCACTTCTACTGTGAATCTTCCAAACATGGTGTGAACTAAGTCTCCGTTTTCCTATACATGTTTTGTACCATAAATAATTGTAGTCCCAAATGCTACCTCCTGAGTATCTGCTCGTTGTATCTGTCAGCAAATGCTCAGCTGCATAGAGCAAAGACACTGATTAGCGCAGAGGGAAATAAGATGGAAAGACTGGTTTCCATAGACTCCGTAAGTAACATACATAGGAAGAGCTCTAGGAAAAGGCCAGGCAGACAGCTATTGTGAAGATGAGCAGCATGCTGTTCTGCTTCATCCATGCCAACAGAAGCATCTTTGAGAATAGTTAGTAAATAATTTGCTTTAATGGCGAGGAGAGAAGCCTGGGACTGGAAACCACTGGGTGGTTTCGCTCCTCCTCAGCTACAGCACAGAACACCAGAAACTTCATTTCTTCTTAATATTATGAAACAATCATGCTATTTCACAGCAAATACTGCTGGATAAACTTCTACAAGCAGAGATAGTTATTTTTG
The DNA here is from genome assembly GCA_013398815.1 of Ibidorhyncha struthersii. NCBI lineage: Eukaryota > Metazoa > Chordata > Aves > Charadriiformes > Charadriidae > Ibidorhyncha > Ibidorhyncha struthersii. The sequence continues at coordinate 1,126,934 of VZSZ01010485.1, forward strand.
TTGCTTAGAATACTGTAAATATTAACAAGCCAAGCATTTAAATTAACAGAGTACTTGATTTTCTATTGCTGTTTATTTTACTGTCTTCAAACAGGAAAATGACATTTCAAGGATCAGCACTTTATTATAAACTAATACCTTTCCTAGTAACTGAGGTTTTCCTGTTATTCCCAACCTGGGTCTCACACTGACTGAAAGGCTGAGTTAATTTCTCAGTGGAACAGCAGTGGAAGAGAGGGATAGGAGAAAGGGAAAGAGAAAGAAATCCGAGATAAGGCTGAATAAACCCCAATTTTCTTCTGATTTGGTAAAGCCAGACTGACTGACATGGTACGAATTTTAACCAGATCTTGGTAAAGAAGAGATTATGAAAATTATTTCAGCAAGCAATGAAGAGAAGTTCTGCAAGTCTGTTTTCAAAATAATTTACATGTGAAAAAGCTGTTGATTTACTGCTTTGTACTGGGGGATATTTCTAAAGGTTTTGTTTTGTTGAAATCTTTGCGGTATCTTACAGAAAAGGAAGGGAAGATTCAGCACTCCAGCAGTCACACACAGCCCGGGAGCCTCACTCCTGCCATAACTCCCAGCAGTACCAACGCCGGGCAATTAAATTTAGTGGGACTTCTGCCCTCAACTTAATAGGGTCAGACTTAAGCACTTACTAGAGGCAGACTTCCTCACACAGTATTATCGGAAAGGGTCGTCTTCAGAAATGACCTGGAAAAAATTAGTGACTTCCTTACAGCTTCTGGTGACATAATGAAAGGCTTTCAGAGAACTTCACTTATCTGGCAGACTCTTTATGAGCAACTAAATTAACAGTGTTTGAGTACTTTGCTGAATTGGGGCCCATGATAGAAAAGAAGAGTGCTAAGATTTCTACTTTTATTTTTTGCTAAGTATCAACTATTTCTTAAGATTAAAGCTTCCTTTCAGTCAGAGACTTAAAATTATCACAGTTAATAATTTGTTTTCCTGTTTCTGTCCAGAAGGTGTTATATTTTCAGATGCCTATAACAATATATGCCTACTGATACTTTCGTATTTACATAAAAGTGACACGTTACAATGCTTGACTATACTTTTTTTGCTTTTTAAAAAAATGTTTTTGCTATTGATTTATTGATCTTTATAACTCATCTGAAGTAAAAGGGTAAAGTACTATGTCCCAAGAAAATGCACTACCACTCATTTTTAAATACAGCTGAAATAAAGTATGACCAAAGCAATACGTGCTAGACCATAACAAATATGCTAAGAGATAAATCAATGATCATCTTAAGAGTTTCCATGCATAAAGCACCTCCTGCAAAACGCTCCTATTCTAATTTTTCTGTTTCGCCTAATTCCCTTAAGGTTATCTTTATGTATGCTATTATGAATTACTTTTCTACTTCAGATTTTAAATTCCTTAGGATAGAAACCATATCTTATTTTATATCTAAAATATCACCCTTATTTACATTGCTAAATGGAAAGAGAAGTAATAAATTTGAGGCTAGCATGATCTTCCAATACTATCAACTCAGTTTTCTGCAATCTAAGTTGAAAATGTGTGCACTTGCAAACTCTTACCTGAACCACTGCAGAAATGCTCTGCCAATAGAGTAAAATGCACCACGCTGCAGACCTAGGGTTTCAGCCTTCTGTCAAGTTGCTGTGAGCTGTCACGCAGTGCCTGCAGCTCCCATGCAGCCCATAGTGTGCTGGCTGCTGACGTGCAGCATGCTACAATAAGATCACTATATATATAAAAGATACATATGTACACACATAAGATAAAAAGGCTTTTTTTCACTGATATACCTTAGAGTAGACTCAAGACAGCTCTAAGTTACATTGTGGTGTAGTTTGGGATATTTCCTTCCCTTACATGATAGAAGCTTCCCTGCTCTTTCAAAAGGAAATGAGACTTGCTTGGTAAATACCATTTGCTCCTGACCTGGCAGCTGCCTTTATGCTTTATGGTACGTGACCATACAGAATAGACACCTACACCCCACGTGCAAAGTCATTCCTTGCCACTGCACTCATACAAGATGCTGAAGGCACAGCAAAACAGCCACCCTACTGCTGTGGAGCAGCTGAGATAGGGCTGCTGGCGTGTGATCCATGGGCACTAACAGCTATCTTCCGTGCCTCATCAGCCCTTGCCAGCCTGTGCTTGGGATGCAGAATCCCTGAGGTGATGACAGGACAGCTCATCAGCCCGGCTAGCGTAACATCTATTAGTTTTGTTGAAAGTCACAGAAGATTCCTGTTACAATGCATGCAAGTTTCCTATCATTATATACCTTTGTACCTTCTTGGGCTAAATCTCACTTGTCGCTATAAGCATATAAGTTTGCAATTAAAGCACAAGCCCCTGTCTGCCACGGCAGTCCTATTAACAGGCTGGAATCAGATCACACAAGTTAAACATGCTGTTTGATAGCTAAAGTACTGTGATTTCAATAGACTTTTTGCTCTAATAATAACTACAATCAGCAATCAAGGTTTTCTTCTGAATTTTTGTTGCTTGCATTATGTGGCAGTTTAATTCATTGTATACTAATTCCAGTTGTGCATTAATTGTATGTTTCTGCACAGTAATTAACTAATCACTATGTCACTCCCTCCCTATTATGAACAACCTCATTAATTCAAGACTGAAAGCTTGGTGTCTGCTGCCATTACTATCATTTTTTTTTTGATTCTTTCTGCTGCTTCTCGACTTATAATCAAATATGAAACTCATGTATTTTTAAATACTTTCTCTTCTGTTTCTCCCACTGAAAAATTCATTGTGCTATCAAGCCTTTTAAAATAATGTTTATTCATTATGTATTTCTTTACTAGGCAATCAAGAGTTGTTACAATAAAGTGTGTGACTTGCTCTCTTTAGGGCAGCACTTCTGCTGTGTCAACATCTCCATTTTAATCCCGAGTTTACTAGAAATTAGAATTTCGATCTAAAATTTAGCTCCAAGGTTAAAGGCACCATCAGACATATCTTTGCATGAGGTCAAATTTCTTTATTATTACTATTAAATGATTTGACATTTTGAGGTTATACCTGTGGGTAAAAACTTGTGGACACAGTACACTCAACAGTGGCAGTGGAGCTGTGTATGTGTACCTTCAAGGTCAGAGCCTGGCCAACGGAGGAAAATGCTGGAAGATGCACTCAGCATAGGTACACGATTTTGATTAATGGGATACCTGAACTGTTAAGACTAGTCATGCACAGCACTGAAGTAAGTGCTTTGCTATTGCAGCCTGGCAACTCCGAAGTTCCGGACTAAACATTACTTCAGAATTTACTGAATCAAGGTCCTGCTCCTCGAAGAAATTTTCTTCGACACAACTTAGATTTCACACAGACTATTCAGAGAATGCCCTCTTATCCTTTTTATGATGAAAGGCAACAATTGGCTTTGATTCCTGCCCTCCCTCCCCAATAAAGACAATGAATTGATATTCTAAAATGTGTGAACAGTTCCTATCAGGAGTGGATGGGAAATCTAATGATTCTGCACATGCATATGTAGGTACATACACACTCCTAACCCAAACCCACTGCAAAGCCAGCTGATGTAACTGTACCTACCCATTTTTAATAAAGAATTCAAGTACCATTTTTCCAAACAGAAGTAAATCAGCCTAGAATTCAAGTGGCTAGTTTCTCTGCTGTTACGAGTTGCTGCAGCTCAACGTTGTACAAAAAGAGAAGTGTAATTGCAACAACTAAGAGACCAATGCAACTTTTTATAAAGGAAAAAGGCATTCCTCTTCAATAGAGGCTGTGAAAGCCTGCCTGGAGTCCAGGAAACGTATTATGGAACGTATTCATCCTTTAAGACAGATTTGGTGTCTCCAAAGTATTTTCCCTTAAAAAACCCAAATGACTGAACTAAACTAACAACTAATGACTAAAAAACTAAAAGTATACCTGGAAATTTTGGAATGTTTTTTTACTGCCTCTTACAGAAAAGAAAAAACACACCTCTGCAGAAAGGGCTGCTGCTAATGAACAGCATGGCTCCAGGGCTGCTAAGCACACACAACTTCTGTTTCACCACGCCACTGTGCATCAACATTTATCCAAATACATATTTGTACAATGGACCATAACGGTTTGCTTGCTTTGTAACAGTCTATTTGGCTACCCCCTAAATGAGTGGTTTGGGTGTGCAGTGAAAGGAGATATTACTGCTATTGCTATTTCGGCATCTGTTGCTGTCCTAGCTACTACTATTTCTCTCATTTCTGCCTCAGATGCTGCTGCTCCTACTATTACAGCCATCAACCTCTTTTTTGCATGTGCCTTCAAACCTGACTTTTTATGAATGTCCAATGTTTACTGCTAGTCTCTTTGGATATTTCCATTTTACCCTCTTTTTTTACTGTTTTTGCAATTTATCTGAACTCATTCATTTCTGTTTGCTTTTGACTTAACCTAGTTGGAAACTTTTATCCTGCCCACCCAAATTGCATTATTTGTATTAAGAGCAGGTATAATTTTGTTCAAATTAATTAAGAACTGGTCTGGCAATATCACCACTTCTTAGAGTTCAACTGAATCTACAGTTGTGGTTCATAAAGGCAATTTTTTTCCCCACTGCACAACTAAATACTCTCTAAGAAGGATGCAGAGAACAGATTTAGCATGAAAGGAATGTCAATAATTGTTGGTAGGCATTGTTTATACCATTCAAGGACTTTTTTCAGCTTTCCATAGAAGCTGAGCATAGGAGCATAGACAGAGCAATGGAATAGTACATACCATAGATGTCATACTCAGTGTATAAATGGGGGTTAGGCAGGGGAGGGGAATCCACAATCACTGCTTGGGAATGTCCCAGTGTCAATTCACTGGGTGGTGGGAGTGACTTGTGTCATTATTACTATTGTTGTTGTTATTCTCTTTTTCTGTTATTGTTCTATTAAACTGTCTTTCTCTCAACTCAGGATTTTTTTTCCCCCCTTTCCTTCCCGCTCCTTTTCTCCCTCTTCTCCCTACACTTCTTGGGGAGAAAAGGAGACAACTGTGTGAGCGGCGGTATGGTCCCAGCTGCCGGCTGGGGTTAAACAACAGCAAGAAGGAAATGCAGATATCTGCATAGCTATAGATGTATATAAAGAAAAGGATGACGATGCCCTTCTAGCTGAAAAGAAACTCTGCACTCAAGTTGCAATAAGTTCATTGAGTCCATAAGCGCTACTCATTAGCCTACTCCGGTCAGCATGTACTTGGGACACCCATGGTGGTGCTCAGGCTGAAGGCAGTAAGTCTTGCCTTGGTGGCACTAAACGAGAGGTTGCAGAGAGGGAACTATAAATATCTGTCATCCTCTCCCTCCCTTTTTCATAGGGAGAATTAAATTGTTAACAAGGGTGACACGTAACTGATTGCACTGGACAGCTGATTAACATTGTGCCAGGATAAATAAGGCAGTTTGCAGCTCTCCAAACTATCATAGCAGGTTCCCTTCAGGTTTACTTGACATCCCTCCATCACTTATAACTAGTTCATTTGGGAGAGGCGGGGTAAAGGGAAGGTCTTTAACCATGACCACAGAGACTGCATGAAGGAGTATGTAGGGCAGAAAAGATGGCATGCCATCAATTAGCAGCACATCTCACTTCACCCTGATTTCTTCACACAGGAAAGCCTTTATACTCCCATTTTTAAAGGGAAATTGAGACACTGCAGAAAAAAAGTCACTTTGAAACAGTCATAGTCTTCTGTATCTTTATACCCCAGCCTAATCTGTGCCCTGCAGACAAAATAAGAATCCAAACTGCCAAAGAATTTTATAAGAAAGCAGACTTGCAAGCATTTCCATCACTTATGTCCCAGTTCCCCAGACTTCAACACACCCAAGGATAAGCTTTCAAGGCTGCCGGTCCTCCTGAACACAGTCTGCCCAAAACAATCTGTACCAAATTAGTATGAAAAGCAATACAAACGCCCATATGCTTAATTGCCAGGAATTGCACAGAAGCACAGTCTACGTGAAGCACTCAGTGTCTGGCACTAACCTGTAGATTTTGGAAAGTAAGGCATGCTCTCTGTTCTTCTGTGTTTACACCTGGGTCATACGCATAACTGACTGATTTTAAAAATATTTGTATGGTTTTATAGGATTTATAGTTAGGTTTGTGGTACAAAGAAGATAAAGAAAAAAAATTTTGCCAGGCTGGCTGCATGATGTGGGCTGCATGATGTGTTTTCTGCCCTTTAAGGCTCAGAACAAACTTTTTATATTCATTGAACAGCTTCAAAGAAAACTGATCACATGTCATCTACATACTGTAACTACAGATTAGCCAAGCCTTATTTGATGAAAAAATAACACTGGGAAAGCCACTACAGGATTTGTAGAAACTTTCACCTTTGTACGTTTGCCTTAAGACAAGTTATTTAAAGCAATTTGTTGTTCTTATTGCCTATTTTATGTGCTTATCCTATTGATACAGGATATCACATTACATAACCATTCGGCAAAACTGGGTTATCATAATTTCAAGAAGTAACAATGTTGTTAAAATTGATTAATTTTTTACATATGATTAAGTTAGACTTCCTACACCAGACATCCCAGAGCAAAGTTAAGTTAAGTTACTATGACTATTTTTGGATCCAGGTCTTATTTCACCTTAACTGTAGGCTTTATAAAGAAAGATGTTTTACAAAAATAAACCTTACTTTCCTTAATTCAAATCTTTCTCAATGTATATATAGAACTCGGATGCACAGGAGAAGCCTCCTGTTTTTAGACTGGATCTATACCTATTCTAGATAAACCACCATTTATCTCAGTCTTGCTAAACTGCTTGCCTGTTTCTCTGCAAGTAGCTTTTCAAATTAAATTACAACAAAGCAATTGTTTCTATTGACACTGTGTGTCTTTGCACTAGGGAGGGGAACAGATATTATTTGTTTATTGAAATAACACTGATGGCATTTTTCTCAGCATAACATCACATTTAATTTTATATATTAAAACTGAGTTTGAAATTCTGCACCTATATTTATATCAGCTCCAAGTATTTTCTGAAGCAAACCTTGACTGAATGAGACGCAGGCAGCAAAAAACGGGCAGATAACGCCAATGAACTTAATCTGTGCTTGTTCTAGAGAATTTTCATTTAGTGTCTCACAAGATGAAATGTAGCAGCACCACAGGCCCTGAAAGTTCTACAGAAAAGAACTGGCAGCAGTGGAGTAACAAATAAGTGGAATTCACCTTCATTCCTGTGCATGAACTTAGGTGATGCTGGTGACAAAGCACCATCAGGCAGCTGGCAGCATTTACCAGCAGCTCATAGCCAGTGAAAGACTGCCATGCCACAGCAAGCCCACAAGCCCAGCTCCTGGCTGCATCATTTCCCCTGCTCTCCTGTTCATGCTTACATTGGGATTGACTCGAAGAAAAGTCTCTCACAGGAAACTTTGTCTGTCAACCAAGTTGTGTTTCTCTGAAAAGAATGCTATTCTTCTGCACTCAGACCACGGCAGGCTAGAAACAGGCTGGGAGCTGGTCATGGACAACTGGATTTCAGTCCTTCAGCACATGGATACTTATTTATCCATTTCTCCAGAGTAACTTCCCATTAAAAAAACTGGCCCATAAGGAAAAGAAAAACCTCAGCAAATATAGTTACTGTTGATACAAGTGAAACACCACCAATTTGGCCTAGGGTTAATGGGACTACATCTCCCCAAATGGAGATGGAATGACAAAAGCTTTAAAGAATGAAGGCAGTGAAAGTGTCAGAGAAATAAATCGCTGAATTTTGTGTTTCTCTCCTACCCAGGACACAGTTGATGGCATTTGTTGCATTCCTGCTGTATTCACTTCACAACAGACATCAAATTCTTTGGTGGCCTGTATAATAACTATCAGAGACAATTAACATTTTAAACAAAATTAAGACTACTCACAGCAAGCCAGATGAAGATACCAGACAATCATTGACCTGCAGATCTCAGAAAACAAACAGAACGATGTTTACAGAGCCTCGGATGATTAGCTAAACCACAGTTCTAAGGCATAACGCACTTGGAAGAAAAGTTTCAGTCCTATTGTTGTCCCAACATTCCTGCTTTCTTTTCCTCCTCCTATATTAAAGATGTGGAATTTTGTTTTGCCAGAGGACATGCATGTTGTTAAGTCTGCTTGCTTTCTCTATTAATAGACTTCCCAGGACAAATCAAATTTCAAAATAATTTTGGCAAATCACAGCAAAATGCAGAGAGCCAGGTAAATGGATTGTGTACAGTTCATTTTTGGACAGTAGATTATCAAACAAAAGAAAAAGTTGTTTTGAGTTAGAAAGGATCAATTGGGAAAAATAGTATAGGAGATACAAGGACTGGGCTAAACCCTAAAGAGTCTCCTTCCTGAGCTTGTCTTCACTGAACTGCTCCTTCCTATAACAATATGTTCAGGCCAGCCTAATTCAGGCAGCCAAGTATAGCTCTGGACCACTGAGTGATGCTATTTGCAGCACAGAACAATTGTGTTAACCGATGATGAATTGCATAAACTCAGCTGCAGCCTGTAGTTTCACCTCATCAGTTGTACCAGCTTTGGGCACAGCCTAATTAACTTGCTATTGCTGATCCTAGCCAGGCAGTTTCGTATAGCCATCTTACTATAAATTCTAGACTGATTCCTTCCCTAATCTGTATCATTTCACAACATTGTTTTGGAAAATATTTAACCCAGCAAAAATCTAGAGCAGGATTTTGCTACTGGATGGGAGTAAGATAAAGAAGCAAATTCAGACTCTGGCTTGCTGAAAGGACATAACCTTTGGGTTTTTCCTATAATTCTATTTTGATAACCTCTGATGAGAAATCAATATGAAATCACTATAAAGTGCTATAAACTTGCAATGTGATTTCAAAGAACACAGAAACATCGCAATATTATTAGGTGCTAACATTAGAGATTCTTTTTTAACCTCAATTCTGAGGTCAGTCTATAGAGCTTTAAGGCCGGATAGAAAGAACAGACAGACTTTTCTTGTTATCATCTAAATCACACCACATACCATTTGTGCCCACACTGTCAAAGTGGCTGTAGTATCTGCTCCGTAGTTTACCGGTATTATTCAGAATGCAAAGTGACTTTCACCCTGCTCTCTCTTGCTTACAAAGGTCAGTTTTACAAAACTTGTCATCTTGATTGATAATTCTAATGTCACTGTTTAATGAATTGTTTTGTTGATATATGTAGCCATTTGAAGTGGACATTTTTCTCCAGATTATTGAGAGGACTGAAGTCTGCAACAAATGCTAAACGGTGATGAGGACCATCAACATTTGCCTTGAAGAAGGGAGATCTAATGTCCTTCCTGAAAGGAATCACAGCCTGACTAGCTCTAAGGAGTCTCTTCTTCAGGCTAGAGAGTGAACTACCACTTAGAGGTCAGCTTTTCTTTTCAGGAAGGCAACTGAGAAACTGGAAAACATCTATCTGAAATGCTCCCACAGGAGTTTGGACTCTTGTTTCATATTTCCAACCAGGGAATCACGCACACAGGCTTCCTGCTGTGTCACACAACCCTCTGGGTACCACGCGTAACGGAAGTGTATCCACAGTGCTCCCGCTGAACATCTGATGCAGCACTGAATTTGCTGCTCAGCAACATCTCGTGGCACCTCTGAGATGCTCCCAGTGGGAACATGCCAGTTCATCTAGCTCTTCTCGTGCATGGCTGAATCTTTACCAATACCAGCCCAGAAGCTTGTGGCAAAATGGTTTCTTTTATATTGGAAAAAGCAGATTTGTCAAAACCAAATCCTTACAAGACCATCAATTTTGATCCTCTCACACAGAAATATATTCATGTCTGCAATAAAACTTTTGGTCAGAATGAGATCTCATAATACTCACAAGTTCCCTGTGCTTGCTAAGGTAAGAGAGAGAGATCAAACACCACCCACAGCCCACCTTTTTTGTTGTTCAACATGGACACCTGAACCTGTCTACTCCTTGTCTCAGCAAGTTCCCAGAACAGAGATAACCGAAGAGTGACGAAAAAAAAGTCCTCATTTCATTTTGACGTGAAACAGGAATTAATTTTTTTTTGAGTCTTGACAAAGCAACATGTTCCTAAATGCCAATCAATGTTAATAAAAATATTATGCATTCAAAAACCACTATTTCAGTAGGCTGAGAAGGTGAGAAGGACAGCATTTATTACAGCATTAACTCAGTTTGAAATGCTAGGAAGATATCAAGATTTACTGAGGAAAGGATCATTTACAACCTCGATAGATAATGCATATACAAAATGTTAACATTCTTTATAATGCTTATTGCAGGATTTGAACAAAGCACTCTCTCACACATCCAATATAAGTCTCAAACTTCTGGACAAGAAGTGGCTAGATAAAATTTTAATAAATATAGAGGTCTCAACATAGTGCCTATGTTTTACAAAAGGATTCTTTCAAAACCTGTTTTTTCCTGCTTTCACTCCTAGCTTTTGTGTTCTAGGTCTGTATATGAAAATGTTCAAGGAAAAGAAATAAAAAGATTCGGAACACGCTCAAGCAAAGTTGGAAAATAAATGTCAAAGGCAAAGAGGTAAAAATCAATAAATTCCAAACATAAAGCTACATACTCTCTTAACATGACATTAATTCAAAAATTGGCTGCCATTCAACTGAAAAGTAAGTATGCCTTTCCTCTCTAGTCCTAGTAAGGTTTGTTCTAGTAATACATTGTACCTTTTTTCTAAGCACACTCTCAGTGCAAAGCTTTAGCCTTGTTTTCTTTAAGTGCTCTCCTGGAGTTCTTTATACCCCTTTATTGTCTTTGGAAAACTGGATGAACTGCTCTGAAAAAGCCAACAAATTACTCTGGACATACCTCCTAAGTGCAGATGCTCCCTAATATTTCCCAAACAAGCAAAATAACACATGAATTAATTTCACCCATGACTACTTATCAGCAGTTTTCTGATGCAATCCAGATACATTTATTATACATTTTGGGAATAACAGAGGAAGTGTGTAGTAGTAGTAGGGCCTATAAGTTTCACAGCTTCACTCCAAAGAGGTCCTCTGGGCTTCCCTTCAGAAAGGACAACCACCAAGAACCAATCACAATCACCTGAAGATTAACATCACTAATTATTTGTCATTCTCTTTTCCTTTGTTTGTAAAATTCACGATGTTAACAGCAAGCTAAACCATACACCCCCAGATCCCACACTGGTTTCATAATCATATGCACACACAAGATATGTTTTGTCTTTGTTTAAATGTATTGTTGATTATTCTTCTTACAGCAAACTACAGACCATGGATAGCAACTGCAATCAGGCTAAGGGTGCTACAGAAAGAATATCTATATTAAATGTACATAGTAGTTATTGCATGCATCACTGTTTACTTCAATATAGCTAATTCTCATTAAGATGCAAATTTACTGAGCCACAGCAATTTGAAGGAAAAAAGTTTGTGACTCAGGAGCACATACTGATTGGACACTCTAATGTTGATTTGGGATTGGACTGAGATCATTCGCCTCAGTGCCCTCAAGTGCCATTAAAGAGGTGTTACTTTGCAATACTGTTGGGTTGTCTTGCATCCAGCAGGAAATCCATGGAACACTTCTTAATGCATTTCCTGCCCTAATAACAGATAACCACAGTTTCAAGAAAACTATTATCTTTATACATAGGAACAGCATGATGTGACTACACTACACGATAGCAGTAGAACTTGCAAACAGTGTCTGCCTGTCAAGTGCAGTTTGTTAGCCCCATACCACTCCATGAGGAAGAACCACCGGGCTCACAAAAATCACAGCCAATGTTTCAGTCTAAGCATGCCATCTAGATGCTTTATATTTAAGATGGAAAATCATTATCTATTATTGCATCCCTTCTAGAGCCAATACCTTGTCTTTTGCAAGGAGAAAAGCAGAAAAATGTATAATCAAGGAAAGAGGCTGAAGAGGTGGATGCTTAACTGTGTTACGGACTTTCTTTAATTAAAGCCTCTCTTAACCTGCTCTTAATCAAAGCAAATGGCAAGTGGCATGCTCAGCAGATGGGTACAGCTGTACATAACAACGATGCAGGTGTTTAATTTTATATTTGGCAAGTACAGGAAGCAGCATTCAAACATTTGAGGGTGAGGGGGTGGTTAGTGAGGGAGGGTTTCAAAGACATGCCACTGAAAAAGGGAGATTATTCTGCCACTATTAAGTTACTCAATCAACCTCGCTACTTTTGTGTTAACTCCCAGTTTGAATTACAGGGGCAGATGTATAATCTACAGGGCTTTCCAGAGTAATCCCTCTTCTCTTGCATCCCCCTGCCCTGCATTTTCGTTATTTTTTTTTTTTTAAGGCTAACTGTACTCAACTGCAGTTTTCTGTCTTCTCACATACCAGAAGCAGTTCTTATTCTTTGTCTCCTATTCCCAATACAAAAGACACTGAATGAGTCAGAGGAGACAAAAACAAACCCATCCTATGTAGAAATTTATCAGTGACAGAGCCAGGAGTTCCAGAAACATGTGAAGAAGGCAGTGAGAGAGGTGGTGAGAGAGGTTGCATGAACAGAGGAAAGAAACCCAAATGCAGGACTTTCCAGACAAAGTGCAAATCCAGGAAAGTAATTATCGAGATTGTAACAAAATAAGAAAAAAGAGTATCCGTTTTAACTAGAGGTCTGCCACAGATATAATTAAAATGAAAAACAGTAATTCAAAGCAAAGCCAAGGAAGGCTAAATTTTGCATTTCAGAAATATCACTGATCCCCTGCACCCCCAGTAATTCAGAGTAACGTTCACCTGCAAGAATAAAATGGAATAAGGCCAGGTAAACAAAACACAGGGAAAATGGCAAGTATTTGGTATCTTGCATATAAAATATATTGAAGGAAGGAATTTTGGCAAAGCAAAGGATGAGTATAAAGACACAGCTTGCAAGGGAACAGTACTGAAGGGTAGAAATGGCAGTACCATCAGCTGCATTAATAGGTATTATCCGGACGTATATTACAGCTGCAGACAAGGAAGGAGGCAGAATGTGGACGAGGCAGAACGTGCAATTTCAAAGCACGCAAGTCAGTGTTGAGGTTAAAGTGATTCAGAGACTGCTGCTATTACTTTTTCCACTCATTTTCACGTACTACATTAAAGGTTAGCTAAAAATAGATTACACACTTTCATAATATTGCTTTCCCACATATTCCCCTGATATACTATACTCTTTCAAATTAGAATAGAAATATCCAGCAGAGTCCCTCTGTGTTTTTCCAGGCACAGAAAGAAGTTCAAACACCCTTGTTTAACAATCTGAATATAAAGAGGAACGGAGCTGTTAAGAATTCCTTCCATTAGTATTTCTCAGACTTACTGAAAATACAACACCCCTTTTGGCTCTCTGTTTCTATCTGCTTGCAAACTCTGAGATAGTTGGTAGAATGTTTTGCACATTTTAAAGCTTTTTATACTAATTTCCAGTTCCTTNTAACATAGGAATTATTGGATAAGGTTCCTTGCACTAAACTGAAGATTTATAAATGTATAGGAATCTTTCTTAAACAACAAAGGAAACATTTATTTTGCTTTCAGTTAGAGTAGTTGTTAATGCACCCAACTCCATAAGCACTTCAGGTGCTATTCAGGTGACCGTGATTCCTATGGTAATGAGGGATACATCACCCAGAGACCCCTAACCAGTCCTGTCCCAAGAAACTAAACAGATCCACAGGTGAACTGCTAAAAGATCAAGTTCTGAGAACACTGCTGGGAACAATTTCCCTTTTCTGGCTTTAGTTTTTACAGTCTGCAGGGGGAATCTTCTGCCACTGTTGAGATACATTTCTGAATTTAAACACAAGGTTCTGAATGCAAGGATTTAGGAGACTAAAACCAAGGTACCCAACAGACCAAAATATTTCCCATATATTCTTACTGTGCATATCACTAAATACTTGCTACTGGGAAAAGGAGCTAAGGAATAACATTATACAGCAATGCCTAATTTAATTCATCTTCACCTTAAATACCCAACCTACATATCTGAATTTTTTTCTTGATATTGAAACTGAAAAGCCCAGAACTTCAAATACATTTTAATAGTTTTCCTGTTCTTCCTAATAGCCAGAATTCAAACAAAGATCAGTGAACACTCTTTTCCCAAAGAATACTGATCAAAATTATTACCATCTAGTTTGTTACATGGATGATAACCATCTATAAAACTACTGTCCAATAGTAGCTTCTTCAACTACCAGTGAAGCAAATAAGGTTACCCTTAGGTTTTAAAGTATCTAGTTTATCTTAAAAAGACCTTGCTGCTGTCTCTGTTGAGGTAAGGACCACAATGTGGCGTGTTTGAAGGGCTCCCCGGCAGAACTGCTCTGTACCTGGCGGCACAGAGTTCCTCCAGAAACCCACAGGAGCCACGCAGTGATACCTACTGGCCTCTCCCACCAGAACAAGATCATTAGTGGTATGTAATGGAGGTGAGGAATATGTTTGCACAAATAAATCTACTTAACTCTTCCTGACTGAAGTAAAACTGGACATGTCTATATACAGAACAGTTTATATCTGTTTGATAAACCAGACTATTCTTTCATCTGAGATCAATACAGTCCAAACCATTTAACATTAGATTTCCAATACTGAATTTCCAACACTAAATATTACAATTTATTATAATCACTAGAAATGTTGGTAACTTTTCTTAAGTACTTTTTCATTTAAAATTCGTCAAAGATAATTGCTTGGATGGTTTTGAAATGAAAGTTTTTAATGGCAAGCATGTTAAACATGGAAGAGTCATCGAAAAAGGGAAAAATTAAAATGAGTGACTTGTTTACCTATAGGCTGTAGCATAAACGAAGTACAAAGGACCATTATACTCAGAACACACACACAAGACAAAGTTTTAATTCATCACATGTTCCTTAAAAACACAAACTTTATTTAGCCAGCATTTTGATTTCCAAAATTTTTCCTGTTCTATTGCTGCAATCATAACATGATTTTGTTAAATATTTAAAGGCTTCCTTCTCAGCAATAAGCAAATTGTCTATTTGTACAGCAGATAAAACACTAGTTAAACCTTGGAGAATTGCAAATATAAACAGAATAAGTATTCAGGTCAAAATAAAAATAAAATCAGAGTGTAGAAATGTTTGTAGGAAATAGCACAATTTGTATTTACCAAATTCATGTAGAATTAAAGTGGAAGAAGCTGTGTACCCAAAGCTAACTTTTATGACAACCTATACTTCCATAAATATTTATTATCAATACAGCATATCTAACCAGCTAAACCATTCTAGCCATATTTGCATTTCAGAGTGATTATTTTTGAAGCTAGAATATTAATTTCCTTGAAATGAATAATTTATCGTGGTTATATTTCATTTCTCCCTTATGTGTATTTTCAAGAAAATGGTGTCCTAGGGCTTGAGTAATCACCAGCTGAACACTAGATAGTTACCTTGATCTTAGCTCAAGGTACATGTATGTGTGTGTGTGTTATCAGGGCTTCCTAGTATTTTCTCCAGCAGATAGTATTAGGTAAGACTACAAAATACAGCTACAAGGTGATTCAAATTCTTTTTGAGTCAAGATGATTCAAAGTTTCAATACCAACAGTATGCAGTTATATAAGGACATCCCTTTTGGTCTCTCAGATTATGTGGGGTTATAATTTAAATTTACATTCTCTAATTTTGTCACAGACAGAGGCAGAGCTGGCCAAAACACAGGTAAGATACTGTACATCCCCCTCTTGAGGGAAACAGGACTGCAGTCATGGAAAGCAACTTTGAAGTTTAAAAAAAATAAATCATGATGACTTCAGCAGATGATGCTATTTTTGAGGGGCATTTCAGGTTTGGCACTAGCACATCCCATCTGTCCTGGCAGCACACCTCTTCTGTGACTGCCTCCATGTAGAGCAGCCCACAGTGTCTCACCCCACACAGCTTCTCAGGTCAGAGATCAGCATGGGCAGCTACAGACTTAGTAGTACTGTATGGGATCTACCACACTGTTCTTGATTTGAAGTGGATTATACTTTTGGCTGAAAAAAGGAAAAAAGGGGAGGGGAAAAAAGAATAGCAAAGGCTAATACAATAGCTGGCCTTCTAGCAAGCAGTACTACCGTCATAGGCACTGAAACTCTCTGTTCTTGATATTTTTATGTTCCTCTCTTAAAGTTGCTTGGTTTTGTTCTATATATTTCGAGCAAAATCTATAAAAAAAGCCTTAAAATTTGAAAACTTTATTCTTTGGTTTGTCCATCCCATTTGACTCTGGGCAGAAGAAAAGCCAGGCTCTGCACAGCTGAGGGAATGCAATGGCACAGACAGTAGGTGGGGAAGCTCTGGACTCCCACTGAACCACTTCTGTACCCAAGGACCTGCCAGTGGCAGATCCAGATAGGTCTGAAGAAGCACACTGGGGCATAGCCAGCATGTTCCCACTTCCACTGCTAGCCCAGAGTTGGTGAACACACTGACAAACATGACCTACTGGGGAAGAGACAGCCTATGTTCTATAAAGGGAATATCGTGTGTCTTACAATCAGTGTCCTGTGAAGGACTCTTCTGAAGGAAAAGCAGATAAGGGTCATCAGTGACTAGAGGATACCTGGAGCAATTAAATGCTTTCAGTGAGCTCCCTCAAAAATAAACAAAACAATCAATCCCAAAAAAATCTTCTGTAGGAATGAGAACATGAACCCAATTATAGACCAGTTGTGAACATACAGTAGCCCTTTGTTCAAGGACATCCATTGTAAAGGTGGGACAAACAGTGTAAGGGAACCGTATGCCCCCCCTGCTTTCCTGCCACCGCAGGGCCCAGCCTCTCTGTCTGCCCCATGCCCATCGTACCCAGCCTCGTCTCAGCTTTTCAGCCTTGCAGCCCACGTGCTGACTCTAGCTGTGCTTCTCTCCACGCTGCCTGCCATCTCGTGGCCCAGACACCACCCTCCAACCCCTCTAGACAAGAATTAGCAAGATGCTCACCCTGCTTAATTATTAGCCTCAAAGACAAAAGATCTTTTGGGGACCTTCTGAGTATGAAATAAGATGCTGCTTGCTCTGTTTCAGTTAAGCTGCTGAGCAACAAAATCTCTGGAAAATATCAGAATCTGAGTGTTCATTATAGTTCAGTATGGACACTACACTTTATATGCAGTTTTTACTGTCTCTCAGCTTCATACAAACGTCAAATAGTTATAAAATAGTTAGCTCTTCCAGAGGGCAGAAAAATGCATTTTCTTCACTTTAAATTACAAGTAAATATAAAACAGCAACTACCCAGGCAGTAACATGCAAAACATACGCTGATAGAGTAACCAATGCATAAGGGTACAAACTGCATGTCTACTACTGCTGTTTCTTATACAAACTTCCTAAGTATGAATGTTAAATGGATACTTGCATCAACCCTCTAAACCAAGGCTCTAAACCTGTCAGCTTTCCTTATAATCATCTTAAACATTTAAACAAATTCAGAAGGTTTTCATAAGGACTAAAGCATTAGCAGTTACAGCATAAGCTGAAGATAGAATTTACTGCTATCATTCTGCATCTAATGTTTGCACAAGCCTAATCGATTAAGACATTCCCAGATGGTTTTAACACTTAACAGGATCTACAGAATGACAGTCAGAATTTTTAATACTCAGAGAGTCACCAAAGAGTGGCATCAATAAGACAAATTGTATGAGTAAGTGGCATTAGAATGCGTTGGCAATGCACCCAAAAAGTTATTTTTAAGGACTGCAATGAGAAATATTCCAATTAGACTACTTAAATTACCAGAATGTTACCAGAATGTAACTGAAAAGGGAATTTCCCTTGTTACCATAAAAAGAACTCATTGTACAGACTGGAGAAATATATACTCTTTGGACTTATTATCAAAATAAATGTAATAAGTTCTAATTAAATGGGTCTTAAATTACAATAATTACCTAGAAACACTGAACAGATGAGCACAGGTGAACAGTACACGCATCAAAGCATGCAGCGAAGAAAATGAGAATAAATGCTTGCTCTCTCTTTTAAATGCTGCGTCTTCAAGTAAGCAACCTGATGTCAGCTCAGCCAACCAACATAGCTGATGTAATTAAACAATGATACAGGTTTATTATATAACCAAATGGAAAGTGGTAGACAGGTCTGAACAGCACTAAAAGAAGATTTAATTAAGTTTGCAGAAGATCTAATTATACAATGCTGGAACCAAAGTGTACGAACCGGATCCGTTCTGCTCTGGCACTTCTTTCCAGCTTTTTTATTCTAGAATTTCCAAGGTTATTTAAAAAATGATAAATGAGGAAAAAAAAGGAGCAATTGATCTGAAATAATGAATTTTTCATATCAAAAATCAGCACAAAAAAAAGGAAGGTACTCTGCAATGGAATAAATGGCAGCTGCACCAGGCACAAGCTTTTATATTTAACTTCGCAACAAGCAGAACATTCATTGCCTTTCATAGAAAGAAAATGTGAAAATCTAAGCAAATCTCATAGTTAAATGCCCCTTCATAATGCATGGTTTCAGGTTGACAAATACATCCCTAAAGTCACTGACATCAGCATAGTTCAGCTGACAGCTCCCTGCAGCCCACCTGGCGATTAGCCACTTCCCTTGTCCCTTTTCTCTGCTCTGCTGTTGGCTGTTCAGGAAACTCTGTCATCTCTCCACCACCAGTGGACAGGTAGTCTGGTCTCCTTCTCCCTACATGCTTCTGCTTTCACCCCATGACATGTTGCCTCCCAGTGACACAGTCTCTTGTCTCCAGCTACTCAAGCTGCCAGGGAGCAGAAGGGTCTTGTAGGCAGTTTGCCTATATAATCTCCCTCCTTTGCTCTGCTTCTCACCCCCTTGCAGGACTCCCTTAAGCCTTTCAATAGGCCAGTCCTGAAAAGCTGCATGTGTTTTATTTAGGCTTGAACAATTAGCTCAGCAGGCTGTTTCTTGGAACAAAATCTCCTTTTCCAACAGCAGAAGTTAACAATCAAGATATATTACATCAGTGGCCTTTTGCCTCAGAAAGGTTCACTGTGCTCCAAGCTGTGTACACTGTAAGTATCGCCACACATAACAAAAAAAAAAAAAAAAAAAAGCACACAGGGAAAGAAATACAGAAAGGAAAATGGCAATTTGACTGAGATCAGAATGGACAAAAGACCCAAATCAGTTGTGCAGCCACAAAGACCTGCTGAGCTGCATGGCTCCAGTGAGACCATACGGCAGCACCAAAGCATGTGCAACATGTTGCAGAGGACCCTACGCACTGCCTACCCTGCTCACCATGCTGCCTTGGAGGCACAGGCAGGCTTCCAGCCATGCTCCTCTTACACCAGCTGCCAATACGTCTCAGCCATATTTTTATTAGCTATGATTTAAAAGTATGATGAAAAATGCTTTTAGTAAATACAGAAGTGACATTTTAAGGATGTCAGTGAAATAAACTGGTGTTAAGGTATATTCCTTATTGTCTAGTTTTGTCCAGAATACTTAAATTAATTTCTCCACCGTTTTTTCCGATTACTGTTTGGTAGTTGCCTCTCTACGTGATCAGTGATTTCTTTTTGCTCCCTCAGCTGTTGTCTATACAATGACATGCTTAGACACATCTGAGAAATTCAAGTGTCTCATTCTCCTCACTCATGTCTATCTCAATTCAATTCTCTTTCAGTTCTTTTTTCCTCTCAGACAATTCCTTGTTAGTATAAATCACCTGTCACTTATCTTGATAGATTTAGTTGGATCCAAACTGAGAAAGCTGAGATAATTCTCAGCTCTCACCATAGCATTGTTTATTTTTTTCATTCTGACGTTCCACATAGCAATACTACAGTTTCCAAACTTCATTTTAATATCATAGATTGTGAAATTACAGCTCTGTTAAAAAGAGTGGTCTGAGGGAGACCTATGACTGCTCCACAGGTGTTTTGAAGTACTCCTTTTAGCCATGATTTTCACTACCTGCCAAAGAAATGTGTTTTCAGGTACCAGTGTTACAGGGGGAGATTCTATGTGCTGAAAAAGTCCGTGTGTATGGAGCATCATAATACTGTTCACCTTTACTGATTAAAATAAACAGCATGAAACTACAGTAAAACTTTAAAATTTTGGGTTATACTGAGACATACACAGTATTCAGCCTACAGGATGTTCAAAGTGGGGCTTAGGCTAGTCACCTTGCACTCACAGCACAGTGAGGCCAGGGCAAACCCATTACCCATTTCAGCCCTCCAGCCTGCTTGTTAGTATAAAATAAAACACATAAATGTGCACATACAGAGCAGCACTTTAAAACCTCTTTTTTAGGTTTTGGGTTTCTTGCTTGCTTTGTTTGTTTTTTTTTTTTTTTTTTTTTTTTTTGTTTTTTTTTTTTTTTTTTTTTTTGTTTTTTTTTTGTTTTTTTTTTTTTTGTTTTTGGTTTGTTTTTGGTTTTGGTTGTTTTTTTTTTTTGCTTGCCCTGTTTGAAGTCTTTGCAATCCAAGTGGTTTTGGACTTCATGTGCCACCTCCCTCCCACCTGGCAAGGCTGCTGATACCCAGGGCACAATGCAGCGAGCTTTGCGGCCACTCTCGCCTCGATGGGATCTTACTCTCAGGCATCTCCCAGCTGCATTTGGTGTGCAATGCCAGACCAGCCTCTAGACTTTTCCTTCTGTCATTCTGATAGAGGGATGACTTCAGTTCAGCCAACAACTCTACTAAATTGAGTCACTAAATACCACATAAAGAAGCCAGTGCCCACTAACAGCAGTAAGGGCTTCCCTGGTGATTTCAAAAGAGCTTTGGCTCAAGCCAAGGCTGCCTTTGTCTTCAAAGGAGAGGAAAAATTTAGGAACAACCTACAGATATTTAATGTTCAGAATATGAATAGCTCACTATTAATAGCTCACTAATATCAACAAGTTGACACTATGGAACAAATGAATGAAACAGAAGATAACTATGGGAAGCACAGTAACTATTCCATGGAGCAATAAGAAAGAGCACCTTTCTAAATACAGGTACAAAAAGTTTGAAGTTTAAAGAGGTTTCTTCTTGCACAAAAAAAACCATTATAAATAAATTATGGCTCATTATAACATGATTTGGGCAGACATTAATTCATTAGGCCTTCAGGGATTTGGGTAAAATCCTTTCGGATGAATGCATTCAGACCTTTGGTTATGACACATTCCTAAAATCATGCCACGGTTGTTGGTTCAATTATACTTTTTTTAAATACTCCTCAAATATAAAATGATAAAAACTTCTTTAGCAATATCTTTACAGTTGTGGTAATATGTTATGATTTAATTCCAGTGCATTCACACTGAAGATATCCATTTTCACCCTCATTTAATACACTATCCCTAGGAGGATTCATTTTGACAGAGAAAGTACGTGCTCTGATAATATCTTCAAAAATTACAATACACTGCAAGCAATACTCTTAATTGTGAAAAAGTTCATAATGTTGGAAACAGGGACTTAACTGTGTTTGTAATTCCTAAAATTCATTGGCTACTACTCTGTTCAAAATCTCCAAGCTACTAAGGAATAGCAATGCCCTTCTGGTAGTGCTGGCAGCACCTTCACCATACGGAGATTATCTTCAACGCAATAACATGATGAGCTCAAAGCCCATTAAAAGCATCGCTGAAAGAACACAGGAAATCCTGAGCTTAAGAAAACCTAGAATAGGAAGGATTTCATCTAACGTTATGGACATCTTTGAGACAAATTACTTTTCTCTTAAATATCATGCTATCATTTATTTTAATCAGATACCACTGTATTAATATATGCATTTAGCTGTGCAAAACAGGAAAAATAGAGGTGGAAAGACCACTAAGCCTCTATTTTTAAGTGTAGGAGGCAAGCATCGATTGATTGCAAAACAATGTGAGCTGACAGGGCAATTAAGTTTAAATTATGTAATATTAATTTTGCATGTGTATGGCATCTGCAGTGTACCAGATACGGACTCAACGACAACATGCACAGGACTGAATTTCACAGTACTGGTTTTGAAGCTGCCTTTCTAGACTAACCACGAAGCACGGCTGTCCTCCTCTGTAGAAGCAATCAGGAAATCTCACTAACCGAAGTCAGGCTTGAAAGACTTAGAGAAACATTTGTAAGAGCTGATCATCCACTCATAACCTTTCATAACCTTTTTATACAGAAATACTCTAAATGAAAATATTGAATAGGATCGCATCCTTTCACTTGGTAGAAGTTCCCATTAAATTATCATAATATTATCTGAGAATAACCAATAATCTGAGAATTATCAGCATAAAAAGGAAGTTTATGATCTCAGTGAATTTTTAATTTGCAAGACACAGACTGTTAGCAGTAACACACTCATTTACTGGCAGAGAAACTTGATGGACAAGTCAAGTGATTTCACACCAAGAAAGAAGATACCAACATAAAGCAATCTTTTAACTCAAAGAATGTGCCTGTCCTCATATTAAGACGAATGGGGGCAGGAAGAAAAAGAATGGGAGTAGGAATATGACAGGAATAGCTATATATGACAGCAAATTTATACATGTTATTGGCTTAATTTCATGCCTACAATTTACAAGTGGCTTTGAAAGTTGACCAAGGCAACACTGGGGTCCCTTTTTGATAAATCATAGAATCACAGAATCATAGAATTGTCTAGGTCGGAAGGGACCTTCAAAATCACCAAGTCCAATCATCAACCTAACACTGCCAAAACCACCACTAAACTATATACCTCAGCACCATGTCTGCCTGTCTTTTAAATACCTCCAGGGATGGCGACTCCACCCCTTCCCTGGGTAGCCTGTTCCAATGATTAACAAACCTTTCTGTGAAGAACTTTTTCCTAATATCCGATCTAAACGTACCCTGGTGTAACCTGGGGCCATTTCCTCTTGTCCTATTGCTTGTTGCTAGCGAGAAGAGATCAACGCCCACCTCTCTACGACCCCCTTTCAGGTAGTTGTAGAGAGCAGTAAGGTCTCCCCTGAGCCTCCTTTTCTCCAGGCTAAACAATGCCAGTTCCCTCTGCCGCTCCTCTTAAGACTTGTGCTCCAGACCCCTCACCAGCTTCGTCGCCCTTCTCTGGACACGCTCCAGCACCTCTATGTCTTTCTTGTAGTGAAAAAACAAAACTGAACTAAGTACTCGAGATGGGGGTCTTACCAGAGCTGAGTAGAGGGGAACGATCACTTCCTTAGTCCTGCTCACCACACTATTCCTGATACAGGCCAGGATGCCATTAGCATCTAAGACTGTGAAAGAAAACTTAAAGACAAAGATTACTGAAGTTATAAAAAAGAAAAAAAAAGGAACACTACATCACACAACTGGAGAAAAAATGCTTAATAAAAATGCACTTTGAAGGCCTTGCTGAAGTTTGGAGAGTTTCTTTCAACCTTAGGACGTAATACTGTGGGGAACAAAAGGGACTGAAAATCCCCCCTAAAACGTTTGGTCTCAACACGGCATATGGACACATCTAGCATTACTATCATGGTTTGAATTTTGCTTTGTTGGTACTAGTATTCAAAAATTTATTAAAAGAACCTCCAAATTTTGGGGGCCTTAAAATAATCAGTTATTAGGTTTTTCTTCTCTCCCTAAGAATATTCTTTTTCATTTCGAACCTCTAAGGTTCAAGTTCTTTAGCATTTCTGAGTTCAGAAGGTAGAAGAAGAAAGAAATTAAAAACTGCTACACAATCACCAGCTTTTGGATTCAGGTAAGAAAAAAAAAAGGATGAGAACTTACATACAAAAGACTACACTATTTAAGTATTTCAAAGGATTTATGTAATTGAGTTATGTTTTGCAATTTGTGTAATTATTTATGAGTTCCTAAGATTTGGCACTATGATCAGGTAGGTACTCTATGTACTGAACTTTGCAAAACTTGTGACCAAAAAGTTTACTCATGAGAAAATACCAGTTTACAGCAATAAAAAGACTTTCCTGAGCAAAGATAGACACAAATGTAACAGGTAGAGGTATTTGGGTCTGAATCATCACCTCCTCTCCATATCAAAGGGAGCAATATTAGACCCTTTAAGACAATAATGGAGTTCGTCCTTGAAAAAAAACCCAAATTTTATGCAGAAATACTGAAAAAGTTGACTAATTAGACTAATTCATACCATCTAGTTTGAGACTACAAATTTCAGCATCTAAATTAGGATCTTGTAGAGCCAGCGCAGAGGGGTTCCTGCATAAGACAAATCAGAGCATCTCCTAGTCGTGCCTCTCTCCACTACTGACCACAGAGCAGCTAACATTAGCTGTTCAGAAAAGCACTATCCTTTTTCTCTTCAGATAACAGACTAAGAACATCCACTGAATCAAACTTGATGTTTTGCAGGCTCTGCAAGTCCACAAATGGTTGATCATCTAAACCTGTGGTTTTGCAAAGTTTGCTTTTACTCTCTTTCCTAAGTGATTTAAAAAAAACCCACATCAATAACCTATACGTAAACAATCATACTAACTGATGTCTAACAGTGTCTTTTTAAATGGCAATAAAAATCTTGCAAATGGATTACAAAGTAAAATACATTTTATATATTACAAAAATGTCACTATTGGCTCTATCTGTTCTTACATGGTAGCAGTTATACAAACTACAAATGCACTTCTACCATTTATTCTATTAAATGCTCTTCAAACAAGTGATTTTCTATTCAGAATACCTGCAGTTCATAATGGAATTTTATTGTGATGAGATTGAGAAAATAGAAAGTTTCAGGACCTCTATGTTGAAAACCTACCGATAACTTTTGTAAAATGCAGATACATCACAACCTATGTTAGATAAAAGATGACTCTTCTGAACACAGTCTACAGTTAATGAAGGGTAACACACAAGAATTATTCTAATGATGATTTTTAATTCTATCAAGAGTTACACTCTTACTTTTCCATAACTCTGCTATTTATAGTATCTGAATTTAGTTCTGCTATGGCTGAATTGGCAAGATGTTCAGGAAAATATTTTGGCCTTGACCCCAGGAAAAAACAGAAACATTTTAGAAGACAAGACCCACCAGCATCTCTGAGAAGTTACTTACATGTAATAGTAAGAAGTTATGTACATATGCTTACTATTAAGCATATGAATCTAATTGCTTTGCTAAGTAAAGATACTACAGCACTTCAGAAGACAAGTATTAATTCTACACCATTTTACAGATGGGAAAACCATGCAGAAGGTCAATGAAATATTCTCTACCAGGAGAGTGAAGTCTCATGTTCCAGCCAAGTTTCCCTCCTACTTGACCCAGACTGTGTCTTTCTCTTACTCTTTATGCGGCAGAAATCTCACAAGTTTTTTTTCAATTAGAACTGCATTAACCGCTTTTTACAGTGATTGCTTCCTTTTCATCTTCTGCTTACAACTAACAGCAATTCTCCTCTCTACTTTCAGACCATGTAACTTGTAGGCATATTCTTGACCCTAGTATCCCCAATCACATAATTCCTCTTTGTTGTAAAAGTCTCACAGGACTGTTCTTTCCCACATCCAGACATATTTTCTGTTGCCTTTACCAACACCTGTGCTGCAACAGTTATCTTCTCCCTGTGCCACTTTCTCAGTTATTTAAGGCACCAAATAGGCAACTGCTTTCCATATTGCTATATGGTATCTTCTAGATATGGTTTCTTCTATAATGCACTTAATTTGACATGCTTTAACTTTAAACACCTTACAAACCATTTAATTATAGCAGAAGAATAAGATCTGAACAACTAGATTACCTGGTCACCTGTAGAACTCCTTCTCAACTGAAACCTTCTCAACATAAAACTATCATGCACCTGTTTCCTTCTCCGTGCAGAAAGATTTTTCATGTTGGGTTATACACAGCTTACAGGAACTCACGCGTTTAATTAAATGCTGGACTGACTGAAAATAAATAAATTACTCCGCTACAAGCCTCCAACCTCCACTGTGCTCTTTATATTACATGATATTTGCTCGTTGGATGGAACCACACACAACTGACTCACATAATTATAGGTATTTTCATTTAAGATTCTTACCTTAACCTTGTTAGTCTGACTTGTATTTAGCTGCAGTGGTGAAAAGCAGAAAGGACATGAAACACTGGCAGAAGCGCTTCCTCACAGGAGCAACCAAATCACATCCATGCAGATCCCACGGACTCTTACCAGCTGAACGACCTCTTCATCCAGCCAGAGACAGGTAAGCACAGAAAATCAATCCATCCTCTGTGCAGACTGCACAGGCTCTGCAGGGAGTTCTCTGCCTACAGTGCTACCCCAGGACCATGGGATATGGACCTCAAAACCACAGGCACAGACCACCTGTAACAGATTAAAGTTAAACCTAGAGTCATTCTTGTATTTTTACAACTCTGTGAACACAACAGCAAAATTTAAATGCCAGAAAGCTTCCCTAACACCTTGGAAGCATACAGGAAGCCTGTCTTACATGCTGAGAAATTCTGGTAGAGAGAACAACAACATCTCAAAGAGTCAGCAAAGGGATGATGGTTATTACTCCCTCAGGGTACCACAGAATAATAGGAGCTCATTTGAAAATGGATAAAACCATGTGGGTGAATGAAGCTGGGCACCTACTATGGACTGAGACCTGTAAAAGATATGGCTGGTCCTTTTAGCAATATCTGCAGTACAGTTTTATGGTGCAAATTCAGTCTGGCTGTCAAAAGAGACATTGTAGATGAAGTAAAAGACCCATTCAAAATAATATTGATCAAATTGCAAGATCAGTGAACAGTGAAACAGGTACATCTTCCTGTAGATCTTTGTCACTGGTTGACTGTAGAGCCATTAGTGTGAATGTGCTTTCCTAATGGGTTAGCACTTCTGAATGACAATGTTTCTCCTCCAGGCTTATACAGCCCCAAAAGTGCGATGAATGAAATTTTGCTGGACTTTAAAGGACAAAGGCCATTTGGAGGCATCAGATATATACTCTCACTGCCCCCCAGATAACTCAATTTCTTTTTGCAAAGAAAATATATTTGAGAGTAACTTGTATTTTAATTGTGACAGTTAATTAGAAGGAAACTACAAGCCTCTGACAAAAAGCAAACCAACATATATTCCCCAAGCTGTCTTCTGTACTTTGCTTCTGTTTTCTTATGTATCAATTACATGCACATCTCGCTTTGTATCTCATCAACAATAGCTTAATAGTGCTCTAGCAAGCAAGCGGGCATGGTAGCTCTCCAAGAGGCTTACCAAAGGATCTTTAAATGCAAGGAAGCAGATTAAAAGTTCAGTAAACAATGTGAAAGAACCTTTGAAAAGGAGTCAAAATGGCTTAGCAAAATGACAGTAGTGTAACACTGACGTGGCTTAAAAAGACACTTTCCAAATGGGAATCCCCAGTGCACACACCTCACGAGCTGCCAGCTTGCAAAATCTTCCCATTCAGTATCCACACCCACACACCACATGGGAAGTGAGATAGGAGCTATAACAGGGACCAGAGGAATCTGTGAATGCTTGGGGGCCACTGTGGGAATTGACCCAGTGTGAGCGATCTCAGTCTGGCAGCAGTCACTGCGGCAGCTGCTGGGCTCATTGATCCCAAGGACACATGCATTGTTTTATGCACGTCAGCAATCTACCAAACTGAGTTTTTCAGCCCATCTTCTCTACAACCATACAGAGTTAAGCAATTAATGGAGAAAGAAAGAAAACTCAGCTTAATGTCTGACTGGCACAGCTGCTGGAGGTCCCACAAAATATTTAACAATTAGGTTTTACAGAGCATTGTAGGAAGAAACCCTGAAGCCTGATGAGGTTTAAAGTGAGTATTTCACTGTCAGAGACAAGAAACTGCTCCGGTTATTGGCTCATACTGACTTCGTGTCCAGTTAACAACCATACCCAACAAATTGTCACTTCTGATACTCTTGTCATTTGCAGGGATACTGCAAATTTTCATACATTTATATAATCAATAATTTATTAGATACACTTATAAGTAGTCAGATGATCCAGAGAGCAGTAAATGCTTAGTTACTGCTGAGAAGCACTACAAAAAATCTGAAAGATTGGAGTGGAACAGTGTTGTCCAAATAGTTTCCATTCCACAGCTCTGCCCTGCTGTGGAGTGCTGCATTCATATGGTGAAGCTTCTGGGATCTTATAGATTACTCTTTAAAATTTCATCTAGTAAGTGCAGTTCAGTTTAATAAACCAGTAAATATTCCTTAATGAACATAATATATTGTTATAATACCAGGCAATAAAATTTAGGCGTAGATAGGTACAAATAATAAAAAAGATGAAGTTCTGCCCTATCAATCAGGAGGCAAAAAAAATGCCTCTTGGCTTTTATCACAGTTTCCCCACTTACTGCCTCAGCCAAT
Source organism: Ibidorhyncha struthersii (assembly GCA_013398815.1). NCBI lineage: Eukaryota > Metazoa > Chordata > Aves > Charadriiformes > Charadriidae > Ibidorhyncha > Ibidorhyncha struthersii. The sequence goes on from VZSZ01010485.1 coordinate 1,155,321, forward strand.
GAAACATGAGATAGTGGCAGTGGTATTACTGTTGGCTACAAACCTCACCATAAAGCGAAGGCATCTTGAGATGAATTTAGCAGTTACCACCAGAATCTTATCCATAATTTGTGTCCTGAAGCTGTTTTGTTTATTTTAACACAGCACATTTGACAGATCACACACAATTAAAATGTAAGACATATAAAATAACTTTTCCATTTTTTAGCCTGCAATTAAAAAAAAATACATAGCAAGCTTTCTTGTCAGTGACTACTGAAAGACACAAACACATAATTTTTAAAAATCAACCTAAATAGATTGATTTTATGATAAAATAAATTATTCAACCCTGATAGTGACCAAGGGGAACCCAACACAAATAAGAAATATTTAAATATATATTGCAAATATATAGATACTTAAATAAAAAATTAAAGACAAGTGTGTTTTGTCCATCACTTAAAAAATATATTTCATGGTGAGAACAAATATGAGAGAGAGATATATATATATACACACAGAGACACATCTGGTTCCTTGCCAGAGTGCTGCTTAAGCCAATCTGAACAGCAAAAGTAAAACACCACTAGGGCTAAGTATGAATAATTGGAAAAAAGGCTTTTACACAGGAAATTGGGGTAATAGCTTCCTCCCATGAAAATGGGAGGTGGAGGTGGACCATTACTGACAAAATAACATTAAGGACTACACTTCTAAGAAGCCCTGTAACCAGAAACTTATTTTTGGATTGACTGGCACAGATTTTACCAGATTCCTGGTAACAGACCAGCTCAAATAGAAACTGGCTTGTTCTTCTAACTTCTTACTATCTGTGCACGGCAGACTGAGCAGTCCACACAACCATGCCCTAAGCACAGGGGCAGCCACACATTGCAGCTACAGCCTCAAGCCAAGGAACAAAGTAGAGCCCTCTTTCTCCTAATTACAAAATGAAGAAAACGTCTTCCCTAGTTACGCATCTCCCTAACAACCACCTTCTTTGACTTTTCTCTTTTCTAGACTCCTCTATCACAATAGATTCTTCTACTTAAAAAAAGAAAATAAAAAAAATCACAATGAGCAAGTTAACTTTGTTTTTACTGGCAGAGTTTACCCTTTCTTTGAAGACTAAGTTCTCAGGCCTCTACAAGAAGGACAAGTTTGTTTTTGCAATCCTAAATCAAGGAGCCTTTCCTCTTCCTTTCAGTCCCCTTCCAACTCCATGTTCAGACCACTTTTCTCTCACTGAATTAAAGAGACTAAATAGATTAGATTCATTACAATACCTTTCCTCCTTCAGAAAATTTCCCAACAAGTTTTGCATAATTTGGCTTCTAAGTTCTGAGTGGTCCCAAATGTTGATTAAATTAATGGGAAACGAGTGCACTGCAACTTGCAGAATTAGGTCCATTCAGTAACAGACAGGCAAAACCAAATCACTGTTCTCAGTGCAGAAATGAAATATAAAAGAACAACATCCTTTTTCCCTTCTTATTCTTCAAACACAGCAGCAGATCCCAAGTGGGAGGGGAAGGGGGAAATGCTCAGCAGGTTTGAATACATGTCTCTAAAATAGTTTCCTGCTTCCAAATGTCACCCAGTATGACACTAAGGGGGGGAGATGGGGGGGTGTGTGGGGAAGCTGTGTGTCTAAGTTCAAATATTAAGCTGCCTTATAGTTTGGAATAACAGATATTGTACGTAGAGGACAATCTCTCCAAAAGGAAAATGCATCACTGTACAAACAATAAAATGCAATCCCAGAATCACAAAAATAAAATAGATAAGAAACCTGACAAATCTAAAAATAAAAGAAAAAAGGTATCAACAACTCTCAAACAAATAGAAGTAGGCTTAGCTGGTACTTTTGATAATGATTTTGGAAAGCATAAGAAAATCAGATTGAGTATATTATGAAACAGATATTCTACAAAGAATTAAGAGGAATTTAAAGCAGATATTGAAGGGCTATATGATATAGAAAATCATAGGCAACTGCTACTGATAATTGCTAATTATAAGCTTTCCTAATCCTTTGTCATGCAGGAGTTATAGGTCAATCCCTAACTCCAGATCTTATTCCATGTTTTCTTTCTATATAAAAGTGGCACATTTGTATTGCTGTAGGAAAGGTTTTGTCAGCACTTCCACTATAAACCTCTTATGAGGACTTGAAACTTTGTCATACGAACATGCTTCAGGATAAGAATTGGCATGGAAAGTCTCAGTCTATTAAAAATAAAGTAAGTGTGTTGCAGATATAAAATCACAGAAAGGATGAGGCTGGAAGGAACCTGTGGAGGTCATCCAGTCCAACCTCCTTGCTCAGAGCAGGGCCAACTGCAGGTTGCTCAGGACTGTGTCGAATTGAGACTTGAATAACTCCACGCATGAAGAATCCAAAACCTGTCTGGGTAACCTGTTCCAATGTTTGACTACTTTTACTGTAAAAAAGATGGTTCTTATGTTTATATAGGTTATATTTTATTACATTATCCATTATATATTATATACCATATAAGATATAGTAAGTTTTAAGCTAGCAAGAATTTATGCTATTGCTAGCTTACAATGTGTAACTATCTGAAAAGAATGCAACTGGAATTCATTACTGAGGTGCCTCTGTATTTGATACAGGTTTTATGTACAACCACATACTGAATGACATTGGACCGCTGTCATTCTCAGTGTTAAATTTGATATGGCCTGAAATTCAATTGAAATTGAATTTTCAAGCCAAAAGACACTCCCCTGGTGTTTGAGAAAAAACCACGTAAACTTATAAGTGTCTAAAGGTGATAACTTCTCTCAGCAATCCAGCTGTAAAGAAAAAATTGAGCAGAACAATGTGATTTCCTTTAATCTCCTTGACATAAACGATGCAGTTATTTTACTGAAATTTAAAAACTAATAAAGACGGCAGACAGTCACCATAAGCGTTATGCTTTGAGGAACCTACAACAATTTATTGTCATTCAGACAATTTTTTATCACCTGATGACCCCTCCCCACCTGTGAAGGGGAAGCAGGAAAAACAAGGAAACCTGAGGGTTGAAATATAAACAGATTTAATAGAATAAGACTAAATAATTAACATTAATAATACTAAAGAACCAATATTGATATTAATATAAAATATACAAGGATTATACTCAGCCAATTCTATCAGCAGGAAGCTGTGCACTCCCAGCAGTGGACAGTAAATGTTGGACACTGAGAGCTACAGCTTCAGGACGAAGGGAAAGCCTCAGGGCCCCGGTACTGGGGCAAGAAGTTCTCAGGATCGCAGCTGTCAAGGAAGAGAAAACTCCTCAGCAAACTTTCTAATTTATATTGAATGTGCCGTTCATGGTATGAAATAATCCTGTTGGCAAGCTTGGGTCAAGTGCCAGGGTCTCGTTCTTCCTCATCCCCGCACCTGACTAGCTCAAAAACAGAGACCTTGAAACCCACATACTATAGCTGGCTATGAAGCAAATATTCTCACAAATTCAGACACTAGGGTCTTCTAAAAGTGCAGTTTTCCCAAGCGTTAGAAGAGAAATTAGTCCTGTGTCATTCAAACCAGGACAATAAGAGATTTCAAGCAAGATTGCAAAAGGGTAAAATTGTAATAAAATAAAACCAGGAACATACAAATTAACCTTAGCATTTAAGGAACCTGTACTGGAAGGGAAAATACATCCATTTATATACAATACCATAATACCACTTCAGTATTTTGAAAAAGAAAAAAAGAACAAAAACACAGGTCAACACCAATTGTGAGAATGTTCCTAATCTGGTAGCTCCTGTACTATCTGTTCATAATTTTTTTTCACAGGCTGAACAAAAACTGTTTGCTTACAGAGAATCAGCTGCAGAAACAGGAGGCTAAACTGAGACAGAGGCCACAGAAGACAGTAGGAGAAGGACCAGCCCCTACTCAGGTAGCCATGTCCCGCTCCCATGCACGAGAGCGAAACACGCAGCATGGCAACGTGAATCCATTCCCCTAGATTCACCATCTCTGCCCTTCAGAGGAGGCCCTGTCCAGCTGCAAGGCTGTGTGAATGCCATTGCAGGGCTGCACTGGTAGGCAGATGGCTGTATGGCACGCTACACAGCCGTGGTTTTCCACCACCCCACCGTGCGAATGCGTCTTCAGGGTCTCACGGCAAAGCAGCTTTTGTGATGAGAAAACCAAAGTGTCACACATTTTTCCAAAATAATGATACAGATGCAGAAGAAACAGTCTGATCTTTTCTTGCTGGAGCCTTCATTCATGCACATGCCCGAGATTTTTTAGCTTCTGCTTGTCTGCACCCTCTCACAAGAGCACAAATAGAGCAGAGGGAAGCATGCACAGTTACTAGGATTACTCTGAAAAACGTTTTTTCTCTTAGACTTTGGTTTAAGTACATTAAGTGAAAATGTACAAGTGACAGTCAACTCATTAATCTCCGTGTTGCTTTAACACAATTTTACTATATTTTGATCATTTTCTCAAATTGCATCAGCAGAGTTCTCAACTTGTTTTTTTTGTCAGTCCATTGTGGAAAAGTTAGTACTAGTTATAAACTTTTAAGTCTTACAGGCAATGGTAGGATCAGCCATGCATTACTTTTTACCTGCTTGTTCTATCACTTCAATCTCCTTTCCAAGTCGTCCATTATCTCGAGCAGATGCTTACAAATCTTTTCCACAGTTTTGCCTTTATCTGTGGGAAGACTGACTTCTTTTGGTCCCTCTAGTTTTCACTGGCCAATGCTCAGTCATTGATCATCACTGAATTTGGGGGATTTTTAATGACAGGGATATCCACGTTTCGTCTTTTTTTTTTTTTTTTCCTTTTTTCGTAATGTCTGTACATCATGTCTCTATTGTGATAGCCATTACACACTTAGAAGACACAAAACAAGTTAACCCTGACAATGGAGTAGACATACTACAGCATATTTGAACTAAAGCTCTACTCAGGACCCATTTGAAAATGGGGTTATTTATGGCATTCCTTAATTCTCTTATTACTCGTACATTTCTTGGAGGCCACAAAAACAATAAAAAATCTTATATATGACATGTTTAATCATACTGGTATCCTGATCTGATATAATCTGTGCAATCCATAGTCTCAATAAGTACCTTGGAAAAAACAGATGCCAGCTTTCATACAGAACTTAAGACAATAGCAGATAATCAGGTATGAGACTACTCTTTGTTTTTCTAGCCAACTCTCTCATCCACAGAAGAGACAGAGCCTTCCTCCCCAACACAAAAAGTGACAGGTTTGCATTCTGTGTCTGCAAAGCCAGTGCTGCCACAGAGCACTTACTACAGACTTACTTGGTTGCTTTGTTAAAAGACCAATTCCACTCACATACACACAGAAAGAAGAAAATCCATATTGAGAGAAGACTCTAATTAACAGATCTCTCTTCAGCACAGATGAGTACCCAGAGATGAAAAGGCTCAGATTACCTACTTCATGCTGACAAAGTGCAGAAATGAAACCCTGATCAGCTTTAGAAAGGCATTCCATTGCATTTAGGTAAACCATTAACAAATGTACATTTCATAACTGACATTAAAATAAGAATGATGACAACTTTTGGTACTTTGATCAGACATCCTGTGCTCCTTCATAGGATGAATATTGTCTCCCTTTTTTCTTTCTTCCTTCCTTTTTTTTTTTTAATCATCATCCAGGCTGGTAAGGCTGATGTGTGCTCTTTAGCATCCTTACTATTGTATCAAAATCAAGATCTTTCATGTCCTTCTACCACAAAGTCAGTGTTGAAAGCATTGAGATATTTGCCACTCTGCTTCCCATTTCCCCAAAACTAATCATTAGTCTCCAAAAAGAGATAAAGTTTTTCATTTTAGAATCAGATACAGGTTTTCTTCTTACCATTTCACATGTTGAAGTCAACTTGACCTCTTTACTTTCTTTCCCAAATTTCAGTCTCATCAGGCCCTCAGCCCAACACTTGCAAATACCTATGCAAAGGCCCAGCGAGGAAACAACAGAGGACATTTCAGGTTAAGGACTCTGGACTGTAAATGTCTCTCCCACCTTTGGTGTCGCCAGTCTGGTGGAGTACAGTATGCTGCTAAGATACGCATGTCAGGAAGCGCAACTAGTAAAGCATTTCACTTAGTCACACACTCCTATTTTAAACAATATGTATCAGCTTTTCTTTTTTATTAGATGAGGAGGAGGGATTGAAAACTACCTTGGTTGGTATCTGAATTCTGTGCTAATGATGGACTTACCTCTTTCTCATTCTGGCTTTGGGGACAATAGAGGATTTTAGAGATTGTTGGATTATAAATTTGAATTGTAAGTACTGGCTCGTCATGTTTCACACTTCTTGTACTTTATTAGAGCTGTAAGAAATGTAATGATTGTTTTAATCTGTTTTCTTAGAATTAAGCCAAAGGGTTCTCATTATAACCAACATTCAGAATAACCTCCCTTCCAAACTGTGCTTGGCTTTTTGCATTGTCAGTGTAAAATAGCCTGTCTTGTGCAGGCAGTTGAATTTGTTCTAGATTTTGTCAAGCATATGCAACAAACACACTTTGTAGGAACCATTTAAGGTTCTCAAAAAGATTTGTTCCCTGTGTCCCTTACTTAGATCTGATAAAGGAAAACATCCATAATGTTGACTATGTTGACAAAAGCTTTTGTGAAGGTGAAGCAGGTGTTCCAAGGATAGAGACATTCTGCTGCAATGTAACTTTGTGTATGCAGGTGCAAGCCTTTTCTCTGTTTCCAACGTCCAGCTGCACTTGCAGACTTGTTCAGAAAGCGTAACCCCAAAGCCTGGTGGCGCGAACTCAGACTCCCCTCATGCCATACCTCTTCTCCAGCACAGATCCCCAGAAAGTCCAACATAATAGTGGTAGTTTTTTTAATTCCTTATTGTCACATCAACATATCTTGATGAGAAAACCTGATCCCAGTTAGATTACCTTTACTTTTCCTTCCGCATCCTCTTTTATCAGTTTCTCTCTAGGTTTTCTTCTGTTTTGGGCACTTTTGAAGAAAGTCACTCCTACTTGGGAGTCTTTTGCCTTGAGGTGCAGGCTCAGTGAGCACAAGAGAGATTCCTTTGATGTGAAACAAAACTGGAAGTCTGTCACTAATGTACTTCAACCGCTAATTGAGATGTGATCCACAGGACCAGACAGAGCTTTTCTGAACTGCTTATAACATGGGCAATGGGACCTCAGTACTTAACCGCTCCACTTCACAGCTCTGCTCTCGCTGCACCACACTGCTTTAAATGAGGGCACAGTCTTGCAGTCTCCTTGGTATTCTACTCCCTTGAGCAGACTCACAGCTTCACCTTTCCAAAGGCCCCAACCCACTGTTTTATCACTACACAAAATGCTGGCCAAGGACCATGCTTAATTTTTTTGTTTTGGTGGTTGTACTTTTAAATTAAATTTACCTCAATGTCCCATGCAAACAGTATTTTAGAACAGACAGGTGATTTATTTTGAAGATGTTCAAATGTTAATGTTGGGACAATAAAAATTTTGCTGAAGCTACTTATTAAGAAATGCAACAAGGAATAGGTGTCATGTTTGGTTGATTTTTTTTTTTGTTGTTTGGTTGACTTTTTTTGTTTTGCTTTGTTTATTAAGGAAACTCTGAACTGTTCACACAAGATGCAAGGATTATTTTCAAGCTTCTTACAACTCTGATGAGTTTTTCTTGTTGGTCCACTCATCTAGCCACTCTGCTGATCTTAAGAGAGAGCCTTACATGCCCTCAGTTTACCTGTGTAGCTGTAAGTCTTCAAGGTATATGTGGTTGGTTTCCATCAGCTTTGAATTCCAGTTATCTACAGACAAATGTGGCTCTCCGTGCAGCCCTGGGTTGTTCACTGTCTCCAATACACATGAGAATGTGAGCAACAACGCACAGACTGTGGAAAGGGATCCCTCATATACAGACTTGAGCTATGAAAACAGTCTGCAGGATAGAGAGGCCTTGAAGATCTCTCTCAAAGTCTCCCCAGAATTTCTAGCAGCCCTCTATGATTTTGTCTGCACTTTTGGTACTTCGGGCATCTGTTTCTGCCTCTGCTTCCCTGCAGCTGTGCACTGTCTGTCCTGTTCCAACGACCCCTGCAAATCCCTTCCAAACCAAAAGCATAAAGATAGCAAAGCCCACACCGAACTGCCCCACAGCCGAAGTCATCTTTCAGCCTGGAGTCCAACATTTGACAGAATTAAATCATGGCAGTAAGTCCAAGTGCGGCAAATTCAGCCCTCTCAGGCCTTACAGTGAGTCTCTGAACCGTATGAAAACTAGTGGTAATGCTTAACAAATGTCTTCCAAACACCGGGGAAAGAACATACGTACTTTCATTGATATGGTGTTCTGATGGATTTGTGGAATGAAAGTCATGGCATAGCTGCATTCCTGAAACAAGTTTTATACCTCATCAATGCAGTACATAAACTGTACAATTATACATCCACATGTCACTGCCAAATTTATACACTTTTACATATTGTTAGATTAAGATTGTTTCATTTCATTGCTCTGCAAATGGACTTTTGAAAGCATATTTCACTCAAATTTTTGTATAGCACTGACAGGCAAAGCGCATGAAAGACATGGGGTCCTTGTGTAAATGCAGCACCTACAATAGTCCCTGAAATAAAAAATGTGGCATCAATAAACACTGAATTTTTACACTCTTTCAATACAGTGACCTTTTCAAAGTGTAGGCTGCAGCCCAGTGTCCCCTTCCCCCACCAAGAGGCACCATTTTAGAACCAATTCCACTGGATTATGCTATCATGTACCACAATGCCTCTTGGTCTGACACACTTCTTCAAGTCTGATGGGGTTTTGTTTACACTGGAAGACATCTGATCCAAAACAGCAGAAGGATTATAGCTCTAACTAGCATAACTTTTCAATTTATAGGAAATAATGAATACACACTATTGTACACTGCTGCCTAGTGGACTGGGCAACGAACCACCAGATCTGGGTTCTACTCCTTAGGGCAAAAAGGCAAAGAAAATAAAGGAAAAAACAGACAGACTTTAGCTGATATTATATACCTAGCTCTCCATCACGCAGCCTGCATAAAGCCTTTGGTTGCCATTTCTTTCCCTCCTCAAAGACGCCAATTTATTGCATACACTTTCATATCAAGAGACTAGACTATGAGCTAGAAAGGCAGAAGGTTCACTTCATGTTTGATAGGCAATTAGTGTAAGAGAACCACAACCGTAATGTAGGACCACAGTGTTACAGCAAGAAAATTAAAAACTCTCCCCACTTAGTTGTTGGTGTACTGTATGAACTTAAAAACAGCACTTCACATCCTGCGTTTTAGTGCTAGGGAGTATGCTAGATGATCCCCAAGACACCTGAGGTACTCGCAGGGTTCATCTTCCCAAGAGTGGCCAAGTAACAGAGGTTGCTGGTGCTCCTGGTGCTCTCACTCCCCTTAGTTCCATGCAAACTACTGTCTAGGCAAAAAATGAGGTACAGTTCTTTACCTGTACCAGACCAAGAGACAGAGCTACAAACTTCAAAGGCAACGTTGCAAGACAATCTTGAGAGTGGCTTAAGTGCACCCCTAAAACCGACCCATTTGCAAAGTTTGTATAGTTCTGGCAAAACCAAAGCCATAGGTGTTTGTTTAGAACACTTTCAAGACACCCTGCAGGATTAGAACCAGGGATAGGAAACATACTAAGTAGTTAAGGAACAGGGGAAGTAGTAAGTGGTAGTCAAGAAAGCTTAAAGGAATTATGAAGAATAACCTGGACAGATTCTTTCTAAAATATGACTGCAGAAAGTCTCTGCAATTGCTCTCCCTTGTTTTAAGAATAGAGATACATTTATTGTATGTACCTTGTTCTTACGGCAAAGTCAGATGGAAAACATGTAGGGCTGTTACTTAATACAACTGTTTACACATGAAGCCGCATTATATGAAAAAAGTTGCATGAAAAGGATCAAAATGATGAAATGCATCTGGCTTAGCACACAGCAGTAAACACAGGCAAATACATTATGGTAGTTTAATTACTGATGGGATACTAGCGCCTATTCAAGACTTAATATTCAATTATCTTTCGACTGCTTTAGTTGTTAAGCTGTCAGCAGCATATGTAGAGGGTACATAGATGGACATCTGCTGCAGACTAAGAATGCCATACCCCAGCAGAGCTGTTTGCCACAAATACACAAAAAGAAATTCAGGAGCTGGTACTAGAGCCACATCTTCCACATAAAACATAGTTAACAACAGAGATACATAGCTTGGATCACACTGTTGCTGGTAGGAGGCAGAAGGACAAACTGCGCTGACTGGGGTCTCACTGGAGGCTAGCAGGAATCCCAGGATAAGGGAGATGAAAGAGCACTGTTTAAACCGTCTGCACTGAACCACCCAGAAATCCAGTTGAAACTAAGCTTACATACCTCTCTTGCATGCAAAACCCCATTGTAAATGATCATTCAGGTTGCAAATCAAGTCCAGTTAAGCTTAATGCTGCTTCTTTGAACAGATGCATCACAACACTGCATGCATATTTATATGAACACATTCTTTTTTTTCCACCACAGGAACATCATCTCATAGACAGCTCTCACAGACAGCAGTTCTAAGTACTCCTCTGATCTCTGTTGCTGCTACCTCAAGCACCCACTGCCCACACCAGCCCTTGTGTTGACTGATTAGAGTCATATGCACTCCCCTGCCCACAGTCTTCCTCCAGCAATTCCGTGAGACTCCTCTCCTCACCTGACTACTTATTTCAGCTTCCAGCATCCTTTGTCCAGCCAAAGTGTCTGCCTTGAGCTTCAGTCCCTGCTGCATTTAGTGTTTGGGGCTGCCCTACCTGAGAGCCACGGCAGAAGTGCTACAGCAGAAGCTCTACACCAGTGGAGCATTCAGTTACCCACTCTAAGTCAGGATGCCTTACTGGTAGAACAAAGCAGCTGCTGGTCTGAAGACATCCCCGAGCTAGGGCATGTCCAGGAAAAGTGACATCTTCTCACTTAGAAGCCCACTCAGCCTCTAAAGAAGCATGTGCAAATAAAATCCGAGCCAGTAACATGACTAGATTTAGCTGGATTCTTATGAGAAGGACAAAAAAGACTCATCCCCCAGCAAGACAGCAACCCTCTAGACAAAATGTCTGGTCTGAAATATGAAAGTGTGAGAGCTTTTCAGCCAACAATTAAGAACGTAGTCTCCTTCCAAGAAAAAGCTCAATTATTTCTGCTGACAAAGTCTCAAATTCATCCCATAGCAGCAGCCAAGCATACTTCAGCTTGACAAAGCTCAACTCAGCAGAAACAAATCTTACAAAATGGACATACAAGGTAACCTTAACTCTACGGAGTACACCAGCTACACCTACATCATATTTTACAGGCTTGCATTTCTTCTGCACTGAACACTGACAGTAAAGCACAGCATAGCTAGTGCATCACTTTTTAATGATCTTTTAGAAGTTAAAAAGGACAATGAATTTCTTTCTATATGAACCATATGTCTAAAATGGTGAGGAATATGAACATCTGCAGTGGATTGAAAACATCTTCTTGCACTCTATAGCATTTGCAGAATTCTTCACGCTCTTCTAACAGGCACCAAGTAATACTGGTGTTCCACTGTTACTGTTCCTTTGCATTTGTGAGACTGACCGATTAGCAGCAACCCCAGAAGCAGTGACATCGCTTTTCAAGTGGATTCCCTCATGAATCATCCACATCTGGTGTGATCAGTGATCATTTTGCTGTTGCAAGTCAGTGCATTTTAACCACCTTTCAGGTCACTAAGTGCACTGGGGAGACTTAGTAATTTTGCAAGAAGATGATGAAACTTTTTGTTCCTTCTTGTCAGGTCTCCAAGCTGTTAGGATTTTGTACTGTAAATGAACCTTAAAGATCTGTTTAAACTAAAACTTGATTTGCCTATTTTTCTTGTTTGTTTTTAATACAAACCATTTCTTTCTACTTCTGTTCAAAAAGGTCATAGAGCATGGATTTAGGGTTGTTTTTTTTTGTTCTGTTTTCTTTGTGTTTTGTGGTTTTCTTAACATAATAGCTCCTTCTGCATTTTTTTTTTTTTTTNTTAAAGATGCAAATATTAAAATGCAAAGTCAAATACAAGTTATTTTCACAAGCTCTAATGTAAAAAAAAAAAAGTCTATTTTCCCATTTTCTAGACTAATATTTACCATCTTTGACAGCCTTATTGCTGAGCAGATTGCTGCATATTTCAGCATTATCTTTTAACAACTTGACAGATCCACCTATTTTCCTGTGATTACTTTATCCCAAGTTGGAAACCTAATAGTTCCTTTTCGACACATTGAATCACAGGATTTGTAGCACAGCATAGAGTCCTGTGATTTATTGTTAATATTTTGATGATGCTTTACAGAGTATATTTGGATTTCCAGCAGTGTTGTTTTGTTTGGTCTGATCTGCTCAGAAATACATCCAGCAGCCTCAGTAACCTCAGGATGACATATATTCTATCAGCAGAAGCACAAGTCAGGCAGCCATCTGAAAGACTTGAATTGAAGATCAGAAGGTCACTTGGGAACCACTGACTATTGCAACAGCAAGGAGTGCATGCTTTCTTAAAAGAGAAGGAAATTTTGGACAAGTTAATTCTGGATATTCAGTAAATGCCAGCAATTTCTATTGTCAGTCATTTAAACGCATAGCATAGGAGCATGGGATGGATAGCTAAAAATGCACACAGATACAGTACAATAGAGGATGGACTATATGGTTCCATACAGTAAGTTCTGTTGTAAATGGAAGCAAAAGACAAAGCAAATTGCTTTAACAGCAATTACCATTTCAAGGAAGTGCATCATACACAATTTTGCCACCCAAATCCAGAGAGTAAAGGACTCCACATTGTTCCTTCATTCACTTTCAGCTTTCTGTGTCTTCAGATTGTAACTGGTAATTCTATTAATTATTTCCAGCTAGCTTCCAAGGGTTATTACAGAAATGATTTTGCACCAAGTGAGGCACACTAGAAGCTTTATTTATTTTCATAATGATTGCATATTCATAGGAACTAAGACTGGAAGGGACCTCCTGGGTCATCAAATGCAATTCCCTGCTATCACAGGCAACCACATAATATAACCTCTTCATAAATAAGCAAGTTCCATCTAGAAGGAATTTGGTTTCTTGTCCCCACTACTCTGATCGGAAAGCTGCTCCAGAACCTCACTGCTCTAGTGTTTAGCAATCTTCTCATTACCATATAAAATTTGTGAACAGTTTATTCCAGTTCTAGTGCCAATGCTGGCCTTTAACTCAAATAACGTTTCTACCTTCGGTTTGGCCCATTTATAGACAGGAACCACAACTTCTTCCATTCTAACATTGCTGTAGCTTATAAATATGGTATATAACCACACAACTGCTTATGTACTAAACTAGCCTCATTAATTTACAAAGACTCTTTTTTTTAAGCCCTGGAAAACTCTGTGTCAGATTAGAGCACCCAACTTCAGGCTTTTTTAGGGTAAGACATCCTGATCTATTGATGTTTTGTTAGCCTTACCAATTTACATTAATTGACAATGGATGAAAAGAAACACAAACACCATGTCTAATGAATGTCTAATGGCATGCAAATGAGCACTAGGGAGTCAGCCAAAGCCTGCAGATGCCTAAAATGGGGAGTGGAAACTGTTTATCACTACAAGATGTTAAGCAGAAGGTATATTTCTCCAGGTCCCTCATCATGCCAGCAGGTATGAGAGAGGTTTTTCTTAGCCTAACACCTTCATGATAAGGCAGATACTTAGGGCACATATAGGGAAGGGGAACACTTACTACTGAGACCCCAAGTCACATTTGCCTCTCTGGGAGCAGAGGCAGAGGATGGAGACACAATGCGAAGGGAGGGCCAGGAGGCTCCTAGTCACTGTGCGCTCAATGCTCACAACAAAAGGCACTGCTATCAGTCCTCAGACATGAGCTCCAGGAGTAGGAAGTAGGAACTGTACTATGCCAGGGCATTCAGCCTGTACTCTTCAGAAAAGCTGAGCATTTTACAAGAATTCTGAATGCTCATGTGTATTTCCTATGTGCACCTGTACCTTAACACAGCTGTGGGGCTGGAGCTAAGAAAAACAGTTTTGAACTAGTGAATTTGCAATATAGCCCCAGAGTTACACTCAAATAGACCCATAAGTTTTGTGTTAAAACTCTCACTGGGATAACAGCAAGGAAATCATATTTTGTTATTTGATGACACCAGGGATAATTCACATTAAAAAAACCCAACCAAAAGCCTTTACTAAAACAACCATCAGGATAGGTTGTTTTACCCTCCTTTTCTGTACTGTAGTATAGAAGATGACTTGTACCTACTCGTGTGAACACATATACACAAATTAACACTTTCAGCCAATTTTACCAATATATACATACATAAGTATATAAATAAGGACAATAAGCAAAAGCAGGCTCCTCTGGGAATGAGGAACAGAAAGCATAGTTCAGAATACTTACAGAAGGCTTGCTACTTATCTCTATTTTGTCCAGGTGAGATCCCTTTCTGGCTTTTTTTAGGTCAGCATATATGTATAAAGTATAGATGTTGCAGCTAAAGTAGATATTTCAGATATTATATAGCAGTTGCCTCCGAAAGATACTTGATGGGGACTGGGAGGTCACAGACCTAAAACTCTTGTGTCTTAAAATGCATAGAAGTTTTCTTCATACTTAGAAGTAAGTTGAAAACTTCATAGTGGAGTCCTGGAAACCTTCAGAAGAGGGAAGACTCATTTACAGCAATGCTGACAGACATATTTATTACTTAGCAAATATTGATTTTCTTAGAAGGGAATTTTGAGGTATTCCCTATAACTAAATTAGAACATAAGAGCTTCTGGTTACAAATACAGTAGTGTAAAATAAACTATTAAATCATTTGAGCAACAAGCTCTGAAAACTAGAAGAAAAAGATAAATGATTCAAAAGGATTTTTTGATCAACAAGGTCAAAAGTAAATAAGGTAGAAGTAAAATACATTACTATATATGAGATCTGGCAGACAGAGAGAATAAGAAACCTTAATAAGCCTATTTGTGTCAACAGATAACCAGGTAGATTTGAATCAAGATTATGATAATTTAAAAAGCAGACAGTTGGAAGAGGAAAGCAGGTTTGAATTACCAGAAGATACACATGCACAGAGTGAATTTAACAGAGGTTAGGAATACATATTGTGAAATAGCCTAATATGAGCTCTATAGCCTCCTTAATAAAAGGGTGTTAACAATAACATCAGAAACGAAAGAAAAGCACCTGTAAAAAACTGATAGGTTTGATCTGGGCACAGGCACTGTGGTAAGATTATGAGTTCTCTTAATGTAAAGATAAGACAATGTTATCAGAAACTGGATTCAAAGAACAAAATTAAAGAGAGAGCAAAAATATTACTGGTAGGAGAGTTACCTTCTGCCAAGGTAAGGGGTATTTTTTCCACATAAAGCAGTACTTTTCCGTATGTAGAAAAGGATATGGAGAACCAACAAGAGGGAAAAATATCTCTCCAATTACTGCCCTCAGCCCATAAGATCTCAGAGCTAGAGAGGTAAATGCCTGGCAGTGCTTGGTGTGGGACTCACTGGAAGGGCACAGCTGCAGCTCTCGCACTGCTCCTCTGCTCTACAACTCTACTGCAAATTGCCTGGTAAGAGGCAGCATGCTGGAAGCTGTCACACTCAAAACAGCTCCCGTTGAGTTCAGGAAGAGTTAAAGTACAAACATATTGTCTCAGACAGCTCCTAATCAGTGTATTGACAGTGAATGGGAGAATGCTAACTTTAGAGGTATCAATTTAAATTATTTGCTCCACAACAGCATTGTTAGGTAACTTCAGGCAAATCATTTAAGTTCAGGCTTTACAGCTTAGGTAAACAGAAACAGGAGCCCAAATCAGGTAAATCTTCATACAGACACCCCCACAGCAAAGCTCTACACATACTGCTTCATCTTCCAGGGTATTTCAGTGCACAGAGTCATTGAACTTGCCACAGCTGCAACTGGACAAATGCAAAAATGGAGGAGGCATTCATTCAGTTGCAGCAGGTATGTCTTCCTTTAGGCTGAAATTATGGAAAATGTCTGGGAGAGCTTTCAGCACACTGGTTCTTCCTTACCTCTGGGCGTAATCCTAAACAGAGGGATAGTCTAAGTTCAAAACTACGACAACATGGTCCTAGAAGAGATCTGAACTTTAATTTTAAAGTACTTCCAAAGTTTTCAAAGAAGTAGAATGGGTAAAGAGAGATGGGAGATTAAGCCCTTATAACTGAAAAAAATTGCCAGAAAAAAAAAGGTTAAAAATAACTGTTGTCAGCTCTCCTGCTGTCTCTCAATCTCCATTGACAAAAATGGATATTAATATTGCCTAATTCACAAAAAAGACTGAAGTGATCCAGGATTACTACAGCGATGAAACGCTATATAAGCATAACAAATGGCTATATATTCCCACCAATTCATCATCACCACTTACAGCTGGATAAAATATTCTTTGTTACATACTTTTAGCTAAATTAGAGCTAACTATAGCTTTCAGGCAAAATCACAAGTACTTTGGTTGGGTTCCTTCAAAAGAATAGTCAGAGAGGAAAAAGTATGTTCTTATTCATGCAAATCAAAGGAATTTCAAACATTGCTTTGGTTGAAATTGTACTTCTTTGACAAGTAGAATTCTGACATTTCCATAAAATCCTTTAAAAAAGTAAATCTTTTTTTTTTTTTTTTTCATATAGACATTTATATATTTGTGACTCTGAATACATCTCATTCTCGGGTCCAAATATTTGTAGTTTATCCTAAATGCTCCAAACAAAAATCAGGTATACTTGAGAGTAGCTTGCATATCAAAGGAATAGTATTCTATAGGTTAAATAACTATAATTCATAATTGAAAACTTGCCTTTTTCTGGAATGATAGCTGTCATCAGCAGACATCTTGAGCACTTAAAAAGAGTATCACCCAGTTTTTCCTGAGGCATCTTCAGGTGCACAAAGCGACAATATTGCTTTTGAAATGTGTATATCCATGCTTCTGCCATTCTACTATCTTTCTTGTATGTACCTGCACCACACATGTGGTCTGGGTTGCTAGATTAATATTTGTCCTTTTATATTTGCTGAGAGGTTTACCTGGGGAATACTGTCTGTACAGTTACTGTACAAGTCAATGTTACAATCTCAGTAACACATACGACTATAATTATGTTTAGACGGGTGCTTTAAAACTATTAATTTCATTAAATCTCTATCTGGAGCCTGAAGCAAGGAGCTGAAAATCTTATTACACACTGAATTTCTGAGAGAACAGATTTGAAAGTCCCAAATGGATTTCCTCAAATAACAAAAAAAGAGAAACAACAACAAATACCTTCAAAAGGTGCCTTTTCCAAACATAGGGTGTCAGCCCCTAAGTTAAGCATGCATTTCATTTTTAAGGACTCCTCACTACACATAAGTGTCCTAAATCTCTAAGCATTCAGTCCATTCCATCCTCAGAGGCCTCAGAAGGGAGAGGAACAACAATTATTAACTTCATGTTATGAAGTTAATAAATCTAGATTCTAGCAAGAAAGATTTGATGCTTCACAAAAGAGGCCCTTTTCACTCTTCATGAGATCAATTTATCTAGAACAGACAAAGTAATTTTAGAGAGCACAGAAAGGAAAAGTTATTGCATAAAGTTATTAAGAAGAATTTAAATCAGAGCTTTGATTGTAAGCCTAATCCACAGCATAAAGTGCAGTTTTTAGAAACTATACAATAAGTGCTGTTTAGGCCTATCATTCCTACTGCTGAAGTATTCCTACAAAAGTACCTCAATTTAATCCACGTTAATCCATAAATTGGTTTCATAATCACCATTTATCTAACATGTGACCAGATTTCTCAGGACTATGGAGAGACGTATAAAGCAACAAAACCAACAATTACACGTGCTTTGAAATTGCAAAGTTCAGTCTCACTCAGAACAGTTTCATTAAAAACAATGACTTCATATTACATACACTGCACCATGAAAGGGGTTGTTTTTCTTTGCATGGATTATTCTTAATGTGGGAAGTTGCTCACTGATTGAGGCAGTGTGTGTTCCAAGTCAGTCCTCTTGCAAGAACTGGCAAATGGGCTGCCAAAATATTGCTGTCTTTCCCTTGCTGCTGCTGCATAGCCCCATCCGTCATTGTACAAGTGAACTTGTACAAGTCTCAAAACCTTAACCTCAATACAGTTTCTGTGCAGGGATGTCCTAAACTAAAAGAAATGGAGAAAACCAATAAATTAATCTGAACCTTTTCCTTCATCTCCCTCTAAAATTTCCTAATTCAGCCGTACATTAATGCTTCTCTCAAAGTTTAATAAGCAGAGTTGAATGCACAGCACAGAATTGTGTGAAGTAAGCAAAGGGATTTAAACTTGGAAAATACCTGTAAAAGTACTGGGAACACACTAACACTAACAGCAGAGAAGATTGTGATGCAGGAATTGTGGTTTTGTCCCATTTCTGGTGGGGCTAACTTTTGCGTGTTCACAAGCCTCCTCTGTTCACCTCATCCTAGACAGGGTTCTCCAGCATTGTCTTCTCTTCTGCCTCTGCCCCATACTCTGTCACACCTACTTCCCAGTCTTCTCCAGGGCCCATATGGTTCCTGTTTCCATCTCTGGGTCCTGCTCCCCCACTCATCTGGGTCTACTCTTCCACCCACCATGACATCAGCTTGAGTCTCCTGTCCAGGCAGCTCTAGTCTACTCCAGCCTCACCAGACTGCAATTATCACATCACATCTTTCGTTCTTCTCTCATCTGCCTCCTATCTTCCTTCCTTTTGCCTAACCTTACATCAGCAAGGACAGGAAAAGCATCTCTGTTTTTGCTTTAAGGTCCAGTCTAATTCAAACCCCTAGCCCCAGGGCAAATGTGCTGGGAGAGCTCAGTTCAGTCCCTGCAGCCCTGGAGTAGTGCTTGCTAGACAGCCACAGAATCCTCAGAACATTTGTTAGGCAATTCTAACAAACCTTATGCACTGTGTAGTTCTGCCAAAGCTGGGAAAACTTTCACACAAATAGAAGCAAGAACATTTCCTGCATTCCCATCAAATTTTAATCTCTTTTCATAGGAGGACACTACAGTTTATTAATGAAACATCTGCAAGTATTTTTAACCAGGACAAAAATGAGTGCCATTCATTCTTTGGAACAGCTGAATCTCTTTCATTCAGAGCCTAATACACTTTTTTTTTTTTTTGGTTGTCAAACACACAGGAAAGAGGCACAGTTGGAATGAAGTTAATTCCTTCAAAAGCTCAGTTAATTTTTTTATATAAAGTTTGGAAGAAGTATTCTCCAAGACCTATTGGAACTCTAGTATTCAGTATTAAATAGTTCAGATATCACTTGTACGAAACATTTAAAAAGAAAAAAAAAGGAAAAGATTTTCACTAACAGAATAAGGCGATACTTTTTATGTCCCATTAGAACTATGTACTAGCACAGGGCTTTATCACTACAGTAATGAGTAAAGAAAATGATATATATTTAACTCCACTATCATTAAAGATTTAAGATTATTGCAATAATTTTCTGCTTCTCCCTCGCTTTATTGAGCTTAGTGAAACTGATATATTGCTGTGTACTTCATTCATTCCTGCTGATGGATGATATGAAGTACGTAGACAATGCTGATGTCCAACTAAAAAGAGGAATTACAGAAAAGAGAAGATAAGCAGTTGCAGATGATGAAGTGCTGATTAATAGATTACTCCCCTCCCCATCAAGTCCAGGGCCATATTTTAAACTGCCAACAGTATTGCAGCTGGATGAACAAGTATTTCTGGAATCCAGAAAATGTTGAGGAGCTGACCTTTCTCAAAATTAATCCTTAACAGCTTCTTTCAAGATTTATTTCTTTCTCTTAGCTTTGGACCAAATCAGTAATGTCATGACCTGAGCTTCATGATTTCTAGCTGTTAGCGTATAAAGTACTTTTGGCCTAGAGGTTGATACTCTTGCCTTAGTTTTCACATAAGCACTTCAGGCAGTAGTGCTGATTTTCATAACATTCATTAAGTGTGGGTTCAGGAGGGAGGTGACATAATGTAGCTACTCACCTTGAGTCACTGAATCAACACTGGCTAGTATCAGTAGTAGCAACAACTGAAAGCTGTTACTAACCTGTGTCTTTGCAGAAATGAGATAGTACCCCTACAGCTCCAATTGGGCTTAAGAAAGAAAGGAGAAGGAGAATGTTTTAGAGGATGAAGGTAGCTCCTGGCAGATGAAACTCACTGAAGGACTGATGAAATTCCACAAAACACACTAACCGGCATGGCTCCCTGGATGAGGGGTTAAGATCTGCAGAGTTTGCCTGCTGACACAAATGGAGTTTCTTCATCCTCACTACCAAGATCAGAGAGGACTATGACTTAGGGGTGAGGCACAGTGATAAGCTGCAATTTTCCAGATTCACTTGGCACCAAAACATCTGCCCAGAGGTACTATAGGATTCAATGGTCTATACAACAGCATAGAAAAATGCCCAGACTTCCCTGATTCTATTTATGCTCTAAACAGCGCAGAATTAATCTCCAGTCCCCTCCCTAGTCTTGCTGTATGAACGCACCTTAGAATTTCTCTCAAAGGGACAGAAATCAAAACCCCCAAGAAATGTACCAGGCTGGAATACTACAGAGTGAGGGACAGGAGATGGATGCATTATGTGATGTTTCCAGTAAGATAAGAGGATGTTGTTGTTGTGTAAATTAGAAGATTTGTATATGGATAAAGTTCTGTCTTTCAGAGTGATTGTTAAGTATATTTTTGATTTCTGAATAGGTATTGTGCTACCCTATGCTGTGGCCATTACTGAAGACTTACTCTTTTAATGCAAAAAAATATGGTCTTTTAGACCATTAGAAAATACCCCTAGTTTAGCTAGTTATGTGGGAGATGGGAGTGGCTTAAAAAGAAAGGCTTGTATGTTTCTGTGAACAATTTATCCTATACAAACTAAACCACAAGTCAAATAATCAACTGGTATAAGCTATCCAAATTCCCTTGACTTCAGTTACAATATATTTTCTATTTTCTTGCTCAGCATTTGCTCCCAGTAGAATTCTATTACATTCAATTAACTTACAAATAAAGCTAGCTTTTGGATATTCCTATAAGCATAGACATAAAGATATGGCAACTGAAAAAACAAACAATCCCAAATACAGAGCACAGAGCATAAGAAAATGCAGTTTTCTGGAGGGTCCTTAAATGACCAGAAGACCATATATAAATACATGGAATATGGTGCAGACAGGGCTACATCATCTGAATTGCACTGTTGTAGATGCATCAAATATTACAAATGCACAAACAACTTCCACTGAACGCATACTGACAGAGGGAAGCAATGCATCCTCAGCCATTCAAAATACAAGATAATTTTAGCAAAAACCCACAATCAAGACTAAGTGTGAAAATAAATACTGCTTGCAGAGCAACACTGAAGTAACTTCATCTGAGAATTGCCTATTTTCAACTGCTACTGCAACCACTGTAAATATTGTTCTTATTTCCAGCTCTTCCTTGAGCAAGTGAATTTATGCAAGTGACATATTTATGCAAGTTATACCATCCGTGACAAACTTGACTTCAACTTTCCCCCCCCCCCTTTAAAATCTAACATTCAATTCTAAATGGAAAATAATCTTTTATTATCAAATTTCCAGGCATTGACTCTTGTTTTGTTCTGCTATACATAAAAATTAAGCCCAGAGGAATGTTTTTCAGATATACGTGAATTCCACCAACTGCTATTTGACTTTTTTTTTTTCAAAACAAACCCTGCATTTGCCCTACTTTAGACCATACATTTGCTTTGTAGTATGATAAATGATGATGCCACATAAATTTACCAAATTTTCATTTGTATTTTAACTACTGCAAAGTCATAACAGCTTGCCACACTACATTATGGCATGACATACAGCATGTTACCTATGTGACACGGCAAATAACTGTCCCTCAGTGACGATGTGAAGCCCTTTATTGTGTTAGATACAGTTTCTGCTAAGCAGGTTATATTCAAGGGAACAGCGTTTATTCTGAAGGGAAGGGTTAAAGGGAAGACTGGCCTATTAGTCACTGACAAGCTCAGATTCAGTGCCCACATGACTGTGGAAAGCCTCTTGGAGAAAGAGGTGGAACTAGCTGGCAACCAGGCATTATCACTTCCCAGCTTGTGATCCCAGTTCTGCTTCTCTAATGTGCCACTGCGTGCCACAATTCCATAGACTTTACTTTGTGCCCATCTGCAGGTATGGATTTATCATCCTCATCAATCCAATATTGGGACAAATTACCCGATTTTCCATTCCTGGTACCTGGGAAGTGCTAGGTGGATGTGGATGGGGCTGCAGAAAAATTGCTGAAGGGGAAAATCCATTCTTACTTCTTGTAAGAAATGGGTCCACACCAACTGGAGCTGAGAAATCTGTGAGAAACCTCTGATGCATTTCTATTCCAGTTTTAGACCAAGAAGGTAAATGCAAGCTGAATTTGAGATTACATGAAACATAGATGTAATACTGTGCTTTCCAAAGAAATGTTAGGTATATACCTATACGCTCTTCTAATGAACAAGGGACATAACTCAAAGGGTGAAAAGGATATATTAATTCCAGCAGATGCTTGGCTAACCAGGGAGGTCTCAGGTGACTGGAGGTTAGTAAATGCAATGCCCATGCACAAGAAGGGCTGGAAGGAGGATCTGGGGAACTACAGGCCTGTCAGTCTGACCTCGGTGCCTGGGAAGGTTATGGAACAGATCATCCTGAGTGTCATTACCTGACACATGCAGGACAACCAGATGATCAGGCCCACTCAGCATGGGTTCATGAAAGGCAGGTCCTGCTTGACAGACCTGATCTCCTTCTATGACAAGGTGACCCACTTAGTGGATGGGGGAAAAGCTGTGGATGTTGTTTTCCTGGACTTCAGTAAAGCCTTCAACATGGTTTCCCACAGCATTCTCCTGGAGAAACTGGCTGCTCACGGCTTGGTTGGGTGTACTCTTCGCTGGGTAAAAAACTGTCTGGATGGCCATGCCCAGAGAGTGGTGGTGAATGGAGTTAAATCCAGCTGGCGGCTGGTCACAAGTGGTGTTCCCCAGGGCTCGGTATTGGGGCTGGATCTCTTTAATATTTTTATCAATGACCTCAACAAGGGGATCAAGGGCAACCTCAGTAAATTTGCAAACAACACTAAGTTAGGCGGGAGCGTTGATCTTCTTGAAGGTAGGATAGCTCTACAGAGAGATCTGGACAGGCTGGATCAATGGGCCAAGGCCAATGGTATGAAGTTCAACAAGACCAAGTGCCAGGTCCTACACTTAGGTCATACATAACAACCCCATGCAGCACTACAGGCTTGGGGAAGAATGGCTGGAAACCACCTGGCAGAGAAGGACCTGGGGTGTTGGTTGACAGCCGGCTGAATATGAGCCAGCAGTGTGCACAAGGTGCACAGGTGGACAAGAAAGCCAATGGCATCCTGTCCTGTATCAGGAATAGTGTGGTGAGCAGGACTAAGGAAGTGATCGTTCCCCTCTACTTGGCTCTGGTAAGACCCCCATCTCGAGTACTTAGTTCAGTTTTGTTTTTTCACTACAAGAAAGACATAGAGGTGCTGGAGCGTGTCCAGAGAAGGGCGACGAAGCTGGTGAGGGGTCTGGAGCACAAGTCTTAAGAGGAGCGGCAGAGGGAACTGGCATTGTTTAGCCTGGAGAAAAGGAGGCTCAGGGGAGACCTTACTGCTCTCTACAACTACCTGAAAGGGGGTCGTAGAGAGGTGGGCGTTGATCTCTTCTCGCTAGCAACAAGCAATAGGACAAGAGGAAATGGCCCCAGGTTACACCAGGGTACGTTTAGATCGGATATTAGGAAAAAGTTCTTCACAGAAAGGTTTGTTAATCATTGGAACAGGCTACCCAGGGAAGGGGTGGAGTCGCCATCCCTGGAGGTATTTAAAAGACAGGCAGACGTGGTGCTGAGGTATATAGTTTAGTGGTGGTTTTGGCAGTGTTAGGTTGATGATTGGACTTGGTGATTTTGAAGGTCCCTTCCGACCTAGACAATTCTATGATTCTGTGATTTATTTCTTTATGTTTTCGAAGACCAGTTATATTGAGTAGGATCACCAATCTCTAAGCAACCCTTCTCCAGTTACGCTTAGAAAGGGCATATGGGGTAGGGAAGACAGCAGGCAAATTGGGTCCCAAAGACGCAGAAGGAGGGACCCCTATAACTAATAGATACATTTACAAAGCCCTTGTATGGGGATAGCGAGTCTAGTACAGCTTATTTCCATTATTTAAGTGGTGTGAGCTGGTGCTGACCTTTAACTCTATGTTATTAAAGGAGAAAAAATTCCCAACACTTCCTTGCCACTCTCAAAGAGCAGAAGAGATTACATAGATCTCTGCAGCCCAGACCTCGGGCATCCCAAACGGATCTTCCCCAACACATGCACCCTGGGTGCACATCTGAAAAACAAGACATGTGCCCAAGAGTGATCCAAAGCCACCCCCCTACAAGGCAATGTTACATCTGCTTCAAGCTGGTTTCAAACACTCTTGCGGTGTTTGGCTGGGTATACTCTCATTCTCACTAATAATTACTATGAGGCCAAGCAGGACTAGCATTTTAATCAGAAGGGAGCTTAAACAGTCACATGTACTAAACACCTGAGAATAAAAAGCCTGTGAGCATAAGCGAGGATAAATTAACATTCCCAATTTGCTAGCACTCCAACATTGTCAAGTGAAAACTAATTTTCCCCATAGACAGTAAACCACAAGTACATTTATTTGTTCTAATTTATCAGACACATTCATTTTGGCACTGTTAAAGCAAGAATGTCAAGTTTCCACCTCACCTTTAAGCTATATGCAAAGAGATTTTGGCATAAAAACAATCTGCTATTTAATCAACACACCAAAAAAAGCTGTTAAGTATAACAAAGCCTAATTTTTCCTGAAAAACATGCAGCTTTTACAAGTCCCCACAGTACAGTCTCATACAAGGTCAATAGGTCTTTTTTGAGAGCCAGGATAACACAGTGAGTATTAGAGAGGGTGCACGAGGAGCCCAGCTACACAAACATGCAAACACTCCCTAGCAAGAGCACCGGGTGCTCTTTGACACTGGAAATGTCCTCACTGTACAGCAAGATGTTAAGGAAGGATCGCCTGCTCCTCATTTCCTTTAAAGATTTCTAGTGTTAAATTTCAAGAGAAGAAATCTAAGTCAACAGAGAACATTTTCTAGAGAAAAAGACAGACACGCAACAAGCACTGTAGCAACAAGAACAGATCGTTGCTGTTGAAATTCAGTCCAGGTCATCAAACTAGTACAAAGGCTGTCCTGCTTCAGTCTTATATAGAATTTGCTATTAAGAGAAAAGAAAAAGGAAAAGGAAGAGCTCTATATTGTTCTAAATGGCCGATTTAAGAAGATACACATATACAAAAGAAAACAGGACTTTTTGGTTTTTTTTGTTTTTTTTTTTTTTTTTTTAAGAGTAGCCAATTATATCAACTGTAGATTACATGAAAACATGTTTGTTAAAGTTGATGAGAAATACATACTGTTGAGAACTTCTCTGGTTTCCTCAGGAAAACCTGAGACCCTTTTAACTTCTATCTTTCTCAAAACGCAAAGATATTTCAACATTACGGGCTAAGAGTCATAAAAGATCCAGTTTTAATTTAATTTGGTTTTGAAACAGATTACTGGAAATCTTAAGCCAACACAACCTACAGAAAATATTTAGGACAGTTTATAATTGAAAAAATATATATAACTCCCCTTTTGATATAACGTTGCCAAAAAATGCCATTAACAGTATTGTTTATATTATAAGGCAAAAAGCAGCACAGCAAATACTTCTCATGAAAATTTAATTGCTTACACAGATTTAAAAGCAAACAATAGAACCCTACATCTAACCCATACCACCTTTAGAATTGCAGCACTTGAAACATAACCTCAAGAATCAAGGAAAGCCTTCATTTTATCAAATATTGAAGAGAAGATTTCACTTTATTTAAGAAAAGACAAAATCACCCTCAAACCTGAGACTCCATGCTGAAACACTAACAGTCAAGGGGATTTCAGTTAAATTCAGTTTTGAGCAGGCAAGGTAAACACATCTGGAAAGATTTCAGTCAAATCATACGCTCATGTATACAACACATTGCAAACTGTGTCCAAAAGCATCTGAAAATAGCTTATACTAAAGCCAATGCAATTAGTTGAGGTCCTGGGTAAAGGACAAATTGCACCAATATAAAACCCCATGTGCCAGAGTCTACTGGTCAGTACCTTTGTGGTTATACGGAGCATTTGGGGCATATTGACAGAGTGAGTGCGTTACCATACTGATTCATTAATTAAATGTTATTGAGGAATGTTTTATATTCACTTTGCATTTTAAAACTGGACTTGAGATCAGCTATGTACCGCAAATGTGATGAAAACAAAACCAAGTAATGCACAGAGCCATCAACAGCTAATCAAAGGCTGCTCACAGCACACCAAACTGCTGTCTCAGACACAGGCGTACTGCATCATTAATCACAAACGATGACATTATGCCTTCCTGTATGGAAGTTCCCATCTGTATTCCTGTAGGACCCCCCCTTCTCTTGCAGAAGTCCACCAACCATCCTAAAGGCAAGTTCAGGAGGCAAAATGGGATGCATTTCAACGCAACATGAACAGCCAAACGCGTAACATACTAACGCATAATCTTGTAGCTTCCTGTAGACATAGGCATCGTGTTATACTACTACTAAAGAAACTATCTTTATTACTTATACATAAGAATATTTACAGACACCTCCACCTAAACCATCCCCTCTCTACCCAGCCTGTTTTCATACTGCTGGCAAGGCACAGCCTGCGGCTCATGAGTCCAGAACAGAGATCTATTTTTATGGGGAAGTGGTGGTACCTCAAACAAGAAAATTTTGGGGGGGGGCCTCTCAGAAAACTTAATGAAGCCCATTATCTGATTTCCAAAGTGCCCAGTCTTTAGTTGGCAGACTTTTACATTGTTAAGCCTTTCATATCAAAGAAATGTCTTTATTAGACAGAGTACTATCAAGTAATTTTTTGAACACTTTAAACATAAGGAAATTCTATTATAAGCAGATAAACTGTTCTTATACCAAACAGCATTCCTCAGGTAAGCACAGCTGTTTTACCACAAACAGTCTGAAGCCAGACATTTTAAAAATCATTTCACTTAAAGGAATTAGTGATGGAATTACATATTTCCTCAGGTGCATAGAAATCCTGTTCCTTGAGCATAGCTGGGTGTCAAAGAATAAGAGACTGCATCCTAATTCTCACCACTAGACTCTCCTTCTTTCTACCTTTCATCCTTCTAAAGTCACCAGACTCACATAAAATTAGCTGGCAGGGGGAACTTTGCAGGAATTTGTTTCCTTTCTCGCTTCATTTGTTGTCAAATCAAGATTATTTTCCTTTTCCAGTTTAGTACGTGGTATTGCTTGATAAGAGAGGAGATTAACAAAAAGTCTAGTATATTCTACATTCATAGGAATAAGACTGACAATTAGCAACGCTAAGATTAATTTTAATGTCAGTCCAGTAGCTCCTAGAGTCTTTTACTAGAGCTTTAATCATGGTGATGATATTGAAAATAGTTTACTGAGAATTTTGAGATAATAGGGGAGCGATTAAGCAGATGTCCCTGAAATTAAAACTGACCTTTTCTGTAGAAGGAAACACTGTGGATTTACTTGTGCAATTTCAGGTGAGAGCTCTCCAATACTGATGTGCTGGAGCAACAAGGAGGCATCTTTTTCCTTTTCTATCACTGACTGCAGTGAATCTTAGATAAGCAAGGGACATACGCATCATCTTTTCCTGTCAAAGCACAGCAGGTATCATGGAGATGAGTGGCAGATACATTTCTGGGACTGTGTGTTTTAATGAGAGGCAAATGAGTGCCCATGGCTGCTCCTTTGCATTGCACACTAAACAATGTCGAAAGGGCAAGAGCGGAGCTTTCTGCTCTGCCCCCAGTCACTGAACACAGAAGTCAGGATTCATACTGGCATCTGATTGCCTCTTACATGACGCTTGAGAGGATAGACAGTCAGAGCACAGAAACGACCAAAAACCTGCAGGAACCTTCTGTCCTTACTGCTTTGGTCTTCCTCACTTAGTTATTTTGCAAAGAAGCCTGGAAGTTGGTACCCACACATCAGCTGCCCGAGTCCTCTGCAAGTGTTTCTGAAACGAGGTCTATCAATCTTTTCACACATATTTCTTACAATAAATCTTTCAGCAGTGAAAGTGAAATAAATGGTATCTATAACAGCAAACATTCACAGAGGTCTGAAGCAATCTCACAACATTTATTTCTGGAGATACATTTGAAATGTAAGGAACAAATGAAAAATTTTAGGCTGACATTAATTACTATTTTATGTCAATAAAATTTTTCACAGTACATTTCTCTATTAAAACAGTAAATACTGTTGAAAAGTGCTGTAATTACACTGAGTACACCATTATATTAGCTCTCCCAAGAGAGGCTGGGACAGAATTAAGACCTGAGAACAAACTTTAGTTTGTGCCTCTAGCGGTATTGCTGCCTGCAGAGCACTGGCTCCTGCCCCACCACTTTGGCTGGGATGAGGATGGAGGAAAGTGATGGGGGTGGGTTGACAGGACGGCACGAGGTTATGCATTATCTACTGTTTGAAAATATCTTATTCCAGGCATGGAAACATCTTACCCTATCCGTTCCAGGCATGGAAACATCTTACCCTATCCGTTCCAGGCATGGAAACAGTGGTTCTCTCTGCTTTGCTATTATATTAACTTGGTCTACCGTCCTACTATGCAGAAAGCAATCTCACTGCAGAGCCCTGGTTCTGACCCATAGATTAACAAAAAAAAAAAGTATGGTATGACAGGAAAATTGGCCATATGTCCACAAATCTTGTTTCTGACTCATGAAACAATGATGTATAATGTATTCTCACTTCCTTCAAGTTTACCATCGCTGTCCATCTTTAACACTGAATGCAGTTTTTATCTGTTACAGGTGCAAGAGACATGTCAGTAACACATATCACTAAGAAGATAACGTTAATCAAACAAGAGGTAACGGGCACAAACTTGAACATAGGAAGTTCCATGTAAACATGAGGAGGAACTTCTTTACTTTGAGGGTGGCAGAGCACTGGCACAGGCTGCCCAGAGAGGCTGTGGAGTCTCCCACACTGGATACATTCAAAACCCGCCTGGACGCCGTCCTGTGCAACTGCNAGGTACAGAATGACAAGCAGAAAGAGATTAATTAGTGGCCTTTCTCAGTTCAGAAAAAAAAGATGATTACGGAAAAGTCAGAAATTGCATGGAGAAGATGGCCAGAAGTAATAGCTCCCATCAAAACAAGGCAGCAGGTTTAAGCATATATTATACATACACACATAATGAAAATATATGTCTACACTGTAAAACTTACTGCTGTAATAAATAGAATTGCTCAATATGATTATTCTTGCCTTTTTACATTGTTTTCTTTTTAATTGTAAACAATGAGCAAAGTTCTGTAAAAATAATTACAGCCCTGCAAAGCAATTTTATAGAAACACTACGGTTTTATGATATCACAACATTTCAACTTAAATAGTTTAAGTGAAACAAAATGCAAATAAGGATTTTATTTATTTTCCAGTAACCATATACTGCTGAAACCTTGGACGTGCTCTTTACTAAAGAATCATACCAGGTATATTTGAGCAACTTATTTGATTCAGAGAGCATGTTACTAAATATACTTACAAAAAGTCAAAATTGACTGCTCTTTAACTTTTTGCTTGAATGAGCAAGCATATTCAAAAGAAATGTTAGATCTAAGTTTGTAACCAGCTTTAGAAAAAAATTATGGAACTAGTTGCTAACAATCTGGAGGAGAACACTACAACTGGGCTTCTCATCTCCTTGAAGTATTGCATGTTGGTCCCACCCTCAACAGAAATAAATCAAGATCCTGGAAAGACTGTCTTGCATGGTAGCTGAAAACAAACTGCAACTGGAAAAGAGCAGTAATAATCCAATAGTGACTCCTTTGTTAAGAAATCCCAATAACCAGAAAAACTCTCTGAAATGATCGATTCCATTAAAGGCTTTAATGAGATTACCAAATTTAATTACTCTTCTGTGCTGCATTAATTTATAAAGGGTGGGTCCTCAATCTGAACATTTAATAGTTTCCAGAAATAGCAAATCCCATTTGAAAAGAAGCAGAATGATTTTTATTTTTTTAATTGAAATAATCTAGCACCACTATAAACCCTTTGGGCAAGATTTCTAGGAGTACTATAGTGCCTAAAGAGGCTGATATTTCCTAAGTGTCTATTTTAATTGTCAAAGACCTTTGAAATGTTCACCCTCTGTATGCTAACCACATAAAAAGAATGAACAAGGTTATATTTAGGCTGTTTCAGTTTTATAAATGTGATTTTACAAATTATACCCCTAGAAAAAGATAAGTAGAAGTCATTTTTAATACACAGCAAGATGCTTTTCTAACCAGATTAAGCAGCTGTTAACATTATTTTTCTGCACAGCAAGAGCAAATGTCTACAATGACTAGACCTTAAAGGAAGAGGCAATCCCATTTGGTGCACATTGTATACATTTGATTTTATTCCCCAATAGTGTTCAGGAGGAAATAAAAGAGAACTAGATAAGGAAATTAATTTGCACTACTTCAGACATGCACATTTGCAAAAGCATAAGAACTTTAAAGAGGTTAGAAAGAAGTCTTTAAGAAGCAAGTACGAAAGGATAACACTCAACTCCAACATTCAACTCCAGCACCAACTTCTTCCTATCTAAGAGTGGCAAGAAGGTACCAAAAAAAATATCCAACAACAAAAAAAACCCAGATATCTGTGACAGGGAATATGAAGGTAGGCATTTACAGAAAAAGTTGAAAGTCTGCTGCTGAAACAGAAAACTATGTATTTCTTGGGACTTTTTCTATGCCCCCGTCCTTAATTTTCCAGCAGGACATCATCATTTTGCTGAAATGCTGAGTGTTAAATCAAACAGCAGCTGTTCCAGGAAACACACAACAATGACAACGATGAAACGATAGCCAGGGTGAGGTTAAGGTATAACAATGAAAGGTGTGAATGAAACACTGAGGAATCTGCTAAATAGCAGCTACATCCTGTAGGGCTCAATCCCAACTGGGATGATTCTACCAAGCTAAAAGTAATAAAAAAAAAAAACATTAAAGAAAAATCCAGGCAACAGGATTTGATGGTAATGAAATATATCACATTACCCAACACATGAAATACCAAAAGGATTTAGCAAATGAGCCTGTTTCTACAGAATTTTCTGAATATTTGCTTTCTGTAACACTAATAAAGTTATAATTCTTTATGGTGGTTAAAATATTTTATAGACAGGAATTAATTTCTTATTACATGATGCAAGACTATCCCCTTCACAATCTGCTGTCAGTATGCCTGTTTTCAAGGAAGAGCTGGGGTCCCACAAAGCGTGATCACTGCTCTTTACCCAGCTGCACCGACTACCATGTTCTGCAGGCATGTCCCAGGACTGCCTTGATGGGACCGCAATGCCCTCCAGGCAGTTTCTCCACTAAGTATCTTGGGCAACTGTAGTAATTGCCTTAACGCCTTCTAAAAACCACCCCTAGCAAACAGATGGCTTTGTTCATAAAACTATGTACAGGAATCACAGATTGGAGTTTTCACCTTGCCAAAAAGATTTTTCACTGCAAGGTATACTGGAAAGGCACTTGCATAGTGGCAATTTCAGAAACTTAACTATAAACAACTACTAAGAGCTTTAAATACAACACCTAATTAACTGTGATACTGAAGTTATGGTCCTGCATAATAGGATTCAGCCACCTTCAGATGACTGCATGAAATTTGTTATTTCAGAAGTGCAGTATAGGCTAGTTTGAGTATAGCAGTTAATTATACAGTTAAACTTAATTAAATAGTTTTGTTTCTAGTACAAGGATCTCCGCATTTGTATAGGTCCAAGCTCCCTTCCTGCATGCACTTTTCCTTTAACCAGTGTCCCAGGATGAGCAATATGTGCCACATTCCAACCAAGAACACAGTAATCCAGTATCAGTCTTATAAAACAGTAAATCCTGCTGCAAGACATTAAGGTACATCTGTCCAGCCGAAATCCTCTTACAGCAAGACATTCATTACTGCAAGCAGACAGTGCTTAGCAGAAACCAGATCAAGGCCTCGTGACCTTACACAAGTACAAATGCGCAGATGAAACCTGCAGTAACAAGGTAATGTATACTGTTCTCTGACTTACAACTTCAAAACCAGTTGCTATATAGTAGTTACGTAGTACTCTTAAAACTGGACAAGGAAACCTCTCCCCAAACCAGAAAATCCTTAAGCATCCCCAAAAAAATCTTGAATGGATGATTACTTTAATTAGATTAAACAAATAATTACTACAAACAGAAATTTAGTATTCTTTCTGCAACCAATGACTGTCTAAAGTTAGTTTTAGCAAGAAACAGACAATTTCTTAAAGAAACTGTCGTATAGTTTATTGCCATTCACACACTGCAGTTTGTACAGACCAACAAGCAGGTCTGCCCCTCTCTCCCCCATCTCACCACAGCCTTAACAGCCAAATGCTGAGGTCTCATTATTTTGAAGTCTTCATTACTTTTAAAACCTATGCCATCAAATCCAGGCTCCAAAATATTATGAAACATAAATAATCAAAGCTAAATGTCAGCTGTCAACATAACAAACACTGCAAGAGGCTCATTTACCAGGGAATGGAATTGAAAAGTTGATTCATAAACTACCTTTGCACTTCTGTGACTGCAAGCCAGCACATCGCAATGAGGACCATGGTGAACCCTGCTGTGAGATGGAGAGCAAGAAACAAAGGCAGTAGTGGACTGCTCGTAGCAGTCCAGCAGCTCCCTTTCCCCAGTAGCAGTACTGGAAGCAGTGCCAGCCAGAATTACCAAAAACAGCTGTGGAGACCTGCGGTTTTCCCCAACTCTTCCCCCATTTCCCAGGCTCAGAACAGACCTCCCAGCTGCTGGTACAAACAAGCAGTTCTGCTGTATGCCACTTCATGGTCTGGCACAAAATGAAAGATAAGACAGTTTAAAAGAAGTTTTGTAGTCTCTTTTTAAAGCTAAGATGAAAATGAACAAGACAAAGGAAAACAAAAGTGTAGAAAACCCCTGAAAAGAATGAAGAAACTGATGTTTCTTTCCTTATCCCCATATCACACTCCTACCCAATATCAGAATCGGTTTCCTTTGCTCAGAAAAATATTTGTAGATTTACTTTCACTAAACAGTCCTCTACTCCATCTGGCAACAGCCTGGGTCAGTGTATTGGAATGATATCCTCTGTGCTGCTAAATATTTCTGCTGATAGAGTGCTCACTGGAGAGCTGCCAGCATGTTTAATTGCAAATGGAGAAAGCATTGCCCAAATGATTCCTTTACTTCCAAAGGCACAGATGAGGGTCAGCTCAGGAAATTTCTTTAGGTTGTGAAAGATTAACCCTCAGCATGATTTTGAGTATCTTCTGTTTCAGCTGACTGTCCATATCCATCTCATGTGAAACAGAAGCAATGGAGACCTGACAGTGCTTAAGTTCAACTGTGTGAAATCAGCAACAACAGATCTGTCAAATTTATTTCCTTTAAATTCATCATTTATCTCTGCCTATAATAATGATTTGATTAAAACAATTATCTACAGACAAATTACAGGAAGCAGCATCAGGAATCTCTGTCTTGACCCAATTTCTCTCCAGCCTCCCACGTAGGTGGCCTGGCTCCCCTGGCAATGTGCTGCCTCGTCAGCAGGGCCACATGCTAGCCAGGAGGTGAGGCAACAGCTTTCTCTTTCCATCCTTTGACATGGAATTAGAAAATTTACTTTTTCTGCAGCAGATCTTTTCTTCCATCCCCATTTAGATATTCTGCCTTTCTCTCCAACCCAGAAATGAAAAATCAAAGGTTATGAGTGTGCTTGCTTTTGGCTTCCTAGCAGCAACACCTTGATAGATTAAAAAAATGAAAATAATTTTTCAAAAGTGACATCACCAAATCCTGTGTGAGTAGCAGTGCTGGGGCCCTTGCACACAACCCTGCAACCAAGTCCAAATTTAGACTCACTGCTGCAAGAAAGAAGACTTGAGATGTATCTTCCAAAACGTTCCTAAAGATCATGGCATCACCAACGACAAATAAAATTATGTTGCTCAGCACAAATATAGCAAAATATATTTTTGGCATCAAAATCATTTTGACTAGGGAGAAGACAGCACAGACATTAAGGAAAACATGTACTTTCATTAATTATTGAAGAGTGACAGTCATCAGCAATTTTACCTTTGAACAGGCCACATAAAATGATAATAAAAAAGGCTCTCGTTTCTTCACTCCTTCTAGCAGCACTACACAAGAGTATGCTATTGCACAGTGCAAAAGAGATTTTAGGAGGTCTGGCTTTTTGTATGCACATGCTATTTTGTTTTCTTGGTGTGTACACTTGATTTTTCAGAAAATTTTTAAGTTATAACTATGCATTCATATTTATCTGCATAAAAGCTTTTAGTCAAATTTATGAAAATTCTTGACCAGAATCCACATAGAATAAAGGCCTCAAAGTACTCAAGTAAGGCAGGACAGAAAGCCAACAGTAAAATACTTGAAAGCTTCACGTGACAACTTCTTTGGAAGTTTGAGACTTATTCAGATCTACAGTTTCCTAGTTGGACTTATTGCTGAAAGACTTCTGTCTGTTTGTGTTTTTTTTTTTTTTTTTTTTTTTTTCCTAAAAGATTTCCCTGTGTTCATATCAAAGCTGATGCAATTAGATACTTTTTCCTCTACTACAAAATGCTAACTGGTAAACCCAGGACTTTATTGCACCAGCTTCTCATCCTCAGGAGAAAGCTTTTGTCAGAAATCAATTACAAGTTCAGGATGAGAAGTACTAGTCAAGAAATATGAAGCAAGGATATTAGTTCAGGTGGTCCACATCCTGAGTAAGTGTCCTGGCCACTAAATCCATGCCACCCCATCAGTCTCTAGTTCCACAGTATGTGAATCATTCCCTATTCATTACCGCTACCTCAGAGTTACTATTTTTCAATCTTCCTCACTTGTCATGAAATATTTTCAAATGCTCTATTTGTCCCAGTTCAAAGATCCAAAACCTTATTATAAATGTTATTACTTTTCACAGTTCTTGTTTTCTGGATAAACACAATTCAATTACTCTACATCTGCTAATTTTTGTACAGGAATTCACTTCCTGACCATCACATTAAATATTTCTGAACCCAAGTGAGTTATTATGGACACAGAATAGTCTATTAAGCTATAAAAAACAGCTACAAAATAAACAATGATCAAAAATTCTTCAGGAAAAAGCATTTCATGCATTTTTTTGTAACTAAACCGGGTGCATTTAAATGCCAGAAAGTAGAACCACATGCGGAGACTGCCATGTTCGCTGCACTGGCCTGGAGCTGTGCACAGGCTACAGCAGGGACGCTGCTTCTTGCAACATGAGTGGGGATCTCTGCTTATTGGTTTCTTGGGACTATCCAATGCAGTACTGCACTGTGCCATGTGCATCTCTCACGAAAATTTTACAATAGCACAGGACCAGGTATGAAAGTTTTTTCAGACAAATAACTGGAAGATGGTGCTGTTTTTTTTCCATAATAACTATTCATAATAATTGCACCCTGCTAATCCATTTTCATTTGAAATCTAAGATCTTTAGGGATTTGAATCTCTCTTTACAGCCCAAAGTTAGAGACTGAAACAATTTGTACATTTGTTTAGCCAGAATATTTTTATTCATATTTCATTGCTACTTACCCAGCTAAAGTTGCAAGAAATAAGTGTATCAGAACTCGACCCTCTCAGCAGGAATTTCTGTTCCTCAGTTTCACCATCACCAAATAAATTTTGTTTGCTATTATTAAACATCCAGAAGTGAACTGTGGAGCCACAGATACTCCTCCAAGGTATTCTATACTATAAGAAGATATATAGTGCACAGAAAACCCTTTAAGTTTAAAAAACAGACTATAAATTAAAAGTTTCACGCTTCCCACCATCAGATAAAGAGCATCAGCAAGCTGGCCAGGCCCCACAGAGACACATAAACCCCATATTTATTTTATATAGAACTTAGAGAAACTTCTCCATAGGTTTAACTTCTAGCATATCAACTAGTTATTTTTATCCCAGGAAAAAGAATATCAAAATACCTCCAAGGCTGCATAATTATAGTAAAAAAATATTTATTTCAATAAACTCCATTTATCACCTTCATTTTTGTATACCTTTTGCTTTCTACTTATACTGCAACATCTGTATTTGTACTATTTTGTCATTTTTTTGTACCTTTAGATACTGTCTTATCTGCCTGAATAAACCAACTTTGCCTACTCTGCAATGTATGAATGAAACAATTCGTATAAAGAATAAAATTCAGTTTCTGAAAACAAATTCTACCTTGTAAAATTTACATTTGAATCACTTCTCTACCATCCCCTTCAGCTGATCACAAATAAGCTAATTTTAGTGGCTAATTAGTCTGCTGTGGTCACCAAAACACAGTAAAGGGGAGAAATTCAATGGGGAGAAGAGCACCTCAAAAAGAAAGTAGAAGACATATGGCAAATGAGCCTAGAAGTTTTGTTCTTTGAAGTGCTAAGTGTATATTTATGAACCATATGCATTCTATGCAATTAACTTTCAAACATTCTTAACCACATCCAACTTCAGTCTAACCTAAAATAAGAGAGGAAAAAATACAGCTCAGAGGAAGACAAGAAGAAAAGAACTTCAAGTTTACTTTAACAGGATGATTTTTCCCCCCCCCCAGCAAGTAGTTAATCAGAGTAGTTTTGGCCCTCTCTGAAGCCATTATGTTGAACATTTTTTTCGTTGTACTTGATGCCTTGCTCAACTCTAAAGGCAAAAAGAGGGCAAAAAACCAACCCTGAATTACATTACAGATAATCATTAAAGTGTTTTCAATGCACAGGATAGCAGCAGCTACTTTGCTTAGATGTACTGAACCATGGATCTACCAGACATTATCGTTTTTTAATTTTCAATGTTTGTTGGTTTTAATTCATGTGATTTCTTTTACAGCTACCAATAAAGTTACACACTGCATTAATTCTCACCGAGTCAAAATTTGGCATAATATACATTGGAAACCACTAACAAGAAAAGTTTTCAACACCTTTTACTCATCTTTCTGCCATTTCAAGTTCCTAAGGCAGGAGCTGAGGAAATACAAGGAAGAAGGCTTAGAAGAATGTCATTTCTGAAATTATTTCAGAGCCAACTCAAAAGACAGAGAGAATTTGACACCTGCAGAGTTGAAGAAATTGGTATATCTTGAACAGAAGCAGACGAAGAGTGCACAGTTGTCTCAAAAATTTCATATTCTTCATCTTTTACAGAGGAGAAAGAAGAGGTGGAATTGTATCCTAATGTAATCCCCCAGTTCGAGGTGCCGATGGCCTTAAAATGATCTTTATCATGTTGCTCATAAGATGTCCAGAAAGTGAAGAAAGATAGTAATATATTGAGGAATTCACTCTCTATTGAATAGTCAATCACATCCATGGTGTTTATTAAGGACTGCTGGCAAATATTTATAGGTATTTTTGGCTTGTTCTTAGGCATCCTTTTGTCTGTATGTGTTGGAAATACATTTGCACTGTTCTCTGTGCCTGGAGCATGAATAATTGATCCTATTTTACTGCTTTCATCTGTGTGGTTTATTATGACATGCTTATACACTGTACATATTTTTTTTTTTCCTTACTTCAAGCCTGATCCTTCATCTCCTCCTCAGGTAAGAGATCCTTACTATTATGAGGAATGCAGGCTACAAAATCACATTTGCCTTTTCAGTGGATTAATTATGGTTCATCTTGGTTACATCTGATGCAAATGCAGATTTCCATTTGTGAATTGAACCATTTTTCAGTATTACATAGAAAGCATTCGATATTTATTAACAAAGACATGACAGTTATTGCACTGGTGGACTTTCGCCCTGGAAAATCTCAACCACAATCGCCAGCTTAATTGATTTGCAGGCACAGGGCTTTACATGCTGCCTGTATTTAAAATGGGAAGTGTGTACCCTGTGCCACTGTCATTTACATTGGGAAGCCCATTATCCCTCAATAACCGAGTTTGACACCACTCTAGATGAACACCTGTATTTCATTTAGAACAGTCTACTTCATTTTCACTAAGCATTAGCAGAGTCATGGATCTTTGAGCACTCATTTGGAGGTCCTTATTGATACAGATTTGTTTATTAAAAGGAAGAAGCCAGACTTGTGGGAGCTGTGTCCTATATGCAACTCCCAGCCACAGTCTTGAGACTTCTGGCAAAGATCAGGTTCTAAGATTTGGAGGGAAGTCTTAGAGCGGGTTCTTCTGTTTGAACACATCGAGAAAAGTATTTTCTCAATCTATTTTTATCTACAACAAGGATACACTGGCTGTGCCCCTTTATGTCTATAATTATGCATTGATAATGAAATTAAGAGGGCTCTGTACACTGGGAGAAATATTCAACAGCTAATTATCTTAATTTTTGGGAAAATAGAAAAGAGATGGATTTTAATGTATCCTCTCAGTCACTTCATTGTGTCAAAATTCAATAGAAAAAATAACATATCAATGCAAAAAAGGTGACACCAGATTTAGACCAGAGAGTATTTTAATGGATGCAGAAAAAACAGTACTTTCCCCAATTTTAAAGATTAAAGCCTTTGAAAATACAAATGAAAAAAACAGAAGCATGCTCCGAGCAGACCACTAATTTTCTTCAACCTATATGAAGGCATGCACACTAAACATCTTTGTGATACGTTTATTCACTGAAGAAAAATGAAAAAGAGAAATTACCCAAAGGCTCTCCAAAAAGGCCAGTAATTTTTCATCAAATTAATTTCAGTGCAAACATGGACCTGGTCTTCCCTTACACACAAATTCTTTTCTGAATCCAACTCCACCATGACCTGCATTTAGTGTATTTTACCTACTTTTCCTTAAATCCACACATCTGGGCTTTTAAACTATTAATCGTTTCTCCTCTTCTCTATATCAGACTCTGACTAGAGCACACCAGTGATGCAGTATTGGACATATAACAACAGGGCAGTGCATCACACCACTCTGTATAACTCCAAGGTACAGCACAGATTACAGGTGAGGGGCTTGGCTGCAGTACTAGATCACGAGCCCACGTGCAAGCAGCAAGGTACTCACTGAAGCATCCTTCTAAATAATTCTTCAGATGACAAACCAGTTTGGTTTCAGAAACAGTTCATAACATTATCCAGCACACAGTACAGAGAACATTAAAAATTAATATCAACAATAAATAGATTAAGGAAGTTTTTCTAATATGTAGCAGAAACAGAAATTGCCAGATGCAGGTAAAAGTGACATAGGTTTAATAACATCATTAACATAAGACATATAGTGCCAAATTCCTAAAGCACAGATATTTCATCCTGCCAACAAGGAATTACTGACCGAGTAACAAACTAAATGTAAAGGCTGACACTAGATACAACCTCTGTGCCTGCAAAACATAAAACACCAGTTTCTTTGTAGCTGAATGGCACCAGTAGGCTTAGTTACTCTATCTGGTTTGGTTCATTAGTTCTTCTAGGGCAAGAATAAATTCTAAAAAGAGCATGATGAGCGTGGCTTACTATTGGGATTGTGGTTTATATACAGATCAGTATTAAAAGTCTCAACAGTGATTCAGACCATCTCAGGGAACACAGAGAATTTTGAAAAGTAAACAGGATTAAACCTCTTGGATTCCCAAATGGTACCACTATGGAATTTGGGATCTGAATATATATTTAAAACATGGAGTAATGAGGAATCACATATCAGGTATATATTCCTCATGTATGTAACGGGAAGATGAAATAAAACTATCTTTTTAATGGTGATTTCTCCTACATTATGAAGATGGTCATGTAGGCTACTAGTTTGTCCAGGCAGTATGACAAAAAAAGTGTATTGCTCTTTCTATGTGTACTTCTTATTGGATTTAGAAGCACAAGACAGGTCAGGTACGTGGCTTATATAAGAACAGACACATACAAGGTCTTCTTCAAAAGGCCCCAGTATGACCACAAAACCTGGTTCACCTTTTAATTTTAATGATTTTCCTTTCAATGAATATGCATATAGGTGTATTAGGGACAGACAAGAAGGTAATACTGTGTATATGAAATATTTTTCCTGGACACATACATTTATTTCTGGAATGCCTCAACACTGGCTAATCCTGTCTCCAATAAAATGAAAGAAAGAAAAAAAGGTGTTAATGAACTTTTCCAAATAATATGCCTAAAAAATGAGAAAAAAATGTATAAAGTATTAAAATATAGTTCAACACTGTTACTATTAAAGATGTTCTTGTAAATACTGCACAAGCGTAGGGTGATTAGGAAATATTTAGCATTTTCTATGATGCAATCTTTGAAACACATCACTCTTCCCTGGAATGATCACCTCTAGCTGAGGTTGTTGCTCACATGGTTAAGCAATTCACTATACTCTGCTAAAACACTGCACAGACTCCATCAACTAAATGTATGGCAGCTTCCCTGCACCTGATACACAGAGGTCCTCACTCATTTTGCACTGAAGTTACATCCTTGCGTTAACTGACAAGTGAGATAGGCATGAGATTTAAACTCTGGGTTTTGTTTTCCCAGAAGATACTTAAAACACCTCTGCTCTGTGCAGCAAACCTCAGCAATTCAGTCACTTCTGAAAGCAAGATGCAGCTGTCTCAATGCTTTGGTCAGCAGAACATAGGTGCCTTGTGGCCTCCTCAAAGTTCTTTCCACAGGGCCAGGAAACCCAAGGCTGAGAAAAAAAAACTCGACTGCATCCCTGAATCCTGCATCTTTTTGCTAGCTGCAATAGGGCACAAGGTATCCCAGCTGTTTTGTATTTCAGCATTGTATTTCTGTAATTGTTTTTAGTTTTGACAAGCTGTCAGATCTCTGAAGAGGAAGGTCCTGTGGTGCAGCTCAGCAAACATCCCCATTAGTCTGTCTGCAGTTATTTTAGGGACTCACATTCTTATGGACTGAGGAGACCTGTTATAGCCAACAAGGACATTCATCCATCATTGCCTTTACCATCTAGATACAGTTTAGTGGCATTAAGTCTGACAGTCCTACATGTTGTAACGTTATTACTGCACAGCTCAGCAGTGCCACTACAGTTTGAGGTCTGTTGGTATTACTATTATAAACACCACTTTTCAAGGGGCTGATAACTTTACCATTTGAAACTGCACAAGGCTAAAGCTCAAAATATAAATTGTCATTCCTCTCCCCTTTTAAATAAAGCAAGCTCCCAACCAAAATGACAGGTTCTGTTCCAGTTTGACAACACACTTGTCTCTGAAATGTTTTCTAGGTACTTTCAGACACTGTTTTGCCCCTCCATAGCAAGCAAAAATATCACTGTAGCTGCCACGTCTGCCTCTCTGACCCACACCACTTAGAACCTCTGAAGGCAGTTCAAAGATTACTTCTGCAATTTACAGGTGTACACAAACATGGCAACTTCTGATTCAGGTAAAATATACCTTCTTGAAAGTCTATTTTTGTGCAGCTTGACAACGTATAGGAGAATTGGCTTCTCTTACATTTCCCATCTCCACTCTTTTCTTTTAAAACAGCTACAATCATGTCCCTATACAGTGTTCTGGGCAGGTGTTTCACAAATAAGTAGGAGCTAAGGGGCCTTGACTGAGTTCCTTTAACCACTAAAAGGTCCATGTCCTAAGTAGCAAACCTAAGTAACAACAACAACAAAAAAAAAAACAGAGAAGAGTCCTGCCCTCAGGGTGGTATCTCTTCCTGTGGTTTCTCAAAACATCCTGGCAAAAGCCAATCTTCATTAGCATTGAAGAACTACAAACCCCTTATCCAGTCCTCAAGTCCAAGGGAGGAGAGCAGCTGATATTTCAAAAGAGAAAACATGCTGCTAGCATCTGAGAACATTGTTACAAGTACACGATCCTAACCCCTCAAATCTACCCAAAGGAAGGACCAAGACAACCACAGGAAAATCCTTCACAGATCATACAGTCACAGAAGTGCAGCCACCAATAGTTGAATATTTAGCGACCATACACAGCTCAGGATTATTCTGCATAAACTTCCTTTAACAACTCTAAATTTCTCCAAGGATTCATTCTAAACAACTTGCCACTAAACCTTTGGGGACCCATGAACAGATGGACATAAAATTATGTTTATATATGTTACAGATGAAAAAATTCTAACACTAGAAGAAAATAGGCGTGGATTTTTAAAGACAGCAGTCTATTCTGTGGGTAAGCTGAAAGTGAGCAGAAGGCATCCATATTTGCATATACTACTCTTCCTGAAGTGCAGTTACATGTAAACCATGTCTAAACAATGCAATGAGTATGAAGGAAACAAAATCGCTGTGCAAAGCTTGGCTTCACATTAAATTTAAATTCAACAGGTGAAAAATTGAAAATAAGTTATATGGTAAAAAGTATACCTTGCAATAAAGAGAAAGGAAAAAAAAAAACCCAAGCCTTCAGAACACTCTTGATCAATCTTAAAATGACACAGAAATAGTAGCAAAGTGCATTATACGGGGTCTAGGAGAAACTATGATGCAATTGGGAGCTGGGGGTCAAATACGGCAAATGTGAGAACTGCAGAATTACAGGCAAGTGAAGTGCTGTATGCCAGACTGCATCAAAGCCATGCATAATAACCAAATTAAACACCCAAAAGAAGTACACAATCAA
The DNA here is from genome assembly GCA_013398815.1 of Ibidorhyncha struthersii. NCBI lineage: Eukaryota > Metazoa > Chordata > Aves > Charadriiformes > Charadriidae > Ibidorhyncha > Ibidorhyncha struthersii. The sequence goes on from VZSZ01010485.1 coordinate 1,198,345, forward strand.
AACAGCTGTTACCGTTCTTAAGGGTCTTTTTCAGGTTGGCATGGCACTATCTGCAGTCATCTGAACCCTCAAAAAACTTCAAATAATCTCAGGTCCGCACAGAGGGATGAACACTCCCAGAGAGGTGCAGAGAATACATACAAGCTGTTGCAGGTACTGTTCTCCATGTACCTGAAGACTAAATAAATTTACCTTTAAAAAACAGAACTAACACAGCACGTCTAAAAAGTGAAAGACATAGTGATTGCTGTCCTGATCTTTTTTTAGTCTTGCAAGAAGTCTCTGAAATACATACATTTTTTCTCTATCAATTCTCAAGACCAATTCTTTTCCCTTTGTCAGGCATACAGCTGAAGAGATCTGTAAACAATTTATCTTTATGCAATTGCTTTATGTAGGACATTTAGATCCCAGTATTTCCTACTTTCTAGTAAGCAGCTGTAACTCACATCAAGCAGTAATCAACACAAGTTTAGATAAGTTATTGAGTCTTAGATTTTTTCCGTTTTTATCAAGTTCAACATTTGTTTTCAATGTGAATCTGAACAAGGTAAGAGCAGGTGTTGGTTAGCATTTTCTAAAAGATTCCATGAGTGTTTAATAAAAGATGAGCCATTTTCTTATTTATTATGAAGTTATTATTACATTTTTCAAAACAATATTTTAAAAAGTAATTCTAAGCAAATTTTTTTTATGAATTTTTCTATTATAATATCAATTTCAAGATTTTTTTGAAAAAAGTTCCATTAAAATAATGTTTGCAGAATGCTGGTTTAACAAAAATGTAATTTTCTTTTCAAAGAATTTTTTTTCTTTTTAAAAAAATTCCTATATAAGCGTTACTGACCTCAAAACCAACAACACAGTTAAGAGTTCACAAGGGTATCCTGTGCTTGGAAGGATTTGCCTTTCTTAGGGATTTGATACTTCTCAATGAGTAGCTTCCAAAAAATGCAGGGAAAAAAAAATTGTATGGAGCCTGGTATTTGTAGTGTAACTGCTATATAATTAGATTCCTGTACTTTATACATGCAAAATATCATGCAAAAAGGAGAGCTAGGGCCCTGACCAGAGTTACCAGTCTTACAGAAACTACTTAATATCAGAACATCAGTAACTTAATTCAATTTAAAGCATCAATACTTGACTCTTTCCAATACAAAATTATTAGTATTACATATTGCATTGTAAGTTATATCCATAAAGAGTGCTCAGGGAATGAAGTCAAGATGCTCACACAGTGTGTATTGCATGCTAAACGATTTCCCAATCCTATTTGCATAACAAAAGAAAAGAACAAAATTTGATTTAAGCAAGTAGAAATGAAACCAAAACGTATGGCTCTGTAGGTAATGAGAATATAGCTTATATTCACTCATGTTCACGGCTTAAAGAACAGAAGAAACCCCAATGGAAACACTTCCCTTTTGAGAAAGGAAAAAAAAAAAACCCACAACTATCTGAAGTGTTCATTCTCCTCTTTCCTTTCTTCAATTTTGATTAATACAAACATATATATATAAAAAAAGGATCCTGTTTAGATGCTTTTGGAGGCCATATACTCCTTCTATAGTCACAACTTTATGCAATATACCAATTTCCACAGCAACTGCTTAACAGATGCAAACAGTATAAATATTTGCTGAGGATTAACTGAAACATGAAGAAACAAAAGATTGCATCTTTGTGCAAACTTGATTAGTACTAAAGCAAAAAAAAAAAAGTAAGGGGATACAGAATTTACGCTGTAACAGCAATAATCTAACCTTGAACATTAACATGCCATCTATAACCTCACACTGAACTGATACTGAGTTTTCCTAAATGTTTTTGCTTTAGAAAATGCTGACTTGTCAGGAACTATGACTGCATTGATTTCCCAGACCTAGGATAAAATTTCAAGAGTCAGAGACCTTCTCCTCCCTCCCCTCCCCATTTATCTTCACCCATCTCCCAAATCCACCACACAGAACTGAACCATCGGTGGCCCTAGGAGAAAGTCTTCACCTCCTTGCTGACCATGTGTTTACAATCTCTTTGCTCCAAATCAGGGAAAGTCTTCCAATTAAGTTAGCCCTGGAATCCCTCAATCTGATTTTCACAAAATATAAACCAGAAAGAGATGATACTTATGAAAAATAAATTTGCTAATAACAAGTTTCAAGGATCCTACTAACTGATAAACCAAATAAGATCTTGTGGTCCTCCTTGGAAGCAGGGAGACAGCTCTAACAGCTTTTGTTCCAAGTTCAGATTGAGAAAGAAATTTGACACAAATAATACCACTTCTGGTTTATGTTTCTTTTTGTTTCGGTGACATGAACTTAAACATAACAGACCGAGTCCTCAAGTAATTCTGCCAACAACTTGCCTTCTCTGTGCGTTTAGACATCCCATATACAGAAGTGGTTACTGAAACAGTCACTCAAGGAAACAGAGTTATCCTCAAACTGCATGCAGCCACATACCTTGCTCACACAGAGTTTCACAGGGCTTAAACTTGATAGAGTTAAAAAAAGAAACTTGCAATGCCAGTATTACTAGGTGACATATACCTGTAACTTCTAAGTGCATTGTTTAAAAACAGGAGTCATGAAAGCTGGCACACTGATGAAGTTTTCCTGTGGTTTTATCGCTTGAGATTGATTGAATTTTATTATGCCTATAAAACAGGCTTCTCCATGGGAGATGGCATCCACTGCACAGCACTCCTCTTCAAAAACCCTGGGCAACTCTCATGCAAGAGAGGATTATCCAGTATGTACAAATAGAAACCTGTAACTCAAATTTTCCTGCAGAAGGCACTGCCACTTTCTCATATGGCTCTCTGATGCTGAGCTCTCATTGCATCCCCCTCTCAGCCAGGACAGCACCCAGGCAATAATGCGATGGGCGCTGGAAGACCAAAACCGGCCCTGTGTTGTTAGACGAGGCTTCCCTGAGAAGGCAGTTTTCTTTAGCTCAATGGCTTACATTTTAAAAAAGGACAGAACTGAATTAATAAATTGTCCCCAGGTCTGCCTTTTTCTCTTTTCTGAAAATGAAAAGAAATGCCAGAATAGAGAACTTCAAATGAAAAGGAAAACAGGTTGCAAAACGTAAACACATCCTAACATTTTCCTGCTGCTGCTTTTCAGTCAAAAAATATTCAAATCAAACAACGTTACACTCCTAGCACACTGCAAACATAAATCATGCTAAGACATTGTTTTTGTTATCAGACACACTATTTTAATAAGCAATACATAAATCCAGTTAATTTTAAGATTCCACTTTTTTTCAGATTACCTGTTGCCATTTCTAGCCCTTCACAAGCCATTTTGCTGCAGCTTATGGATGCCAGATAGCCTGTGAGCTGCACAGGCTAACAGAAGACACTGAAAGACAGGAAAAGAAAAATCTAAAGTGATACGCACATAAGCAGAAATAGCTTCCTCCTCTTACAGAAAGTACAAAAGATAGAGAGGTTCCACAGAGGTAAACCTCTATGAAAAGCAGCTTGACACTTTGCTCCTGTCTAGGAGCTAGATAGACAATAAGCCACTTCCTTACGTTTGAACACCAGGCAGCAACAGCTCAAGTCTAGAGATCCAGATTTTTTGGAATCCTCTCCAGCTGCTGACAACTGAGCCAGTGAAATCTGATTACTTCCAGTCATGGAGATACCCATGCCACAGCCCACACCTGGACCCAGTGGTCCTGGGGACAGTAACTGCTGCCTGTACACAGCACTGTTTGTGTGAGAACACATCCCTGACAGAGAGAACATGCTTGCCAGAATGGAGTTGAAGTGGAGAAGTGAGCGGAGTGACACAATCTGTTTCAGTTTTCTCTAACAGTGAGAGGTTTGGATACTGTCGTGATAAGAAATCAATAGGGTCCCAACAAAAAAACCCAACATCCCAAAACCAAAAAGACTAACAGCAAAGGCAGAGCAGGTCTGTCAGTTCACTGATCACTGTTGTGACAGCAGCTAGTTATCAACTCTGGAATGACACTCAAGGGTTGGTAATACTTCTGCAGTTAAAGAAAGACACCGCTATCGCTAAGAGAGTTGGGATAAAGCAGTTGAACTCTTTATTTGGATTTTAGGCACTTTTTGACCTTACCTACAATTCCTTTCTAAAGGAACTTTCCAGAACTGGCTTCTACACCTCCTCCTGCAGTCCCTCCCAATCTCACACACTTCTTATTCCAGATTTAAGTAGTACATCCTCCTCTTCGCTCAGTATAAGCTATTACTAAGCCTAAACATGGTTACTGTATCTCTACCATCTTCCTCATTCCCCAAATTCTCTGTCTTCCCAAGATCATCACCAGCTGTCTGACATTCCAGCCTCTGACACAAGCAACTTTCCAGACCCCTCGCATCTCCACTCTGTCTAACTTCTCTTCTATAATAACACCTCTGAGAGAGCCTCTCTCTTCTTTCTTTGCTAGCAAAATGGTTATGAAATGAGAGCATCATAACTCAAATACTGCAGCGTCCTGTTCCCTGACAAACACAATCTGACCTGATTTTTAATGTGGGATTTGGAAAAAAAGAGACCCTTAGAACATTTCTTTATTGCTAACTGACTTATTATCCTTAGCATCCTTGCCCTGTTCTTCATCACCATTCATTTATTGTCCTGCCTTCCCCTGAAATACAATGCTGCATCACACTAAGGCCTCTCGGGCTGTCTCTGTAACTAGACTGTAATGTCACACAGACTGGCTCTAACTGCTGGTCGGCAGTCAGTCACTCCCTCTTGAACATGAGAGGCTCAGAGGCTGTATCATGTTTGCAGGGCTGTAACTATGTCCCACAGAGGCAATTTCAAAGAAACTAAGAGCAATTGAGAGATGAAGGTGTGAAGGAAAAAAATCAAAAAGTCTCCAGACTTGTGGCATTTAGTTTGGGCCTTAAAATTAGCAAATACACCTGGGAGCTTTGGACAAATGGCTATTTTTGGGTATTACAGATGATGGATAATGTTATGCGGTGTCTTTGCACTGGGTTTAGTGGATAGTTTGACAAGTTTATTGCTTTTGTACTTTAAAAGACTAAGATACTGTAGAACTTCACATTCAAAATATTTCATCATAAACCAAAGTAACTAAAACTGCAAAGCAAGTAAAGAAAAAAAAAATACCTAATGCGAAGCTTGAAGATATTAAAGATGGAAACTGTTATAGTTACCAATTAACATTTAGATTGCCTGTATAAAGGGATGCCATAAATTCCCACACCTCAGGTACAATAATTCCATTTAATATCTCATTGTATCACTGCCAAAAGACTGTCTCTTTGCTGTGTACCTTTTCAAGGAACATTTGTGTACTCTTTGGCTTCCAGAAAGCACTGGTGCACATGAATGACATCAGCCAACATATTTCTCTTTGTAATCTAACTAACCCACAGTTAGTTTCTTCCTACAGAACCTCTCCAAGAAGAAGCAGAAGCAGCTATAATTCTTCTGAGCATTATTCAAAAGGAAAGGTACCAATTTAACAGCACTGAGTAAATGCAATGTTGTTAACGGAAAGAAGTAATTTCCTACATTTCTATCGCTAAGTTCTGCATAATGCCCCCATAAATTTCAGCTGCAGCCTGCACTGAAAACAGAATTTGGCTTTGCCTATACACTATGTTCTGAGCTCATTAGACCTATGAGTGAATATCTGAGAATTCTTTCCACTGTTTTGTTTTGTGTCTCTATTATTTTTTTGGCACTGTAACAGAAGTACTATTCTGAGCATCCGAAGAAGCAATTTTCAGTCACAACTTCAAAATAATTAGACTTTCACATCATGGAGTTTCTTAATGGAAATTCTGTCATAGAATCTCCCACTGTGGTTTAAAAGATAAATAATTTGCAAAAGGGTTATCTTATAAGCAACAAGTACATCAAATTTTAGCTCTTGGTTTTGCACTATTTTGTGTTTGATGCATATATTCAGATAATGTTATTATTAAAAAAAAAACCAACACAAAACAACAAATTGGTGAAAACTTGAGGAATTTCAGATTAGTAACAAATTAATCCCTTTGCACCCACAAGTAAGGATGTTCACAACACCAGTAACTCATTGGATCAGAAGCATCCCTGTCCTTTAGTCATGCTGTTGTTCCAACTACCTGCTGAAGTGATCTTCAACAAAAGGAGAAGCCAGTCAGTTCAAAGTTCAGTTTCTGGAAAAAGGCTAAAAAGATAGGAACCAACTAGAAAAAAAATGCATGACAGCAATAAGATGAGCAGGCTTAAAACATGAATCACAAAGAAAAAGTGGAAGAGCTGAATGCAGAGTGGAGCAGAGAGAGGAGATGAGTATTATGCTTCAAATATTTAAGGGATTGCTGCAGAGAATAAGGGAAGATAACTGTTTTTAGGACCACTACCAGAAGGAGAAAATTAAACTGGTGCAAAGACAACTTACGTTCTGCATAAGGAAGCTGCAAGGACAGCAAAGCATAGAAGGTTTCGTGGTTAGACGTTTTTAAGAAGACATTAAGTAAGTACCTGTTAAAGATGACACCAGTTTATTGCTCCTGACTTTAGGCAAGATAAGCACTTCAGGCCTCTTCCAACCTTGTATTACATGATTACTGGGAAATTATGTCTGGAAACAATTCAGCCCTTAGCTTGTAGGTGGCATAGCTGCTGTGGTGCAATATGCTTCAGATTTCTGTCCTAAGCCTCATTTCTCTGTTAATTTGCCTGTTGCCAAAGCAGCTAAGATGAGCCTACTCAGACCTGACAAAGTAGACATCTAATGCAGGAAGCTCAGATATAAAGTATGATGAGAGTTTAATCAGAAGACCTGCCCAAGATTCCGCAGCAATTAAACACTACCAGAAGTCATCTTAAATGCAATAAGCCAGTTATTGCAGTAGGTTTTCTAATGATGCTCATAAGGCAAACACCAAAAGAGAAAAAGATAAAAACTGTAAAGCATGCAAAAACAAAACCTAAAATACCTTAAGCGTCAATCCTAAACATTTCATTTTGTAATGGGTGTCTGTTATTGAAGAACCTACAAGAATAAACCAAACAAAGTAAGAACCTAGCCTTAACATCTGTAATTCAAAGAGATCAAGTCTTAGAGAGAAATTAAAATGAGCTGGCAAACAGGAAGAGTGCTGCACAGCGCATTTCAACCTGGTCTCTCTATATGACGCAGAAATGGGCTTTAGCCAAGTCTTTTATAAAATTAGCTTTTCTATTTCCACACCAATACTTCGCATCCTCCCTTCCCCAGTTATGTGCAGTCTTGGCTTTTGTTCAGACATTTTGACATTCAAACCTCAAGAATCAAACCCATCACTATTCAGTCTAGCCAGCATGATCTGAAGTAATCATCCCTTCTTACTTTGAACATAAAAATATCAGACTTACTTACTCGTTCTTTTCATTAGCACAGAACATTTACAATATAAGAATATTCCCAATTATTTTTGTCCTTTGGAACAGGACAGGTACTTTGTATGTAGATGTATAGATGTGAGTGTGCATGCAAATGGACAAAATGTACTCAAGAAACAAAATGCAAAAGAGGAAAATTCTGAATTTATCCCAGATCATTGTGTCTTGGTAAATCAGGTGTCTAGAAAAGTCATGTTACCTGTAAGTAACTCAAAGAGTCTGTGTTATTCTTGCATAGCAAGTTTTCCAGAGCCATAATTTACCCTTCATGTAAGCAGAGAATTTACTGGACAGCATCAGCAAGGGAAAGTTACACCAGGACTGGGTATAACGAAGCGTTTGGGTTTCATAGACTCATAGAATGGTTTAGATTGGAAGGGACCTTGAAGATCATCTAGTTCCAGCCCCCCTGCCATGGGTGGGGACACCTCCCACTAGATCAGGTTGCTCAAATCCCCATCCAGCCTGGCCTTGAACACCTCCAGGGATGGAGCTTCCACAGCTTCTCTGGGCAACCTGTTCCAGTGTCTCACCACCCTCAGAGTGAAAAATTTCTTCCTAATAGCTAACTTAAATCTACCCTCTTCCAGTTTAAAGCCATTCCCCCTCATCTTATCACTAGCCTCCCTTGTAAAAGCCCCTCTCCAGCTTTCCTGTAGGCCCCCTTTAGGTACTAGAAGGCCGCAATAAGGTCTCCCCAGAGCCTTCTCTTCTCCAGGCTGAACAACCCCAACTCTCTCAGCCTGTCTTCATAGGAGAGGTGCTCCAGCCCTCAGATCATCTTTGTGGCTTGCTCCAACAGGTCCATGTCTTTCCTGTGTTGGGGAGGGGGGGTGGGGATGGTAGGGGATGTGGGGTGTGTTGTGTGGGGTTTTTTTCTTGGTGGTGGTTTTGGTTTTTAATTAAACCATTCACATGTAGGGAGGTTGATTTGATCTGTGGTCGCTTCACTTCTCTATGAAAGAGGTACTTCTGACACTGGTATCTGCCCCACAAGAAGAAACATTGTGGCAACCAGCGTTAAAGGCTCTGTGAAGGGGAGACCAACACAATGCTATGAAAAGCAAAAGTTCAAAAGACTGAGAATAAAAAAACAATACAGGCAGTTGCCAATAGTCATTCCAGTTAATGGAAATAATTACCGTTTCCAAAACCTTGGGGAAGTTGGGCACTTCCTTGGAGAATTCATTGAAAGTTCTAATTTTTTGCTTAAGAATCATTTGCCTGAAAGATCTCAAGCAAAGTTCAACATTCTCCATATCAATGGCTGTCTTAAAATCAAGAATAAAATAATAAGTTATCAGCTACATCTGCGTAACTAATTGCTGATACCAGTCAGCCTCATATTAACTTTGTCAGCCTCACTGAAGTTGCTCTTACTGATATAACCAAGATCCAAATCTGACCAAAAAAATTCAGGCTAGCTTTGGTTCCAGTTCAAAGCTTTGCTTTCTGAAACATTTGTTCAATTTTTGGCAATAATTATACTAGGTTCTACAGCAGATAGTTATTGTAACTAATTTGTACTTACATGAGTGATTATGAATTAGAAGAATGGTTGCTTACAGTACTCTGTCACATCTGGAGAAGACCAGAAGCACAAGAGCAGCTGTCTAGATGCTGTCATGAATTTGTCGCTATTTATTCACTGAATGTTTATTCTTTTCTCTCCTGATGATAAATGGTCTAATGGAACCTCATACATTTCCCATCAACTTGCGTCATTGGTTTAGTGAATTATTGAACAGGCAAATCACATTCACTTGACAAAGACAGTAAACAAAATAACTACTCAATACATATTAATATCTTCATATTAATCAATACACATAAGCTACCTATTACAGAAGGCTTTTTTTTTTATTCCTCCATATGTTCACATGTAATCAATTACTACTTCTTACCTACCTGAAATAACTTTGGGGCAAAATTGTTGGGACAAAATTATTGCTTTATGCCACATCCCTCCCCCCATCCCAATACATTGCATTGCTAAGATGATATTTGATAGTCTCAATTCAAAAATCTAAGATGATAATGGGCTGCAATAATTGAGCATCTTTCTGGCTTCCCCCCACCCCCAGTGTTTTTTTCTTGGGCATTTCAATTTCCTTTTTAGTAATCCCTCTCTTGGTAGAAGAATAGGAAGAGTTGGGCAAATACTGCCTCAAATCCTTGATTTATATTACATATAAATTAAAAATCTATTATACAAAGCATTGTTACCACATGCACAACTATGCTTAAAAAAGAATACATTAGCATTGGGTTTGTTTCCATGTTTAAAGGTAATCAACACCACCACCATCACAAAAAACCCCATGCTGCATTTTGGACTTTCACTGGAGAAAATAAACAATAGCTTTGAATTACACAATTTTAAAACAATTAAGCTGTATGAACAATATGCAATGCTTTTCTAAAGCACTTCAGAAAATGACTGTTATTGAGCCTGCAGTTTTTGAGGCTGTAACTCAAGCGCTACAATTCCAACCACACAGCTCAGGTCAAAAAGTAACAAATCAAGCTGACAGAAAGCAAGTTGATGAATTCTTACATGATTTTACAACACAGACAGACAAGAATAGAAGCTGGTATACGATAGAATACATCTGTGCTACTGTTGCTGAGGCAAATATCAGCTTTTATTGCTGTCACTGTCTTTCACAGGTTACAGTATTCTCACATATTTTAATTAATCAGGCTTTCTAGCACCCAACCTCTTTCCTGCATTTCAGCATATGAGGCAATAGCATTGATTTACTGCCTGTGAGAAGTATTCCAGAAAAAAAACAAAACCTCCATAAGTTAAAAAAAATAATTAAAAAAAAATCACTAAGCTGTCCTATGAAGTGAATTGCATTGTGCAAAATCAGAAAGAGCAGGCTGGGGCTTTACAAGTTGACTCTAGTTAAAGTCACATTGGAGAAACGTTCACATTTTATCATTACAAACACAACAATGTTTGTATTCAGACTTGAGGGTCCTACATTTCAGGGTACTTAAACAGGATTACTCAAACAAACAAAGGATTGGGTTGAAAACTGAGGAACTGCTGTATGTAACCTTTTTAAAAAAAGAAACTACAGTACTATTGCAGTACTATTTAAAGAGTGAGGCCAAGTAGAGATCTTAAATCAAAACTTCACATATTGTTAAAAGCTTTGTGTATCCAATTTCCACAGCAGTCCAAAGCTCCAGTCAGCCCTACAAGGGCTCTTTGGGGATTTTTCCCACCTGTGCCTTCTTTCCTGAGGAATACACAGGCAGGAGGGCATGCCCTGGACAACACAGTGCCACCCTGCTGTGGTACCCAGCCTGCCATCACTAGCTATGCACTCACCAGTTTCCATCACCATGCCCATCATCCCTAGCAGCCCTTTCCCAACCCCTTAGAGTTTTCATCCATCTGTTTTGAACGCGGGTGCCCAGAAGGCAGCAACTAGCACAGCAGCACCAAGTCTGCTGCATACGCGACACATCCTTATCTAACTCGAACTTAAAAACCTCCAGACAGGCAAAGGTTCTGCACCATCTCAGGGAATCTTTCCTAGTGCACCACAGTTAAGCTTACATTATCTCCTGTCTCTAAAGAAGGGAGACAGAAATTTACCCCTTCTCTGTACAATCCCTTTGGCATATTTATAAAAATTCATGAAGCTACAAGAGTAAAGCGAGGGGACAAAACGGTATGCCAAATATTTCTTTGTCAATTATTTTTCCCAGACTTCTGATAATTTCTCTGATTCTCTCCTGGATTCTGTCCATTTGGACTCCAAATTTCTTGTGGTGTCACATCACACATGCTCAGAGTCTCCAAAGAGCACACTTTGTGTCATCAAGTTTCCACTCATTTCTATTATTCCAGCACTTCAATTCTTCTAATTCATTGCATGCAAATAAGAGCTTAAGTTTTTCAAGAAACAAACTGGATATATATTAACTTACTGCTAAAAAAGGTGTGTTCAGACCTTTTCTTATCTTTTTCATCCTGAGATAAACTGTCAGACAACCAGAACATCTAGCGTAATATAACAAAACCACAGGGGAAACGGAAGGACTAACATACACAAAACACACAGGGTTAAAACTGAGCTAGGATATAAAAGTTTCTCAACTCCAGCTTTTGTGAAACAGCAGTTGGGACTAGAGACACTATACATCCCCAGTGAATATTAATCAAGTCAACAAAATTAAAGCCTAGTAAAAATAAAAGCCCAGCATGAATAGACACTTAACCTTATAATTTCCTCTACATTTAGGTATTTGCAAGAAATGGTTTCACCCTAACTCAGGATTAAGGCCTAGATTTCACAGAGTGCAATAGAAAAGGTTTTTACTTCTGTTTTAAAACTACTGTCCAAGCTGCCAGGTAGGGTGCTATAAAACAGTTTCTCTGGAAGGTCTGAGGCTAATAGTATGGTTTTGCTCCCTACTGTGTTTATTGCAGCATTAGAAAAGAATATGTGCTTATTATTTAAAAACAACTTCAATCTGTATCATCTTGTCTGCATGACAGAATCCTTTAGAAATATATCAGTCTATGCAGAAACTAAAACGGCATTGAATCAACTTTATATGTGTATTTCAATCTGCTTGTACTGTCCTCTGCTTCATTAGCATGTCACAACAATTTCAGAAGCAAAATTTTTGTCACAGTGTGCAATGGCAGAAGAATCTGTGTAAGAATATTTTGAGCTACAATAAACAAAAGCACTGAAGCAAACTGAATACCCAGGACAGAGCAGCCATCGGTGCTACTGTCACCAGATGCCGAGAAAGCCATTGCACAGAGCAGCATCTTCCACCCCAGCAGGCCACAGCAGCGCACAGCTGATCAATCATTGTTTTTAATCTCATTATCACCCCAGTGTTTTCTTTTCCCTGAAACAAGTTTTCTTGCCCTTTGCTAGCTTAGGTAACCACAAAAGTGACTAACATTAAATGACATTGTTTGCCTCCTTCATTTACACACAAACTTTGAGATAGTTCAAATTAAAGAAGACATGTAATCTGTCATAAAGTTACATATGTTTGCTGTTAGCACTCATTAAAACCTAAGCAACTCAATATCTGATTGCATTCCAATAAAGAGCAGATACAACAGAAAATGTTCAGTTTTTAACGCTTCACTTGCATAGGAGGTAAGTGCACTGTAGCATCTAAGTTTAGGCTAATGGTGTGCTGTTAGTATCAATATATAAAGCACTCATCCAGTCACTGCAAATGAAATTTCCAAAGCAATGTGCTGGAATACAAGTTTCAGGATAATACACCAGTCTGAGAGATGAACATTTAAAAAGACTCAAATCTCAGGGTCCCAAATCAGTTCAGCTATTTTAAATCATTGTTATAAATATGGAATATTAAATGAATAAAACTAATTTAACAACAAAAACACTACTTATTTCCTTAGAGCTGTTTTATATTTAATTCTTCCCAGTAAAATATCTTGTAAGGTCTATGACAGCTCTCTGCAAAGACCTTAAAATTTATAGCAAGTGGTAAGTTAAACTATCACCTCTTCCCACACGTGATACATCACTTTCAAAAGCAGAAAACAGGCACAAAGTGTCAACTGTTTGCACAGCCAGTTGGAATCACTGCTGGCAAGACCAGCCCTTCAGCATATAAGAAGAGTACCTGCACCAGTTACCACTCCCCTCTTGGCCCAGGTGCTAAATTGATAGTTTGACAAGGTTTCAACAGTTTTATCATATAAGGAAAAACACATCTACAGTAGAAAGAAATCCAATCTCCAGGCAGGAGACAAGACCTTTTTGATTTTTAATTTATTTTTTTTTTAGGCTGGTGCATTATTACCATAGATTTTAAGGGGAGATGCAGCCTCAAGAGCTGGCAGCAACAAACAGCTGCCCTGCTCCTCTCCCTTTCCCGGGCTGAGTTACATAAAAAAAAATTGAAAAATCAATCAGACCCTTGGGAGACTTCCAGGCACTAACAGAGGCCTTGGAAACATACAGATGGGAGTGTTCTCCTCCAAGCCCCTTGGGAACAACCTCCTCACTGGATAACCAATAATATTTAACTTATGGTAGATCAGCCATGCTAACTGCCCTCCTTACATAGGGATTCATATATCACAAGCAAAAATATCCAATCATCATGTCCCCAACGCATCTGCACAAATGGAAAAAATCCTTCCTAATATTATCCACTCTTTCCCCAAACACAGCTTCATTAGATTCTTGGTTAAATGATCATCAGAGGCCATGTCCCAGGCGCACAGTTTCCTGCCCTGTTGCCTCCTGACATGCCAGAGTAGAGCTGGAGCTGGCTGCTGCCCTGTGAAACCTCTCCCACACGCACCCACACACCCAGCGCCTGAATGTTTCTACTTCCAATTCATACATTTATAGGCTTTTTTTTTTTTTTTTTTGACAGAAAGTTAAAACATCAGAATGGGGTACTATCATTTTAGGAAAGATCTGACAGATCTGATGTAAATTTTCCCACTCAGAATTCAGCACTGCTGAATCTACCCCTCTCTCCAAAACTGTGAAATACCCTACCACCCATTCCCATCCAGCACTATTAACCAGCCTTCCTCTACTATCCCCACTCTGCAGAGCAGCTACAGAAGAGATCTCATTCTCTTCCATTCACCACCAACCTCCCATTTTCTTCAAGACAGAAACTGAGGACACGTTTTAAGGTACTGATTATGGCTTTTCATTGGAGCAGAGCAAGAATTATTAGAACTGGACTTAGCAGAACCTGATATTAGAAGTTATTTGCAGCATAAACAAATGACAGTATAAACAGTGACACACAGGATGAAAGCAATCTCTCTCCTGGGGCAGGGCAAATGCAAAGAAGAAATTCTTGGTATTTTTATATTCTTGCTGTACATGTACAAGAGAATTGCACTACAATAAGTATCTGCTATTCAGCGACCATACTATAAATAAACCCTGAATGAAGGGGAGTACCTTTGTGAAATATTGTATGGATGGCTAAAATAACATCTTTAGCTACAAATTTTCAAGAACTTTTTATTGTGTTATCAAATCCCTCCATAGATGAGATTTGAAATTTGAATTCATGTTGCCACATTTAATTACTAAATAAATCTTGAACTAAATCTTCTGAGCTGATTTTAATAATTGAAGAATTTCCTCCTACAAATCCTTCCAAAGGAGAAAACTCATATCATTTAATATAACTTTATGTCTTCCTAAGCTCTATAACATGGAAGTACAAATTAATTGTAAAACATCACTGGAACATCTTATGTTTATTTGTTATTCATATTTCTGTTACATACTTTTGTTGTTTATCTTGCTGCACAGTTGTCCTGCTGTGGTCACACAGCTCTGGAGAGGCTTGACAGTTTTCAGTAGGGTTAGGCCTGAATTAAATCCCCAGATTTTACCACTTCGATCTTTAAAGATCAAAGTTTGACTTTCAATACAGAGCTGAATTTGGGTTTGAGCCTCTTTAACTGCACCCAAGACTTTAACACAACTGAAATTCTAAACAGGGAAATGATTTTATAAGTAAACATCAAGCCTAGCTTTTCAGCACGGACAAGCCAGTACTAACTTGTCAGAGGATATTTTGCTACAACGTGACCAAAATACTGCTGCTGGACTGGTTTTATCGTTTTTAATTAAGCCTAAATTTTGGATTAGATTTATTTCAAGGAATGTAGGCAGAAAATACCTAGGTGTGCTAAAAGCTAAGCTATGCTAAGCTAAGGCAATTGCTTCCATTTTCTCAAAAATGCATTTCTTTAAAATATGCTTACGCACACACAGTCAGTCTGCTGCTAGTCACTTATTTTACTGCTTTTTAGATAAAAATATGTCCTGCTTTACTTAAAATCTGTAAAAGTCAGTTAATGATAGTTAATTGTTCAGGCATGTATCATGTACAACTGGAGACCAAGTAACGTCTGTTCCAGTTTCCCACGCTTGTTTTAAGTATGTTCTCATGGGTCCTTCTGTAATTCCCTCCCCTCCATCCCTTAGCCAGACATACATCTCTCTCCATCTCCTGAATGATTTTGTTCTATTTTTGTTACCACTTCAGATTTAAGGTAATGATGAGACTTTTGTCCTTGGTCTCCAGAGAGCTGAAAATCTGGGAATGGATTCTTTCATCTGTTTCACGCATGCTAATGTGCCTGCACTGAGCGCCGCTGCTTTCTGATAGGGTCCTAATAAAAGCAAGTTTCTATACGTGCATATCCAATTGCAAAAATCAGTATCCATATTTTCACCACACAAGTATTTTCAATATTTATTATGCATATGTCTCTTTCAACATCAAGATGACCAATAAGAGCTCCTCATTTTAATATAAACATTCCCACACATATATTAAATACTTCAAAGTGCTTATAGATTACTGGGTACAGTATATTTTAATTAATTTATGTTTGCTAGTCTCAAGACTATTTTTACGTTAGAATATCATCCATAAAAGCACAGACTTGCTAGGAATTTAAAGCAGATGCACAAAGGGTATTTTTAGTGCCCTTTTAAATGCTATATTCTAGAAACCTAAAAGGAAAATAGTCTAAAATTTTTCTTCAGGTACTTTTGAAAAATCCCACTATTCAAAAACATCCCTCACTATGTAAATATTCCTATTAGGAATAAGACTTGAGAATTCACATGCTTCAGGCCTCTGACAACAAAATTTCCATTTCAGTAAAAAAAAAACACCAAAAAAAACCCCAAACAAACCCACCACCAGAAAGCCAGCTAAGAGAATAAGATTTACATTTTTTTTCCCCTCCATGACAATGTGAACCTCTAGATAGGACATCAGCGTTTATAGTTGAAAATCCATTTTTATGTCTCATATTTTCTTTGCAAAAACTGAAATGAGCTATTAGAGTCTGCAGTGTGGTACAATGAAGGTTAATTGTGAGATGTTTTATTTGTATCTTACAGTTGTCCTCCATATTAGCTTATTGAATAAAAGATTAGCTGGAAATTCTATTAATAGTTTTGAGTCATCAGTGCAAAATGAGAGAGGAGACTGCTCAAATTTGGAGATTACAATTATGCACTAGCAGTACATTGGCTAAGAGATAGACATAATCTATGTTTCAAAGTAAACCAGTTGTCATCAAATCCTTCTCCCCTGAGGCCTTGCACAGCAGCACTAAGGCAATAGAGAACACTGCAGCACAGATGGAGCTGATTCCAACTTCACACATTGCAAGTGGATTATCTGTGTGATTTATCCTCATAACATGATAGCGGTGAGTTTGCCTCTTCTGTCTTAACTAAGAATCTTAAAATAACTTCATCAGGAAGGGACCTTTAGAGGCCACTTGAAGAAGGGCTAGCTCTGGAATTGGATCAGGCAAGGGTCTTGTCCAGTCCCCCAAGAATGCGGGAGGCTGCACGTCTCCCAGGGCCCCCGCCCCTGTGTTTGACCATCCTCAGTGTGAAGAACTTTTCCCCGATATCTATTTGTAATTGCTCTTGCTGAAACTTTTGCCTTTTGTCTCTTGTCCTTTTAGTACACATCTGCAAGGAGTCTGACTCCACCTTCTCTCTAGCCCTGCATTCCCCTTTCTATAAAAGGCAGAATTGCTTCCCCTCAAATGATACTTTCATAATTAAAAAGTTATTTTCCTTTTATAGCTAATGGATTAAAGCCTAATTAAGGAAATCCTGGACAGACTGCAACAGTTACTTAGGGCAACGACTCATACACCCCCCACACATACCCCAAAAACAGAGATTCCCAGAGCAAGGCAAAATAAATTCAAACACACTGGGACATGCCTTGGTCTATACTTGTAGCAGATGCTCTTATAAACCACCAAAGCTAACAAAGGCCACAGAGCAGCAAAGAGGTCTAAAGGTAAAATATACTGTCTGTTATTTAGTGCACTAAGCTGTTCACTAAACTATTACATCATTAACTGGGAAAACTGCAATAGAGCAAAAAGGTTAATTCTTTGTGAGACATCATGTCTCCATGCACTCCAGAAATATTCAGACACAGCACAAACATACACACCAGCAGTCATAGCTTTGCTACTATTTATGTTATTACAAAGCAAAACCTTTTAAGAATAAAAGCAGTCAAAGAACAAAAACAAAGTAAAAAGAGTGCAGAATTTCTTTATGATTATTTTTTCACAGCATTAATTTATCTGTAATTTAAATTACTCACAGAAAGGGAACTCACCCCTCTCTTTCCAGTGGGAGAGTTGTCAGCCAGCAAACTAACAGCTGAAGATCTTTATCTCAGAGGCTAAAAGACTAACTTATTTGCAATTTAACTATAACCTAATTCCAAAGGAATTGTGCTTCTGTAGCATCTTCTAACAGTTGATGCAAGCACAGGCCAGCTGAGAACAAACAAGGCATGAACTGCATACAATTCCAGATTCCTAATTAGCCATACATACTACAACAAGCAGCATCACTGCACTAAACAAGTTAACATGCAAATTATTCTTCTATCAAGCCAATGCTACAGAGACAACAGAATTTGAAAGCATGGCAAAAGAACCAAGACTCGTCCTTAAACCCCCTTCATAATTAGGTAATCCAATTTGTTTTCTTAAACTTTTGTATAATAACAGCTTGTAAATGCTAGAACCAGTCTACTCTGTTGCTTTTGGCATTGTAAAAATAAAAGAATGAGTGGCAAAGGTTTTTTTTGTTTATGAAAAGTAAACATCTATTCCCATAATCTTTCATATGCTTTATAGACATAGTCAGTCATCAGGTGTACTTTTCATCCAAATTCCTTCCCATGCTCAGACAACAACACCTGCCTCTGAACTGAAAATGAAAGATACTTTTAAAATATTTTTCCAGCTATACAAGGTTATACTCTACAGTTCAATACAAGTTATTTAAAAAGTCACCAACAACAGTCCTCCTAGAAGAAACGGAACAAATTGCAATTGCTGCACTTAGTGGGAAGTACGTAATAATTTAGAATAACACATGAAAAACATTGTGTCTTCCTGAAATCAATCCTGTACATACTGCTCTGCGTCCATAAAAACAGAATACCATAACATACATTGAAAATGGATTCTGAAACACACTCCTCTCCTGTCTCAAAGGCAGGGCTGCAGGCTACATTTGGATTAACAGGAAAAACTGAGTAGGCTTTAACTATTCCCTTTGCTAGGATGACAAGAATGGCTGCAGGGGATGAGGGCAGGGAAGCAGGGAGCAATGCTTAGCAGTCGCTGGTTCTTCTGCATCCCACAGTGGTATGTAGACCTTATAACCTTCGGCTGGAGCCATTCCCTTATGCCCAGATCAACAATACAAACCAATTCAGCACTAGGAAGTAACTGGTGATGCTACAGGAGGGGTCATATCCATCACGCATCACAAAAACCTGCACGGAAAGATTTATGCGAGGCTTTGCAATACAGCTGCTCACAATGAGGAGGGAGCAGCAAAGATCTAACACCCTGTATATCAGTACTGAGCAACAGCAGAGTCCTATAGAAATAAAGGGCAATCAGAAATCACGCTTAACTTCTTTAACGTTTGGGTTATTTTTTCTTCAAAGGGAAAAAACCACCGCAAAAAAAGAAGAAAAAAGTACATGCAACTACACTGCAGTGTTAAGAGTTCTGCTGGTAAAACAAAGAAATGCAGATGGCATGGTTAGGACCACAACCATCAATGAAACCCGAAATCAACCCAAGACAGGGTTCTAGTGGGGAAGCAAATCAGTAATATAAATGCAATAAGCATTTTGGGTCTCATTTGTCAGCGTACACCTCCATCTAACACCCTTAAGTCTGGTGGTCCCTCTTGGACGGAAGGAGTATTTCCTCTAGGCCCTCAGGGAAGTTAAGTACTCACTGTCCACACCTGCCTGCTTCTGCTTATCTTTTTCTTCTGAATCCCAGGGGCTCCTTACAAAGTGGCAAGCAGCCAGATGCAGGGATTATTTAGATAGCTGGGTAAAAATATTGTACAAATGTCACAAATACTTGTGATAGACGCAGGCCCTTTCTGCAATACTGACTATAAACTGGTCTGAAATACTGCCGCGGAGAAGTTACGTCAGCCCTTTCCAGGGTTACAAAACCAGAAGATGTGTAGATTATGGACAGGAAAAGCAACAATAAAAATCAGCAGCTACTGTTTACTTACCATAATCATATCTGATCTGAGCCATTTCAGAGCAAGGGGGGGGTAATCCCTCTACTCAGGGAACATATTTTGTAAAAGCTATTAACTACTGGCAATCCAGAAATCATGGGCAGGACAAATAAGCTAATCAATAATGGGTGCCCTTCCAGCAGCTACACAGTGCAGATCACTTACCAAGAGAGACCTGGTTCCACATTGAGAAAGAACTAGAAATTGGGGAATAAGGTCATAGTCTAACACTTATTACCATGCTAAGAAACCCCAAGCACTTTAATCCTCATGTAATGGGGATGCAGCGGGTGCCCAGCAAAAGCCTGGGGAAGCAAATGCTAACTTCTACCAGCTGGCAGTAACCAAAGACATCATGACCTGGACTTTGTAAGTTATTGCTGAAGAGCTCCCAGATGAGCTACATTAATAAAGCTGTAGCCTAATTAAACCACATCCTTCACATCTCATCCTCCCATGTGTCTGGGAAGATCAATGCAAACCAAGGCAACCCAAGTGGGAATCATTAAATGCATCTGTGAGCCATGCCAGATCAACAAACAATTAGACATACAATGTGCCAATCAGTGCAACAAACCAGCCTTATGGTTATGATCCTATCAGCTTAGCTTTCCTCAAGTGTACTTCCAATTAATTATAAAACATTTATATGTGAACAGTGGCATCTCTAACTATCTACTTTAAACACTATTAACAGTGTCAATAGTCTAATTTCTATAAGTAAACAACATAGCCTTGCTCTTGCCAGGAAAGTCATACCCCACTGAAACTTTCTGTGCCGTTCAGCAAGTATGTAATTACATCGATATAGCTGTAACCCCTGAAGGAAGCGAATGGGAAATATGGGTAAACACAGTACCAGGATAATAAGGTTCCCCAAGAGACAGTGATTAACACATTTCAATGAATATCAAAAAAAGAGAACACCTCAATGTTTTTCGGAAACCCACTCAACTATCTCATTTTGCTTTTTAAACTTCAAATAGAAGTACACATGCTACAGCTTTACATTCATGGAGCTCACAACTTTGCAAAAAGATCAGTGTTGCCATTTTCTGGATTAGTGCATTTACCCATTCCCCAGTTGGGTGCAAAGTTTGTGGAGCGCTATGTTTGCTGGGCTGGAGGCTGGCCCAGGCAGACACAGCACAGCTGTGAAAGCAGAGAACCCCACACAGCAACACTTACACATTTATCAGGTAGGAAAAAGGTTTCTCAAAAAATAAATATTCATATTTAATGTATGGGAAAGAAGAGCCTTTAGGAACTAGACAAGCATTAATAAAAGAATGAAGCAGTAACATCTGCATATCCTAGATGAGGCCTACACACACATCTGCATATCCGAAACAATGAGAAAGGACTTGTAGAAGGGAGCCTTCACATCACTGTCCTGTGTTATATACAGTTCAAGAGGCTGGTAGACAGAGGACCAATATTCTGCTAAATGCTCTGCTCTTATTCTATGATTTAGATACAAGCCTTGTGCTCCCAGCTAGTAAATATGGAGAATGCATTTATCCGGTTTTGCGAAAGCACTGATGCATTCATAAGAAAAAAANAAAAAAAACACCAACAAAAAAAAACAACAAAAACAAACCCACGACAAGTAAAAACCACCCGAAACCCTACTGACTTAACTAGATAGTCTAAATTATTACCAGATACAGACCAGGTGGACTTCTTAGCCTGCAATACCAAAAGTGAGACATTTTTACTTGCATACATTCTACTTTGTTTATTTGCTTTTTGTTTTCCACAGTGCCTTAAAGAGTCTCCCTTGCTGGCATATACTGTTTATCAAAATATATTTGAAGACTAGAAGAGTAATAGTAAATTCTGATTCAATCCAAGCGGTTTCACTAGCTGGATGTGTTTGTTTGGTTTGCAATATTAAAAAANTTAAAAAAAAAAAAGTTATCCACAGCTGCATACCTTAGCACTGCCCCCAAAAAATCCAGATAAGTAACTTTGGATCATATGCAAATTCACTGGCTCTCAACTCCTAAAATCAAATTCAATTTTCTGTTTAACCAGAAAAGCAGTCAATTCAGTACAGATATTACAGAAAGATACACTCGGATAATATAACATCAACATTCCAGTATCAAATATTTACTTCAATCAATATTGCTTGGCAATAATAATAACATATCATAAATTATAGGACTATCAACCTGAAGTCACTATTTGGTGTAAAAGGAGCTACCAAAGATTAAAATGTTGCAAGTGAAAGACCAGAGGGATTTTTTTTTAAGGTTTATTTACTATACTTAATGACATTCACGGAGAGTTTTCCTGTGAAAGAAGTTTGTGTCAGAAATCCATTTTGGGATTCACAGAAATTGGTGTTTGTTTATTCGTCACGCATGTACTTTCAGTGATTTCACATCAGAAAAAAACCCCATATGGTACAACTTTTGGACCATACAAGAGAAAATCACCTTCAGCATAGTTGGGGGCTGGAATATTGACCTCCAATACAAAAAACCTCCTGAAAATAAACAGGTTCAACATCTGTATGACTTTTTTTTTTTTTTTTTTCGAATAGCTAAAATAGGGTGGATCAAATAATAGGAAAGAATGAGGCGCACTCTTTTGGGGACTATCAGCTGTGTAGTCTCTGGCTATCAGGGATCCCCAACTGAGTGTAAGGATTTAAAATTGTATTTTTCACTTCCAACTGACTATCCTCAACCATCAGTCTACACTTGGTCTGGCAGCACAACTTTTCCACAAAACGTCCCTTCACAATGAAACCTTTAAAGAACCAGCATTGGTGCGATTTAGATCGGAAGATTGCCAAATCTCACATCACCACAGGATGCAGAAACCTGTCGTGCAGACATTTCAGTGAAGTAGTATCTAATTATTTCCTCTCTAGTGAATCTTTCTTACAGCAGAAGATACAGGGAACTTGAAACAAAACCCACCAGTTCTAAAACTGTAGCAGGTTTATGACCTGGTATCTGACTTGCTTTCAGTTCTTTTTCTGAGGCTTAGCAAATTTCAATTTGATAACAGCTGCCCTCCCATCCTTACATTTTAGGAAGCTCATACACATTAGAACTTGCCAAATGGAGCTCTTGTCCATGCTAGAAAATTGTATCAATTTGTTTATCTTCCTGCAAACAAAACAGTACAAAAGACACTGTATCAAAATAAGAATAACTATGCTGATAGAAGTCACTTACATACTGAAATAACTCCTACATTAGAGTCTTTTACTGAAGCTTGCAGTATAACTATGTATTTCAGGAAAAACAAAACAAAACAAGGTAAACCAGCTAAGCTGAAGCACAGTATTGCTAGTGTTACTGTTTACCTTAGCAGGCACAAGATGCAAAAGCAAAAATTAAGACTCACATCCAACAACGAATACAGCAAGAATAAATAATACATCCTACAGCATGGCTACATTTATGCAATTTATTCATTTGTTTGTTACCATCATAACAACACTGTGGATACTAATGGTAACCACTACATGACGGCTGGCTTGCTTCCTTCCTTCGTATTTCCTGCCGTATTTTTCTTCTCTTCCAAAATATCCAAAGAGATGAGTATGAACAAGATAAGCCTTATTAAAGGGTTAGAAGAACGTAAATAGAAACTGGAGGTAGGTTACTGGCAACTAATATGAAGATGCCTGAGGAAGTGTCAGCTCCATATACTGTATTGCTGCTCAGATCAATTGTAAAATGTATAGAGTAATGCCAAAATATAAACAACAAGTTTTTGTTGTAAAAGCTACATTTAAATAGGTGTGCTCTGAAGGAAGAGAAACAGTAGGCTGTAAATGAAGACTGCCCGACATTAATGGAAAACTTGCTCAGGCCTGACACACCAGGGAAGTTGTTCAAGAACTCTTCAAGCACATGAAAACACAGCCTCAAAGCTCCTCCGAGGTCAGCAGGACTCAGGCTGAACGGTTAATGAAAGGCAACCTCTGAAGCTTGCTGTAGTTACATGTTCTCAGGTTTCCCAATCAACCAGGATACTACTCTTCAACTTGGTATTTCAGATGATGGGAGTCTGCCTGTTTTTTTTTCTTCATATGGCAGACTGGGAACTGCTATTCACTAGTTTTAGACAATAAGTAATTTTGAGGTGTACAGGACATTTTAATTAGGCCATCAGTGTTTTATACTTTGTATTGACTTTGCCCTTTTTTGGGTATCAATTGATTTATTTGTTCCAGTTGAGGATATGAACTTATCATTGATTTCTACTAAGCCAAACAATTGAAGGATGATACATATACTGCAACTTGATGTTTTTCCAGAAAATGCCACTAGGGAAGAAAGTTTCCACTTTAGCCATTTCATCTGGAAAAATTAGGTAAACAACTGCAGCCTCAATTCTGCAAGAAACTTCAGCACTGGATTAGTCCCACTGAGGAATGAGATTACTGCCAGCCAAGGAAGATGCTTATGCACATCATGTTGAATGGTAGATTGTAAACACAATTCATCACTAGTGGCAGCTACTCAGTATGTTAAAACACATTTTTTTTATTCCAAATCATTATGCATAAGATAGCGCAAATAAAAATATTTCAACTCAGATCCTCTTTGGCATTTAGTAGACGCAGCAGAGATACCAGACATCCTTTCCGTTAATCCCTTTAGAACAGAATACTGTCATCAGGAGACCTGGAGAGCCGTACAGCAGAGGGGCTTGAGGATCTCCTGTCCAAAGAATGACATTACATGAGGGCTTATATGCTGCAACCAAGACATTCCATGTTCAGGCTATCACACAGAGGAAGGGTGCTAGTGCCTACTTTTCCTCACTGTATCTGACCATGCCCTAACTTTTTTCACAGCTGAACCTTTGTGA
Organism: Ibidorhyncha struthersii; assembly: GCA_013398815.1. Taxonomy (NCBI): domain Eukaryota; kingdom Metazoa; phylum Chordata; class Aves; order Charadriiformes; family Charadriidae; genus Ibidorhyncha; species Ibidorhyncha struthersii. Next base: position 1,222,727 of record VZSZ01010485.1, read on the forward strand.
AAATTAATGGTTTCCAGAGACACTTTTTTTTTTTGCAAATACACTGTATTTTGAAGAAAAAAAAATGTGCTAAAGTCTCATTATTACACAACAGCTGCATACTGAATGCTTGCTAGCATACTTATAAGACTTGAACTTGGCAGGTTTGTCTACCAGTCCTCCTCAGAGGCTATAAACTTGTTTCCAGCCACTGGGTGAGATTTCAGTAATACCTTTTTACTAACTGTTTGGAAATTTCAACCATGCGATACTGAGAATGTCAGTTCTAGAAGGAAAACATTAATCTGCTCAGCTGATCAATGTAAAAGATGCCGTAGCTGAAAAAGAAGGCAACTACATGTTTACATCATAACACCTGTAAGTCTTTGCTGCAAAGCCAGAGAACTTGCTGAGATCCACTGTAAATCTGCCCTTGTTGCACTGGGCAGAAGAGCAAGCCTCATGCAGAGAGAGCAGGGAGACGTCTGGTTTCCTTAACATTGCACTTGACAGAAGGAGGACCTGTGACTGAATTTTACATGACAAAAGGAGAACTCCAATTTCAAAGTGAGCCTGACTGAGCTCACTTTAGTCTTGGTGGATCACCCATCTTAGAGGAGAACCTCCAAACTCAAGACTGAGCAATTCTGAATACCAGTCTTGCCAATTGCTTTTATGAAAACAGAAGACAGTGAAAGTTTGCCAACTCACCAGCTCTTATATGAAGGATGGTTAAGAGGAGGAATCCCCAGCTGGCAATGACAATTCTTCCAATATTTTCTTTTCATCAATGCACTGGGCAGAGGTATCATTGAACAGAGTACCACAGAATGAACTACTAATATGCTGCTAAAGGCAGTAATTGTTACTCACATTTATAAGTCATGAAAATAGCAGCACTGAGTAGCACTAAGTAACTTAAGAGTTTTGACTTCCACCTCTCTTCTAAAACAGCCTCCAGACATTTACATCAGAAATGCAATGTACTCCAGATCTGAAGCTTTTGTAATGCTTCCAAGTTATGTGTTTTGCAAGAATATCTGGTTTTGAGATGGAATTTAATTCTTGGCATAATGAAAGCAGAAAGATTTTCAAGATCCTTAGGTTTTGCTAATCTGCAGTGTTCTCACAGCCTCTTACACACGTCCACCAGGTATAATTTCCCCAGGCATGTCGCTTGCATGAGTTAGCTAAGCAGTCAAACAGAAGAGTAATCAAATTTGAAGCATTCCTTTAATAATGTTTGCCAGATCAAAAGTTCAAAAAAATAGCACAGAGAGAAATGAGTTATTCTTCCCAAATGCGCTGTATTATCAATACTGCTTCAATAAACCATTTATACTTTTTCAGACCAAAATTTTAAACATTGCAAAAGTTCCAGACTGAAGGGTCAGAGTAGGAGTTCCAAAATTTCAGCTGGCAAATTCTGAAAGAACATGTGGTATAACCCAATTAATCAGCACCATGAGACCAATGTGTTGTCTAGCTAAAGTAAGTGCAAGTACTCTTTTGCAATTCAGTCTCACTGCCTGGTGGAAGGAAGGAACAAGAATACCCAGGAGATGGTACCACAGTGGAGTGGTCTGGGTGTTTTTTTTCTAAGCGTTACTTATTTACATTACATTACTTCAGGGGAAAGATCAGATCCAGAGGAGAGTGTTTGTAACTCGCATCACCGGTCTGGATACAACACTTGCAAGAAGAGACTTACAGAAGGGGAAAGGAGGGCATCCGTCTTTCTACCATACTTTCTCTCAACCTCTTTCAGTAATCTTTTACTTCCTTTTTGCAACTTGAATGAAAACAGATCCAAATACAAGTCTTCATAAATAAATAAAAATTAAAAAAGAAAAAGAAGAAACCTATGGAAGTAAAGAATGCAGCATCAATACGAGTCAATAAAAATTATCTTATAGACTATCAGTGAATGAAATCCATAAAACTGCATCAGATCATACATCAATAAACAGTGTCATTAAGCTAGAAACATACAGAACTCAGTTAGGAAAAATATAATGTTGGCAACCTCAGGGGCAGGAGAGGGAATCGAGCTGTGAATGTCTAAAACGGAGCATATTAAATGACTATGAGGCAAAGATTTAGTCTGAATGTTCAGCAAATAGGGAAGATATAAATTAGTATTGCTGTTTCAAATACTAGTGTCATCCATCTATCAAAACATTAATAGTTCTAAAGTTTCAATACATTTTATTACTTTTAAGTAGTGAGAGCAATGAAAATAGCACAAGAACTCCTGAACCTATAAAATCCCCAGCTAATTAACTGCAGAACTATGTACAGAGCTACCCACAGTCTACTGATGGACAAGCATAGCTTTAGGCATGAATTGTAGCTCACAAATCCTCTTAGATAAATTCCTCTACAAGCTAGGGAGCTCTGTGGCATAATGCAAACACCAAATTCAGAGTTCTGATAAAATGCCACATGAAAGTTAAGACTAGTTTCTGACACATATCAAGATATGTATGTCAGCTTTAAAACACAGCTTAGCCTAATTTTTCTCCCATCATCTCATCATTCCCCCCCCCCGTGACACATCACTGGTTTCAGAAGAGTTTCTTCATTTACATGAGCATGTACACAGTACATTTAGTATATTTTCTTCAATCTGTTCCCTGGGAATGCATGTCAAAATTTGTGATTTTGAGACATGCCTTTAGGGCATTGCTCTACAGACTGACCAGCAACACATTCTGTCAAAATTCTGAAAAGGGACACTTTGTCCCCTTCAAAATTTGTAAATGTCACACAAAGCTGTAAGGGGCACTAACGGAGGAGGAAAGAGGGTCTAAATTCCTGAAAACGGAGAAATGAGACTCTCCTTAAAGGAGGAAGCATTTTGTTAAGTTAGTATGGTGTGCTCTTAAAGAACAAGGAGGATTTTGGGGGATTGCTTTGTTTTGGAGAAATTTCAGACTAATCCTTCTGTTGCCTGTTGTATGCTTAAGGGACTATTTCTGCTTGCAATGTCCCAGTATCTACTAGCAGTGATGCTTTTCTTTCTATTTCAAATAACACCTGTTACGTAAAAGTGTGCTAAAATCTCCAAATTAAAACCTGAAAGTCCATATAAGCATGGCAAACACACACCATCTCCCTCCAAAAGGAAAAGAGAAGGTTAAGACAAAGGATCTCTTAGAGCAGCAGCAGGAGGTACTCTGGAATCCATTGGAAACTCCACATCCTTTGTTACTCCAGCAAAAGCAGGCAGAAAACAGTCAGGTAGGCTACTACTTCTCAGTACTATTTACTGAACACTGCATTTTACAGACAAGCAAGAGACCTTCTCTTGTCCGGAAAACTTTTATACACTCAGATAAATAGTTCAGTTAAAAACAGGGAAGTTGTTAAGAGGTGATAATTTATTGGTCAAACCCCCTGAAATTCATATTTAATTTTATTCCTGTTGATGCAACCAACAATCAAAACCTTGTGCTTTACTGTGTCTTTTCTGGTTCTTCTGTAATAAAACATACATTTTCATTCTTCAGAGTTCATAATTGAATCTGTTGTTTATATAACTTTTATAAGAAACTATAAAATTCTCCTCCCACAGGTGAATCCACGAGGTATTCACCTCCACAGTCTGGAAATAAAATGTCAACATGCACGAGCATGGTCGCTCACACTGAGCATCTGTAAAATGTATTTTGCAGTGTTTTCCCATTTTCGTTCAGAAAACACATACTGTCTGCAAAGAAGGTGGTACATATGTCTCTGACACAAAGCCAAGATGGCTCTTTAGAAGGGCAGGTAGATTTCAACAGTCAGAAGATTGGTGCAGTCCTGCACTGGATACTTAGTTACATATCAGAACTCTATGAATTCCGAAGTTCCCTAGTTTTACATAGTGTAACATCATTTACTACTTATGATTTATGCTGAAAAATAGCTAGTGCTGACTCAAGGCTGGATACACAGCAAGTGCTGAAACACCATCCCCCAAATGCAATTATATACAGCTGTGTAAATATTGTGGACATAAACAGAAATTATCTTCTGTTAGAAAGGAAAAAATACCTTTAGTAATGTAAAGAGACCTGTACTATTACGTACACTCCTGTCACTACTGACAAAGACCACTACAGAAAACTTCTATACATATGCGATAACAGAAGTGCCTATGGAGAGCAAGATGAAAAGCAAAATGAATCCTTCAAGCACTCATCCAAGGACCAAACAAATATAAGTACATGCACTTGACTGTTGCCATAGAGATTGCATAGAGGTTTTCAAATCCCTTCTAGTACCATGTTTGCTCAGTGATCTGTCACAAGGTATGGATTCTTTCCTTTATTAATACTGTGCCTTCTACATCTTTCCTGTAAATTCAAATAAGATGTCACAGGTAAAAATCACTACTGAGGGCAACAAGGTATTTCTGAAGTACTGTTCAATTAGAGATCAAACATTAAGAACAACTAAACAACAGAATTATTATTATTTTTTTTAACCTGGAAGTTGCCTTTTTTTTTTTTAATTGGCTTTAAAATACAATAGCTCATCCTAGAACACAGCAATCCTGGTATCAGTGGTAGGCAATATAATATTTACTAGAAAGTTAGATCACAGAGTGTCCAGAAAAACTCTCTGACAATAGTAACCCCAGTCAGATCGATTTCCTGCGCTGCACCATTGGCAAAGTTGGGACCAAACATCCTCCTGTAATTCATGCAGCTAAACGTTCATCTACTGAGTCTAGCAAACCCTCTCCAACTGCTCATTAGCTTTTCCACTTAAACTTTTAATGATTTTTTGATCTCCACGTGATTCCACCTTCCTGAAGGGCCTGGAAAGTATCAAACAGGGAGCTTCGCCTGATTCTGCAGAAGGCACAGAACAGCTTCCAGAAGCACTGCCTGTTTTCCCTTCCTATTCCTATTGGAGAGCAACAAAACAAAACTTCAGTCTCTCTCAGGTGATGCAGAGTATACCTATCCTGGGATATCTTTTACTATCCTAAAATGACTGAACTTAGAGGAAGCAGCATCTGCCCCACTGCAGATAGGAAAAGTTAGGTATTTTGTCCCTGCATCAGTATGTTTTGTCATATAAAATATGGAGGTTCAGTGGAGGAAAAAATTCATGCTGAAACATGCACAATATCATACCAAGGGGGAAGGAACAAAGTTTTTTCTGCTGCAGCACAGAGTTTTGGAGTAGGCTAATACAGATGACAACAGCAGGTCTAACAAAGACATTTGTATCTCCAAAGATGTGAAACAACACTTAGTTTAATTAAGATGAAACACCAGATTACATCCTGGATAAGAAAGATAAAGAAAAAAAAGATTTCAGGAGAAATAATTTTGTTCAAAAACATTTCTTTAAAACAACTATAAGAAATTAAAAGAGACTGGCCCCAAAGGCAAAGTGTACCACCAGAGACCGCTCTGTAACAGATGCAACTGTTTTACTGGCAAACAGTAAAATCAGGTTTATGTCCATACTGTGAGGGACTTTGTAACAACTATTAATTAGTACTTATTGTTTTACCTTTCCTTGCACATAAAGGATTGTCTTCTGTAGTAGTTATTTGTTATCCTGAGATGCTTTTTTTCCAGATCAATTCTCAGACAGCTGATTATTTCACCTACTTTTCATCTATGCAGCCTCTTACTTGAGCTGCTGTTTTGTTATCAAGTTTTATTATGCACCTTGCCATAACTGAGATTTTCAACCAAGCACTAACAATGAAATAATGGCATAAGATTCCCGACTTTCATTTAAAATTACCACCTTGTTGGCTCCAAAGACCAAAATGTGTTATCCGCATCAATCCAATAGCTTCAAAGAACAAAAAAGTAGTAATGTGACTTCAGTGGGGCCTGAGACTCGTGGGACTATACAAAATAATTATATCAATTCACTGAACACTTACACTGAAATAATATTGAATGCTGAAACATAGTTCTGTATTTGCAATATTTTTCTAAGTTAGCTGCATCGTTTCACAGATACTGCTTCACATGGAACCGAGATCCGTGCACCACAGGAACGCAGCACAGATCCTTTTTGTTTGCACATACACCTTGTCACCACAGCCTACTGTTGGCTGCAGTAGCAAGACAGTGTCCAGGTGAGCCATTCTCTGACCAGATCACAGTTACTCAGGAGCATCAATGAACGATGGCCTGTGGTGCAAAGGAAGATAATTCAATAAGTGGTCAGAGGTGAGAGGAGCTGGGACGGGAGATTAGGTGACTAACTAGCTGACTAATTAGCTAACTGACTTCTAACCCCCTATCTTCCACTTGATCCAACTCTTGTACCACTTATTACCAGCATTACCTTTGCCAGGACACTTGCTCTTGCCAGCGTAACCAGACAGATCATCACCAAATCCCTGTCTGTTGCCTCATTCAGAGCTTGCTCCGGTTCCTATACTCTTTACTGTCCAAGACCATGAAAAGAGACCCTAGATACCAGACCATCTTCTCAGTGTATCAGTCATCTTTGTCTTACATCTCACTGTAGGAACCCTTCTATAGCACTGCACTCAGTAAAACAGGTCCCAAGGGTGCCCTGCAGATACTACTATTATATAACTGTATAGTGTTACCATTAAGAATAAATCACTGTGCACAAGGAGGAGACAAGACAGAGTACAAACATTTAAATCATGAGGTCTTCTGAAAACCCCAGTTGCAACACAAATGCCTAATCCCATTACCAAAGAATTAATTAGCTCAGTTTACAGCAAAGGGTTTACTTAGAACACCGTCTGCCTGAAGTTTTTTTGATGACTAAAAGAGCCTAGAATTAGATTAAAACATATGCTACTACTAATGTTAAAATAATAAAGCAGCCAGACTTCCACAAAAATCTACAGAAGAATTTGCATCATCTTTTTGCTGTTAGAGTCAGAGCATTTGAAGACCGATTCTCCTTTATGAAATCCACAGAGCTTCTGATGCTTTGTTAAAGGGGTAGCATCAAGACCTTAACACAGCAGCTGACTGTACTGTGAGATTACTCAGGAGGATCTCTGTAAAAAGCTGCCTAGAAGCAAATGACTAGTAGTAATACTAAAATATCTCTTTATTAAAAAAGAAAAAAAGAAAAGAAAAAGAATAGTTTTTTTAAAAAAGTGTTTTATTCTAGATGTCAGAGTGCATGCCTTGCAAATCTTCATTCCACTGCACTCCAGATTACAAAACATAAGTACCAGGCTGAGTTAAAAGAGTGAAACTCACTCCAGGAGTTTCTTAAGGTGGGAAATACCATTACTAATTATAGAATCCACTAATTAAAGATGGAACACATATAACAAGGGCCATGTAATCTAACCTTGTAGTACATGACCAGTACTGCTCTTCTCCCTACACTGTAAGTGTACCTTGTTAACATTTATGCTACTCCTATATGTACATACAATGAATGGACAAAGAATACAATTGTTCCTCATGACATGTGTTTTTCATATCTGTCACATCGAATTTATAAGCATGAAAGAAAATGCAGTTTGCAAACCAATTAGGTCATATTACCATACTTATATAATTTTACAAACAGGAGGCTATATCATATTAAAAAAGTAATATGCATACATGTTCTTTAAACTGATATATGCAGCCAGTGCTCAGGCAATTGTTTAGCGATACAAGATTTCTGTATTCCATGAATTGCTGTGAAACGTTCTACATGAAAGAATAACATGTCTAATTTTACTCTGAAGATGAATGATTTGTCATGCAGAAACGTCCATTAGATTTAACCAATACTAAAACCCAGGGTAATAAATCATCATTTTGCATCAAATGAAGAAGCAGCACCTTTCTTAGTTTGGTTGTTCAGTCATAATCATGATAAATGGACATTCCAGGACAGGTGAATTTTAACAAGCATCCAATATGCTTAGACTAATTAGATTTTGTTTTCTAGTTTTTGTTCTCTCTTGCTCCATGAATGAGAGACTAGACTTGAAAGGAACATTGAATATACAAGTATTCATTGTTGCATTAAAAAGCTGTTTGTTCTCACAAGAAGTACGCTGAAGTCAATGGGACTTTACAAAAGTACCAGTGGAAGAACATGATTGAGCAGTTCAGAATAGTTGCTGCACTTTCCTTTACGTTTGTACATCTCTGCCAGTGAACCTCCACACAAAGAAACACAGACACACAGAGAACACAAATGCATCTAATATGTCTGAGCAGTCTAATTTGCACGTGATGATTAGCCCTTGGTCTAAGGCTTCCAAATATCAAACATTTAGTTCCTCTAGTTCTGATCATTCTAATTTTCCTTATAGAAAAAGAAGACATGCCGAGAGAAACCTGCTCTTCAGCTTACCTGCAGGGTTTGTCTCCACACGTTCTGTGAAAGGAAACATAAGTAAACTGCAAAAAATACCCAGAGCCATCACAGAGAATGTCTTCAGCACTGTACGATTGCAGCTGCAAAGAAAGTGTAAGTACTTTCAAAATACAGTTGTCCTACCTTCCAACAAGGGCTTTCTGATACTGACATCAGCTGCTGCTAACTGGTAGCAGATACATGATCCTTGCCAGAAAGCATTAATCCAAATTCTTATATATTCTGCTTATACGCATGTTTTGGTCCTGTAACAGAAACAAAAACTGCAATTATTTCCCTTTTCAAAAACCATCTCTATCTAAACATCACCATGAAGCTTTTGCAAATCTACTTTATTTCACGACTTGTTTCCAAATGGGGTGGGGGATAGTCCAAGGTCTCCCATATCCTCCACAGCATCTTCCAGAGTACCACTGCATATAAACTGACACCAGAACCCACTGTCTCAAAAAAACCTTGTTTGCATGCTCTGGAAGAAAAACTGGAGAGAACAGGAACAGTAGGCGAAAGAAAGCTATGGGTGAAGTATCTACACATTAAATCCAATTTCTTACAATGAAGGGATGTACAGGACAGCAGCTCACTAAATCACCAACCAATCAGCAAGTGAGCAAGGATGTCCTTGCATATTTGGCCACACAGAGTTTTTTCCCAGGAGTTGAGGAATGGCAGTCAGCAGGTATAACAACAAATATGATGACATGAAAGCCCTAATGAGCTACTGTTGGGGAATCTTATTTTAAATGTGATAATAAGCAACTATTATGATCTCCCAAATGAGATGTTCAAAAGAGTTCATTGTGAAGGAAAAAAAGCAAACCCAAAACAAACGAACGAAAAAGCTGCAATGAGCTATCTTTAAAAAGTTACATCTGCCCAGCCTGGATAAAACGTGGAAGGGCCCAGCATCGATATGGGAATTGAATTATTTGTTTTGTTTGAGCTTTACTGAAGAAAATGGAATCTAACACTTCTTTCTATCTACCAGGCAATCTGTCAGTACAGGAAGAGCAGAGTCAAACTACTGGCTTTGCTGACAAAATGTTCTGTGTATTAGTAGCAAAGAAGAAAAAACTAATATCATGCCAACAAATGTTCTGCCTTGAAATCACCAGTCACAGAAAAGACTATCTTGGAATACTAATTATCCAGCAGAAGAACAGAGATTGTCCTATTAAATACAGTGCTATATACTGAACAAACGTGAACGGAGCTAATTTAGGACTATGCCAAAGCAGCAGACAAGCAAAATCCCTCAGGCACTATTGAAGATTAACGTGGTCAGCAGAGTCAGAAAAATGTCCTGAACAGAAACGAAATGGAAGAGGAGAAATAGATAAGTTATTAAAGAACACTGATGAGGAGTGCGTTGTCCTGGGCCATAAGGAAAAATCCTGTTAAGCTTCACTTGTAATGAGAATGTGTTTAATCACTTATACAGATATATAATCACCACCTATTCCAGAACATTGGCTAGACAAAAACATGCTGGAAGCAGGCCAGATGCTGAAGTTCCTGGAAAGCACTAAATAGCTTTTATTGCACACACAATATAAATATTAAATAAAGAAAGAAGAGAGCAAGTCAGACACCATTTACAGAACTCCTTTTGAAATTAATTTAATACATGGATTTCAAGGGTTTTATGAAAACTGCTTAATTTCAATGTGAATTCAAACATAATTAATATACACAGTGTAAATACAAAAAGATTGATTGCTGTAGGAACTTCACTTTACAACAGTAGCTCCAGGAAGCTCCACAATCTACAATCAAACTGCTGTAGTACCCTGATATTCCCTTTTTTCACATATACTACATGATCCACACTGGATGCCTGAAAAGCCAGAATAACAACTCTGTTGAAGAACAGTTCTTGATTGCAGTAACTTAAGTCTTTAGGACAGGGACCTCAAACCCCTCTTTTATTAACACAGGTCAAGGAAATAAAGAGTATCAAGGGTATATCCCTATTAAAACTGCCCTCCTCACAAACTTGTGTTTTCTTTTCAATTATATTTATTCTGTGATGTATTGAATACATATATAGTATGATATATTAGGCAGAAGAAACACTTAATGAAGTCCGTCTTCCCCGTACTCACTTATTCAGATGATTACGTTTATTAAAAATATTCTAACTAATATTGAAAAGGCTACCAGATCTTCCAAAGGGCTTAATGGTCATGACCTTCAGCACAGTCAAGCTCATCAGCAACCTGAATTGCAGGACCCTAATTGGGGACTGATAAAACAGGCTTTCATTTTGCAGAGGGATTTAAGGGAGGGAAATTCCCATTCTTACACTGGATTACCATGGTGTCACACACAAAAAAAAAAAAAGTTTAAGACTACAAACCCAAAATACAAAAATGCAATAGTTCATACTTTTTATACGGGAAAGTAAGGTTAGCAAAGTGCTAGTGCCACAGATAAAGCAAAACAAACCAAAGTTTAAAAAAATATAAAATAAAAAGCAGCCCTCCCAAAACCTAGACTCTCCAGTCAACTTCTGTCAGTTCTTTCAGTATCAACTGATGATACGCTGAGACGAGCAAGAACACTTGGAAAACACCTACTGTACAATAAACTTGTTTATATACCTTCTCAGCCCTTGGCTTGGAGCTCAGGGTAACAACACAATTCACATTAAAACAGTTGTCTTGTGAAATTCAGGTAAGCAAATCTTCTACCACTGATGGAATAATTAATAAGGTCAGACTTGGCTGGGTACATAGTTAAACTTAAGTTATTGGAGAAAAAAGAACTTCCCCCTTAATAAAAGTTATATATTACTAACAGACAATATTAGTACTACTTTAGGATAAGCTACTATACAAGAACCATGTTATCAGGGCATAACATACACAAACACTAGGATTGATACATGTTTAACTACCAGCTCGTATTAGAGACTAACCAGTGATTTCTTCATCCACTTCCCTTTAACACATGCTTCATCTAAAAAACATTCTAGATGAAAATAACTAAGATATGTAGCATATTTTTATTAACTCTTTTTCCCCTCAAATTAACCTTCTGACCAAGCAGAAAAAAAATTTGTTATTCATTCTCCTGTATATATTTATAAAATAACAAACATGCATATATACATACATGAAATGTCTATGAAATGTCTATAAAATGTCTTTGACGACAAACGGTAGTGTCAAGCAGGAGCTTGACCTCAGGGCACAAGCAAATTCCTCCAGAAAGTCAAGATCCTTTTATTTTTTCAATAAAGATCTGAATGCCAGTCTAACAGCATTGCATCAGAGAAACTCTTCTCATTTAGTTCTTTTATTTCTCAGAAAGGTAGGTGATGTTCCTGAGCCTGAGCAGGTCTGACCCTGCTGCAAACATGCATCAGACCAGGGCCTGTGAAGCGGCCATTCCCCACACTGAGGCAGATCCCCGGCTCCCATGGTGTGACTGTGGCCAGTTGCTGGCCTTGGTGGTGAAGGTGGACACACACAGGTGAAGAGCTTTCTAGCACACAGACTCTCACCAAAATAAATGTTCCTGATGCTTCTCTAGGAAGAGAAAGAACTTTTCTCCAAGCACACGTCTAGGTCTACAAAGCTCACATTTATAGATCAATTTTAAAAATAAAAGGTGTTAAAAAAAAGTCACCATTAACAAGGCTTAGATATGCCATTTTCAGGGTTTCTTAAACTGGTCTTTTAGCATCTATGTAACAAACTGATTTTTTAATCTCAGAACCATTTGAATAAAGCAGTACTTCTGACACTCCAACTAACATCTAAGACATCAGAGTAATATATCTGATGTAATTCAGAAGAAAAAAAAAAATCCACCAGATACAACATTCCTGATGCTAACGTTAAACCAGTTAAAAATGCTGTAACTTGACAAACCAAATGAAAACTAAAGCGTCTCCCTCTAAGGCAGCTAACAAAAAGGCAAAAGTCCTCTGCAATTGACCTTAATGAAGTTACAGTGCTGCTATATTAAAACAGACAAATCTATCTGAATAGAGTTTCATGGTTCAGAGTTACATGTGCAAGAGTCATGAAAATGAGAGTTATTCCCACAATTGTTCAACATGGTTCAGTGACTTCCTCACACTGAGGATATCTTTTCCTCTCCTTCAGCTAGTGCTATATCAACTGTACGCACACATGTATATATGAGCAATGATAAGCAATTATGTAGACTTTAGAGTGAAGACTATTAAATAAGAATTGAGACTTCAGTTCTGCAAAGTAATATTGCTTTTCTAATTAACAGTACAAAAGGATTAGATATTTCTTCTGAAGGCAATGCTGAGAAATTAAGCACGTGCTGTTGTCATTGTAGTATTTAACGCTGCTGTTTGTCTTAACCAAGGACATACAAGTTTATTTTATCTATGTTAATTATTATGAAGCTAAAAAAAAAAAAATCAATCCGAGATCCTGCCCTTATGCAAGATAGCCTATATTATAAATAGGACACTTACACTAGCCTAGGTATTTTATGGCACTTTTCTAACCCCAATTATCTACAACAAACTAGTTTGAGAAAATATGAGGATCAAGGGCATTGGACCATCCCTTAATAAAGAGAAAATGTGAGACATTTCACAAATTATGAAATTTTAGGGTACATATTTACTGCAGAGTTCTCCTGTATGATAAGGGCTAGAGCTTTTCTCCTCTTAACTCCCTTCCATCCATAAACAAAACCCTTTCACCCAAACTTAATAACGCTTTAAACTCTAATAGCAGCTTGACTGGGATTTTCACTAAAACTATAGGATATTTGCAAACCAACAAGTTGAGTGAAAGGGGACCAAGAACAAACATTTCTACTCTGATGCCTCCGAAACACTGTCAGTTCAGCACCTCAAGCACGGACCTGGGCTGACTGCTCAGACCTTGTCTACGTTAACCTACATGGCACTCTCTCATGTTTTCTCTGTCATAAAAACAGAAAAATGTCCTGAAAATTTTCAAAAAACGTTTACCCCACAACCCACAGAAGATGCAGTCCAAGAGTCAGGGCTTTCTGAACACCACACCCTCAGTCACCACAGGTAAAACTCATATAAACAGCATTCTCCATAGATGAATACAGATGTATTTTCCCATAAAGATGCCCAATACAAACTTCTTTCTTTTATGAAGACGTGTTCCAAAACGGAGTAAGAAGTCACACACTGGGTATAATAACAGAATGACAAGGGTTGGAAGGGACTGCTGGAGATCATCTAGTCCAACCCCCCCACCAGAGCAGGTACATCTACAGCAGGTTGCACAGGATGGTCTCCAGATGGGTTTTGGATATCTCCAGAGTCAGAGACTCCACAAACCCTCTGGGCAGCCTGTTCCAGTGCTCTGCCACCCTCAAAGTAAAGAAGTTCCTCCTCATGTTTACATGGAACTTCCTATGTTCAAGTTTGTGCCCATTACCTCTTGTACCACTGGACCCAACTGAAAAAAGACTGGTCCCATCCTCCTGGCACCCTGCCTTTAAGTATTTATAAGCATTGATAAGATCCCCCTGCAGTCTTTTCTTCTCCAGCCTAAACAGACCCAAGCCCCTCAGTCTTTCCTCATAAGAAAGATGTTCCAGTCCCCTAATCATCTTCGTAGCCCTTTGCTGTACCCTATCCAGCAGTTCCCTCTCCTTCTTGAACTGGGGAGCCCAGAAATGGACACAATACTCTGGATGTGGCCTCACCAAGGCAGAGTAGAGGGGGAGGATAACCTCCCTCGACCTGCTGGCCACACTCTTCTTGATGCACCCCAGGATGCCATTGGCCTTCTTGGCCACCAGGGCACATTGCTGGCTCATGGACATCCTGTTGTCCCCTAGGACTTCCAGGTCCCTTTCCACAGAGCTGCTTTCTAGCAGGTCAGCCCCTAGCCTGTACCAACGCATGGGGTTATTCCTCCCCAGGTGCAGTACCCTACATTTACCCTTGTTGAATTTCATTAGGTTCCTCTCTGCCCAACTCTCCAGCCTGTCCAGGTCACGCTGCAAAGCAGCACAGCCTTCTGGCGTATCAGCCACTCCTCCCAGTTTAGTGTCATCAGCAAACTTGCTGATGGCACACTCTATCCCTTCATCCAGGTCACTGATGAATATGTTGAACAGGACCAGACCCAGTACCGACCCCTGGGGAACACCACTTGTTATAGACCTCCAAATAGACTCTGCACCACTAACCACAACCCTCTGAGCTCTACTTGTCAGCCAGTTCTCAAGCCACTCCACTGTCCATTCATCTAAACCACCCTTCCTAAGCTTGCCTATGAGGGTGATGTGGGAAGACAGATACTATGATCAGAAGATACTATTTCCACCGAAGACATTAATAAGTACATTTTGCTTCTAGACAGTCTTTTCTTAAAAAAAAAAAAATTAGATAAAAATCGAGGTACACATCAGTCCTCCTCCCCAAAAAACAATATCCTCTTAATATTTCACATTTTCATTTTACATTCACACTGAGACAGTCTGAAAAAAATCAAAGTCAAAATTCTACAGCTTCCAACATCCCAAAAGAAAACAAGCTTTTGAGATACCTCAGTATATTAAGGCTAAGAAAAGGCAGCAGCAAAACAAAGAATCACATGCACCTGCCAGATAATGCAGCATTAAAGTTGTGTGTTTATTCATATGCAGGAAGTGTGGAGATAGGAAAAGGCTTTTTGCTAACCCCAGTTAGGCCAGTGTGAACCTGACAGCACAGATATTTGTGATTTACATCAATGCAAGCACTATCAATAAGTGATAAAGTGATTTACTATTGGGAGGCTCAGATCATTCCCCAAATATCAACTAATAAAAGTATATGTCTTCTTGAGGCTTCCACTAGTAATGTTTTACTGTACTTTGTATGAATTAGATTAAAAGGCTCTCCTTCAAACCTTTTCTGAGTAAATGCTCTCTTTCCCTTCATCACAAGAACTAATAGATGGAAAAAAAAAACAGACAAAGTTTTCTGTGCCCAAGTTTGCAAGTGCAAAAAACTCAATAAAAAACGAAAAACCCACACCTCACTGTGTGGTTTCCTCTGCAGCTTCTCTTGTACACTCGATTTAGAGTGGCTATAAACTAGATAAATTTAAAGGAAAAACACCCCAACGAAACAAAACACCAAAACCCTACATGTTCATTTCAAAGATCTATATAGAAGCATCATTTTTCATGCCACTATTAGAGCTGGCAGCATTAATAATACTTTATGCTCATGTTTGCTTTGGTGTCCCATCCCCCCAGCACACACAAACACACTCCCCACCCCTGGGAGCACTAAGCTCGTTTTGGCAATTCAGCGATATGTGAATAGGTTTCTAGAATCCTGAGCCTGCTGACTACAAACTAGAAAAATTGATTACTTTGATCACAATAGCTGCATTTGCATGAATGAATTTTTGATTGTAGCGACAACTGTTAAGTCAGAATACACGAAGCAGAGCAAAGTAATGGATTAGTTCCAGCTTCAATTAATGGGTTTGGTTCCCAGTGGCAAATCAATGTCTATCAACTCTGACTTTCTTGTCAAAAGCAGGCAGGCAACAACACCATCTATAGCACTTAATTTACAGATCTTGTAAAATCTTGGAAGCAAGAATTGACAGAAACACCTGATTTTACCTCAGGACAACATATAAATTATACTCTGCTCTTCTGCTCCATCTTGAAAGGCTTTGGCTAGAAGGGTAGAATAATTTAGTATTGCCAAGTGCAGAAATAAGCTCTGGGTAATCATTATCTTAAATCATGTTTAGGAACTCTAAAATAAATACATTAGCTTCCCCTTTGATTTGGATTAATGTCTACTAAACAATTTTAGTCCAGTAAAATTAGGATACACATGGCCTAAAAGAAAAGGTTTGAATGAAAAAAAAACTGGGGGCTAGAGAAAGCATTGCATACAGAACCCGCAGTGATGATCACTTGTTTTAAAGAGCTTCTCAAGTAAAAAGCACCAGAAAACAAGAAGAAATAAGGCACAAGCTCACACGTCACATTTTATTTCCACATTAAGAACAGAAGAACAGAAATATAACAGAGGATAGAGGAAGCTTTAGGGAAAAATTATTAAATGCTAAATATGGTGTCATATAAGGTAATTGAGCTACTTGTTCATTGGCAATAGTACTTAGAGTGAGTCATCTTACTACAGCATACTTCTGCATAACAACTCATTTGTGTACAGTAACAGAATGGTCCGTGAACCAAAGAATTATGAAGGACTGTTCTCTCTTTGGCAGTTGCTTAAGTTAACTGTAAAAACATCCAAAGACCTCACATAAATTTTGTGGAAAGCAAGAGGAATGGAGCTCAACACTAAAGAGCAGTCGGTAAATGCACTGAAGAGCACATCTCAATTCTGGAGCTTCCTCAAATGGGTAAATGCAGCAAACTATGCACAGTTTCTAACAGTGCAGCTCTCAGTTGAAACATGCTCAAATATACTTGACACAAACTCCTTATTACAACAATACCACAGAAAGCCACCTCACCTTTCACAAGCATTTAACATAGGCATCTCTCTGACTCATGCAAGCAGCCAGCGCAACCTTCTGCTTAAGCCAAACTAATGCACAGTGGCTTCCTGGGTTTTTCCTCTTAACTACAAAAGAAACAGGACATGGAACTGCTCTACAGTCAGGATAAGGCAGAAAAAGGAAGAACTATGGAAGCAAAGTCTCATTTTAAATTATTTTTTAACCAAATAATGTACAATTCCTAATAGGTTGCAACAGACAATAAAAGCATTCTTTATCTAAAGCCGTAAGTGACACCGCTAAGAAAGAACTGCTGAGCTAAATAGGAGGAAATATCAGGCCTACTCTGATTCTAAGGTAAGACAACAACAAATTTGATTTGCTTTGAAAAGGACTAACCCAAATTCATGAACTTCAGTTTTAAGGAGTTCATATCTATAGTGTCTAAGAAGTCCTTGAAATTAGTGAGTTTACAGTGATAAACTTGGAGCACCAGTTCTGCAACAATAAAAACTAAAGTGCAGCGACTATAAAGGATTTTTTCTTAGCTCTGCTAGAAAACTTCTAGCCCTGATAGTAAAGCCATTTATACCCATTTTCATAAGTGAAGTATCAGCAGAGTCGTTTTGTTAGAAAAATATGTCGGTTTTGCCACACCAGTACACTTCTGTTTGAATGAAATCCCTACTGAACTCAATGGGATTCGTGCCTAAAAAAACATGTGAGAAAAAAAAAAAAAAAATCAAACTTTTCCAAGTGTCCTTGTTGTCAAATTTGTCTTTTCTTATTCTAGCAGGGAATATTTTCCCTGCTATTCTTTCCTGGTTAGCAGCAGTAGTGTACCAGCTTTGCTTTTCCATCTTTCCACTCCAACCTTTATAATCACTTGGATCCATCACACATCCAACATTTTTCCCTATTTTCATAACAACAGTAAAGAGATGTGCCTTAGGGAGTCACCATTTTCAGGTTGAAAGTCTACCAGCAGAGAAATGCTTGAGCTGGCAACAACAAGCAACATTTATAATTAGATATATACTTCTGCAGCCTTTTACAATGGAGAAGATGTGAGTTCATGAGATCACAGTGCACCCTGCCTAACCTGACCTCGGCTTGGAAGCAAGCCTTGCAGTTGTATGCGGCCATCGCAAATGGCCAACAGCCATATCAGAATGCAGGTCCACTGAAATAAAGCACACTGGTTTTATGGTCACTCCAGAGCAATTTCTTTTTTCTTCTTTTTTGTCTTTTTTTTTTTTTTCTTTCCAATGGCCCATATACAGCAAGATTGATGCATTCCTGATCCAACAAAATAACAAGTCCCGAATAGAAGAGTTCTTTTCATTGCTCAGTCCCTCCCTTAGACTCGGTGTAAAGCATTCCTGTAACAGCATGTTTTAACTCCAAAGTACAAAGAGAGGAACAAACCCTATTCTGTTTTGGGCTTTTTTTTGTTTTGCTTAAACTAGCCAAAATAGTCTCCAACAGAGAAGACCAGCTCATCATCTACTCCACAGTGACAGACAAGGATACGGATGGCACAGAGCTCTGTAGGATGATGTTTTGATGACTTTTTTAAAATACATACAAAATTTCTTGACTAATCTTGCCATGGTAGCTTATCATGGTTGTCGTGCATAATGAACAGCAGTTACTCAAGTGCCTAATTGGTGTTTTTACAGAATGATTCCTGCTATTTACACCCGTTTCCTTTCTCTTGTTTTAGCTCATTACTGTTTCTTGCATCTGCACTGTGTACTGCAAATAATCTCATTTTACTAATTCCTCTCAGATATGCCCTTAGGTTATTGTCATACTGTGCACTCACTTTTCTTCTAGGCTGTACTAATTTTGTTCTCTTGATAATATAGTGTGACCCATAATTCATCACATAGGTGGATTTCATTACTCAGTACCTTTTCAATCAAACTCTTCTTACAGCACCTCGTTTCAAGCCTCTTTAACAGCTCTCTACTCCAATCTTAACTATAAAGGCATAATAGATCAATTCTGAAAAAAAATCTTACCCGTTGCTAGAAAGGCTTACACAGTACAGGCAGAATTCCAACAATTCATGGATGATCGCATTTTGTTTCTCTGTGATAATCAACCACTTTGTAGTTGTTGAAAACAATGAACTCCTGAACAGTTGAGAAAGACCAGCAAGAACTACTTTGCTACATGGCAGTGTCATGATTCAGGCCATGAATCTGCAAACTCCACGTCTCCTGCAAAGTCAGGCTCAGGACTGGAACCTTTGTTACAAGTACTATGAGAGTGAACATGAAATAAATAATGAACTTTTAGGGGAAAAGTTTTTTGACCTATGCATATTAAATAAATGAAAAACCATTGAAGGATTTGCCTCCGTTCTTTTCTGCTCAGTAGTATACTTAAGATTTCAGCATATACTAAAACTAAGCACACGCTTAAGTATACTGCTAAGTCAGAATCATAAGGATCTATTTTCACTTGTACTAGAACTCATCCATCAGTCTGAGTCAGTATACATTGTGCTGTTTATATAACTGCAGAACAAGGTGATTCTAGTTCCCTTTACAGTAGAAGCAATGACGGAGGATTAAATAAAAAAAAAAAACACAACTTTTTTAGGAGGCTTTAAGATGATACAAATAATTATGAAATTTCTTACTATTTTCTTGTACTTCCTTGTATATTTTTTTAAAATCGCTTTTCTATTACATGGCAATCAGTAGCAACCGTTCCAATAACTTGTTTCTCAGTCTCTATAGCAAGCATTTTCTAATTAATGAGAAACACATTACTATCAGGACTAAAACTATCATTTATCCACAGGTGAAACATGTTAAATATGAACTGCTCACAGGAGTACCATATTCATGGAGTTTAAGTGATGTGGAAATGAACTTTCAGGTAAATCTAAACCAAGAATTTTTAAAAATTATTTATTCCACCAAATAAAATGGCAAGACAACCTGTATTAAAAGAATTATTGGACTGTTATATTTGCAAACTTGATCATATACTTCTTAACACAATCTGAAAGACTTGCATCTCAGCAACCAGCACTCCTATAAATACTCAAAAATGTGCTCAGAAAGGAAGAGAACTGTGCAAATGGAATAAATTTGTTAATGATACAGAAGACCCAATATTTCACTGAATGTATCAATATGAATTTGTCCATATATATAACTGCACAGGCACACACATATATAATAGTCTTAGACAGTACGTGAAGATATACTAGCTCTTGAACGTTACTGTATTCCTATGTCATCATCAGAAACCATTTTACCACCAGCACTGATGTTGTTAATAAATTAAAGCAATTCAAGGTCAGATCAGATAGTCTAAGGGGTCCCTTTTGATCTTAAAAACAGAAAGTGTAAAAAAAAAAAAAAATTCTATGAATATCAGCTTTTTGCATTTAAATTGGAATTGAGGGTTGTTTTGTTTTCTTGTTTTGTCTGCTCTGCCTCTCTCCCTTTCTAGAGCAGACTGAATAAGCTGAAATAGCAAAAGCAGGTCTACATTGCTACGTAAAGAAATATATTCANTCCAAAACACAACAAAACACCACCAAAAAAACAGTAGCCTGACCAACTAGCAAGTCTAGAAAACACCACTCTGTGAGAACTTTCAAACTCATAACTCCGTTATTTCAAGGCACAATACCCCCTTCTCTCTTATGAGATGTACATCTGGCTCTACGGCACATAAAAAGTATTTCTTGCAATATCCACCACACTTCTCAGTGTGAGACCTTGTTACAGCCCTTGAAAGACTTCCGTTGAAATATTTCAATTTAGTATCATAGCAATCAAACTACAGTAAAAATGGCAGGCTACAAAATACAAATAGTCTGAATAAGATCTCAATAAATTACCTGCTCCGTCTCCTGTGCTATGGGGAAAATCAAGAATACTCATGACAACCCTCGAGAGGTGTTTTCTTAATACGCCCTTAAGAAAAACTCTCTAAGGATATCCTACCACACACCTAGGTTCCTGCTTCTACTGCTCCACTATTTTTACAGTGGAAAAGTTGGGGTATTTTTAAATACTTGCATTGTATCTTCTTTCCTGTAATTAAAGCTTGTTCTACCCTCAGGGAATACAAAATAAAACAAATCACAATCTTCTTTAGAGTATCTTTTATAGCCTAGATATTTGTTACTGTGGTGTCCTTTAGCCTTCTTTTTTTTCCTAGAGCAAAACTATCTAATTTCCTCAAGCTTACCTCAGAGGTCAAATTTGCTGAACTTCTCATTTCAATTTTTTTCCTTTCATATTTCTCTCATTTGTGTACATCTGTCTTAATGGGTGAAGCTCAGGACTGCACTCATGTTCTGCCTGAAGGCTCAAAAATCCCAGAAGAGACAAAGCAATGTCCTTCTTCATGTTAGATACAAAACCCCAGTTAAGCCCCAACTATGCCCCAGTTATGCCCCAGCATCCCAACTAAAATTAGCTTCTTTTTTTTTTTTCCTTTTTGGTAACAGTACTGCATTTTTGCCACATATTCAGTTTACAATATACTACAACCACCAGATCTGTTTTTGCTGACCAGTTTCCAACCAGATATTCTCTATTATCCGTGGGTTTCCTTCCTCACACTTACCTGTTTGATGGTTGAGTCCAGTTCTCCATTTTAGATCATATTGAGTTCCGATTTCTTTCCTCCAAAGTACTTGTGAAAAAGCCTCCCATCCACAGTTTGTTATGACCCTCTTCATTTTTAAGTTTATTCTTGACTCCATCAGCAAAGTCAGTGATGCAGCAATCATAACAGCATAGCAAAACTCAGGAGATACTGACATGCAGAGATAAGCCCTAGAGATTCTCAGCAACATAGGAGCAATACCAAAAAATTTGCTATACTTACAACCTTAATTTTGCCCTCAGAGCAAAAAAAACTAGGTCCTCTAGTTTTATCAAAGGAGCTTGCTATACACAGTTGCTTTTTCTTGATTAGAATACTAGGCTCAGCCTCACAGCTGCTGTGAATTATGAAAGCCTCTTTAGCTGTAATGGATGCCACCTGAAAGTCCACCCTGTCCCTGCTCTTCTTGACAGGCTGAAAATTTGTCTACACCCACACCCAAAATATATGAAAATTAAGGTTAATATCAGAAAAAAAATCTCTTGCTTCCACCAGCTTGGTAACTCGGTGCTTTTCTTACTAAATTTGTAGTCGCTCAGAAGAAATGTTTCTATAAAAACAAAGCAACCTTTACCTAAACGTACTGATTTCAATGGGAATTACACGAGCAATGATTGGCCTATTGTGTATACCTGGTCCAAGCAGTTTTGTTAGCACAGTGTGAACTTGAAAAAACACACACATCACAAAACTGAACAATTCATGGGCTGGTTATTATCTCCTGGTTTACACCAGAACATCATCAGCCGGCTTACACTGGAAGTAGGTGTCTAATTTATCCTCGTCAGAGGTTACTCTGGTTTCCAGCTTTTCTAGGAGTTTCCTGTTCATTCCTGTGCCATTCTGTAAAGGCTGCCCAGGAGAATACCATTGCTTTCTGAAAGCCAGACTAAAATTCTACCCTTATTTTGCATATATTGGGAAAGAACCTTCCGATTTAACCGACCTTTACTGCTAAACAAGGTCAAACCCATGCTGATTTGTGTGAAGAGTTGCATGCCCACTACCCCCTCCCAAACTATGCACTTCTTCTCACAAGGTAGTTAAACAATTCTTCTGCATTAAAAAGCACTCTGTATAGATATGGAACAAGACAATTACGCAAAGGCACGCTGGTATGGACATCATGTAAATATTAATTAGCTTCACTCTGAGTGTTATAACTGCTGATTGGCTTAAGCCAAACTGCTGATTGGCTTAAGATGTTGTCACAGATAGCACAAGCTTTCTGAAACTGGTACTTTTAACCACTGTCCTTTACATTTAAAAACCTACAAGTTCATGATTCCATCAAAACCAGAAGCAAACACAGGGATGAGGCTTGTGTGTGTGAGTTCTGTGCAGGGACAGGTAAGAAAGAGCTGAGGTGGAGAAGAATAAGAGACTGAGGTCAATCACACCTTTAAAGAACGTCAGCCAGAGGATGCCTTGAGAGAGGGCTATAAGGACAGGGCAGGTGTTGTAAGGCTCTAAACCTCTGTTGCTGCTTCTCTAGTTGCCTCTCTTGATCCCCTATAGCCTTCCTTTTTCTAGATCAAGTGTACCTAATTTCCTTGAACTTCCCTCTGAGACTGCATTTTCTGAATTTTTTTTCTGTTGTTTTCTTTTCATATGTCTCTCCTTTGGTATTTCAGTATTGTGCATTTGTGTTCATCCCTTTTCCTGTGCATGCAATGAGTCACAGAAGCTATGAGAGATGACAAACTCCATCATCAATTTTTCTTCCTAACTGGAATAATCTACAAAACTGCACATAGCTATCAAAGTGGGACTGCTGATAGTATTAGATGCAAACATAATTAAGATACTGTTTATACAAGCACTGAACTGCAGGAGTAATTTTACCTGTACAAGAACTATGAACTTTTCTGTTTTAATAGGAACACTTTTATTGTACTTCATCTGTTATTCTAATTACCAACCATATGGCTAAAGATGAAACACACTTGGTTAATGACAGAGCTGTAAAGAGATTTTCTGTTTCTTACTCAGGAGCCTGGATTCATAGTTCATTCTTAGGGGCAAGAGTAAAACCGAGTTTTGCTTTTGCATCCATGTACAATGTCTTTGAAATGGTTCAAACTGTGACTGCAAATTTTTAGTTATTGTTTAGCCTTGTGAATTATACACTAATGGGATGGGATAAAACACTCATGGTAACACATACAATCGTGTTTTATTCCCTCGCTTTCTTTCAGAAATAACAAAGTAAGATTAAGCCTTTATGTTATACTTATTCAAGAGTTCTACTGCATAAGAAAAACTGAGGTCACACTGTTCCTCAGACAGCAAATACGTTATTGACAGAGTCAGCAAAAACTCTGTCCTCAGATACTGGGAGAGAGACTGAGTGCACACCCTAAATTTATTCCTTTATCAAAAAAAGAAAAGCTTCAGAGATTTCCTACCACATGCAACATGGAGAACAGCACTGGCATCAGTAATCATTAGAAAAGGAATGAACTTTTAAATACAGCTAGTCTATATACTGCCTGTATATGACATTGGCTTCTTTTCTGTGTCTGAATTAAGACAATTTCAATGTACTATTGTATATTTGAATGTACATTGTTTTAAAGAATCTCTTAACAACTTGCTGAATTTTTAAAGGTATATGGGCAAATTAAGAAAAAAATTTTACAGAAATATATATATATATGTGCCCAAAAAGGAACTCACAACGTTGACTTTACCAGATTTCACTCTATCCCATTATGATCTTGGTCTATTTCATTCACCTATTATTTAAAATGTAACATCCAACTAATCTTATAGATAATAACACAACCTTAAAATGTCCAGATCTGATGTACATCTATTGCCAAATGCCCTCTATTAAGAAAATGTGTTTCATTATTGTAGAAAGTGCACCAATTAACATACAAATATTTATGTATTATTGAATAAAGATTTTTATTAAAATTTTTCCTGTTGGTTGCTTGGGGGAGAACCATTGTTCCTATCAGTAGGGCTCCATGTGCTAAGTGTGATAAAAAGCAGTGTAAAGACTTATGTCTTTTCTCCAATCTTAATAACAAAATAAAATGAGAAAATACTAGGTGAAGGCTGAGGATCATAAGACAAAACATATTGGTTCAAAATTACTTCAATAGTATAAACAAAATTACTGATGCCAGAAGACAATTTCATGTAGTTTTTATGGTTTCATTTGGGAAAGGTGATCCAAAAAAATGTCAGTAGAGACAACAGCACTTGAAAGCACTTAGGATGAAACAAATGGCTGATCAAGGTGGCAACATTAATGGGGTGGAAAAAATACATGGGTAAGCTGCATCAACAGCTATGTCGGGAGAACATGGGTTAAGATGCAGAAAATATTAAACTATTTGGTGTAGACTCAAAGCAGAACAAGGGGTAAGATTCCCAATCCAGCTAAACAGCGGGGATGAAATTTATGGAGCTCAACAAAAGGGGCGGGGGAAACTGATGAGGAAAATGGCAGAACAGAACAAAGAAAAGTCCTTTTAAGCACAGGATATGAAAGAAGACTGTTGGTGTAAGCAAAAATCTGGTCAATGGATACAAAGGCAGAAGAAAAAAAAAAGGATCAAAAGTGAAGGAGTGAAAGAAACTGAGCTAATACACAGAAAAATAGCTCAATATTAGGCCAGTTACACCTGTGCAGAGGGTGCAGGTGGTGTTCATCACTCAGCAGTGAGGAAATTCAGCACAGGTATAAGCAGCTACCCCAGGCAGATTATGGCCAATCAGGCATTTGGCAGTTACAAGGCCAGTCCATCCCCATTTGCTTTTTATCTTCACAAGTATGCTTACAGTAAGACTGATATAAAACAAAATTGTAAAAGGTACCTGCACTTAGGTAAAGAACTCTTAGAATGAAGAAAGTAGGAACCTCCATATTATTATCTGAGAATGCTTTCAAAGCTGTTGCAACACATGCTTTTCACCTGTAACGTTTGCTAAGAAACACTTCACAGAACAGTACCGGTTCTCCATAAACAGGCTTTTTATTGCAGCTATACTGCAGGACAACTGAAGAAGAGAGTATGGAAGCAACCAGGCGCTCTTAAGGGCATTGCAACTGCTATGTAAAAGAAAAACTGTAAATGGATTTCTTTGCTGCAGTACACTTTTAGAAGCAGAGATGTGTACTAAGGTAGAAAACTATTTGTCTCTAGCTGCAAGAGCTCTGTATTATTTTTCTCCTGTATGCCAGAGTGGTGACCTTTTGGACACAGCCTTAAAGAAAGCACTTTCTAGAAACAGACTCTATCAGTCTAGAAAAGTATTTCTGTGTTACCCATATTATCGATCTCATAAAGGACACAGAGAAATTGATTACTGTTTAGAACTGTCTGGACTCTCAAAATACATTCATTAGACATTTGCATGTACATATATAGATGCATCGCTACAGACATACACATATACACAGTATATATACTTTTAAAATGAATCTTATAATTTCTACATTTCAGCTTCATTTTTCAACACTGATATTTGATCTTGTGACTACACCTAGGAAGAAAAAAATTTTTTTTTGCACAAGAATTTACATGAGGTGGCAAGCAAAAAACCTACTGTTAAAATCTTCACCGTCACTTCAGGTGACACACACAGAATTTGCCTCCTTTTGCAGAACTGGAGCGATTTAGTCTGCTAATCATCACCATATCAGAAGCCCTTACTATGTCTTGGCAGTGCACAAGGCCTATCTTTAGCCCAAGCCATTGGGCCAGCTCTCTGTAAAAGAAAAGTCTCTAAAAGCTGATTGTGTTACTGTAAATGCACTTCAGTACACAAATAAAATAGAATCTCATCTTATATCTGTATAACCGCTGTTGTCTTGAGGTTCCCAGGGAGTTTCTAGATGTCATGTATTATAACATAAATTTAACATAGCGTAAGAAATAAATACCACCTTAAGTTACAACCAGTTTACCTTGTGTATCCAGCTAGACATGGCAAGTCAGCAGAATGTGGTCAAGTCTGTATTTTATGGAAGATCTCTGAAGAACTGCTTGCACCAGAAATAAAGTGCTCAAATACTGAGTGTTTCAAGATTTCATTTTTGCCCCTGTGAGAGATAAGGGTGAACAAAGTTACACTTTTTTTCATCATCAAGTGGAGTGTAATAATGATACCAGGCACTTTCTCAGGCTCTTCTGTTCATTAGAGTTTGGTCTAAATGAAATGCTTCCAGTAGCAGACATGCTCCAGCAGCATACTGAAGTGACAACCTCTGGATGAGAACCTGAGCCTACACATTGCTTCCCATACAGTGCCTGGCACGTAATGTTACTATATCATGCCAAAATCTGTCCTGGTTAATTAAGTTTTGATTGCCAAACGTTCTCTCCACGGCTCCCTCACTGAACACCACTCTGCTCCCCATCTCAGAGGGCTGTGTAATGTCACTGGATTTCTAGCTACTTTCTGCATTTCATTCCAGAATTAGCCACACCAAAAAGGTACTTACACATTGGGGTACTGTAAAATTAGGAACTCCAGAAATGTAAAATATCACTATTCCATATGATTACAGGTTTGGAAGTGGAGTGAAAAAATACAGCCACATTTGAGTAGATATAGATACATAGACTAAATAAACCAAGATTAAACTCAGATACTGAATCTGCATAATCTGCATGTATCTGTATCTAAACACAGGATGTGCCAAATTTCTTTTGCTCATGGCACAGAGAAGTCAAATAGTCCTATAAGAAGTAAATTTGATGTAGTATAATTTGGTTATAATACAAGGATTAATCTGGGCACCCCCCTTCTGATCATTAAATCCAATTTATCACAGCAGATACAGCTCTATAGAAGAGTGAATTTTTCAAATCAAATGTGTGCACAGAAGCAAAATTCTCACCTTGTAAGGACACAGTACAATTTTCTAGGAATTGCAAAGTTCCCAGGTCAATCTGATTGCCTAAACAGGTCAATCAAGTTATAATTTACTCTAACCAGTACTCCCTTATCCTGCTAAATATATCACCTGCATCCAAGTCAACCTTAAAGTAAATGCAATTTTTTTTCTCCTTCGTGTGAAAAAACCTCAGCCCAAAATCACAAAAAATCACTTCCATTCAGATGGCTACAATAGGAACAAAAAGCCCAGTCAGTACAAGTGAAAGAAAAGCCTGACAACTCCCATACAGCAAGGTTTGAGTCAAATGATCGCAGCGAGTATGACTATAACTACGCTGGTTATGGAAGAGGGCAATGGAAATGCCACTAAGGGGTAGGTGCTTCTCCATGTAACCAGGCAGCCTCGCTCACTTGACACCAAAGAAATTCAGCATTGGCAGAATGAAGAGAAATGCAACTCCTTACATTTTAGCTCAGTGAAAAATAGTTCTGCTTTCTCTCTCCTTCATTGCCTGTCACTTTGCTATGTGATCACCCATGATATTAAAAGCAGACGAAGATTCTCAAAGCCAACTGCTAAATTTAGCTACCTATGTTAACATGTCACATGCTTGCAGAGAGAAAAAAGTTTATAGCGATGACAGGTGGAAATAACTACAGCAAAGAGTAAACAAACCCAGCAGCAGGCACAGTTCTCCCTCTTGACTTCGACTCAAAAATCAGCTGCATCTGGAAGGAGGAAATACCAAACCATCCACCATTCTGTGATTGTCTTTCATCTGCTTTGCAACATGGATAGACTCCAGCTCTTTCCTGCCAATGAGGGAAAAGGAGAAATAGCATTGCTACACATACATGGCAACGGCGTCTGTCAGAGAGCCCAGTGTGAAAGGAAAGAGCAGAGACCTTGGCCAGTCCCCTGAAGAGTATAGCCACACTGATGTTGCAGACGTAAAACAAGCTTGCCCTGATCAAAGCTAGCCTCAAGGTTGTAACTGTGTCTGGAATCATGGAAAGGAAATTCACACGGAAGTGACATGGAAGTCATTCCTCACCTCCGGTCATTCAGGGTTTGCCCAGAGCTGTACCTGGCTAAACGTGTCCTTCCAGGTCTCTGTGGTACAGAAGCTACTGCAGCCTTCTCCTGCTGAAGAAAAGTCCTTCCCTGAATCAGACACCTTGCTCCAGCATGGCTGCCGTGATGGGGAACGCCTTATGGTCCCCAAGAGCCTTACATATACCTTGGGGACAAGTTCTTCTGCAGGCTTGCATTTACTGCTTTGTTTGCCTTTGTTACCTCCAAAGAAATAAACGGCACCCAATTTTTCAGCTTCTAGTGACAAGATTTTAAAAATACAAGTATAAATATTACAGTAAATCAATGAGTTATCCTCATCAAGCTCCCAGTTATGAAAATGTTTGATTAGTACGTATTGGCTGTCGTGCCCACGATTTCTGGCGGGCGGTGCCGGGGCTCCCTGTGAGGAGAGGACGGGGCCCCCCAGGGCCGGTTCCCGCCAGTTCTGCAGCCGCCCCAGCGCCGGGCACAGCTGAGCCCCTCAGCGAGGCTGGGGCGCCTCTGTGGAAACCTGTTTGAGATGGGGCAGGACGCTGCCCGGCAGCGAGGGGAAAGCGTGAGGGAAAGTGTGAGGGGAAAGCATGAGGAAAAAGCGTGAGGAAAAAGTGTGAGGAAAAGTGCGAGGAAAAGCATGAGGAAAAGTGCGAGGAACTGCCCTGGGAGCAGCGAGGTTGGAGGAGAAGGGGGTGGAGGAGATGCTGCAGGGTCTGGAGCAGGGATGCCCCTGCAGCCTGTGGGGAGACCCCAGGGGAAGCAGATACCCCATGCCAGAGCAGGCTTGTCCTGAAGGATTGCAGCCCATGGGAAGGACCCAAGCTGGAGCAGCGGAAAAGTATGAGGAGAAAGGAGCAGCACAGAGGAACTGTTAAGGGCTGACCACAACCCACCATTCCCTGTCCCTGCTGCACTGCTCGGCAGGGAGAAGTTTGGAATGAATTAGTGGGTTTGAACTTGGGGAAAAAAGGGGATGGGGGAACGGTGGTGTTGCAATTTGTCTTTGTTTCTTATTATCCAAATCTATTTTAATTGGCAATAAATTAAAGTAATTTTCC
This sequence comes from Ibidorhyncha struthersii, assembly GCA_013398815.1. Taxonomy (NCBI): domain Eukaryota; kingdom Metazoa; phylum Chordata; class Aves; order Charadriiformes; family Charadriidae; genus Ibidorhyncha; species Ibidorhyncha struthersii. The sequence continues at coordinate 1,252,147 of VZSZ01010485.1, forward strand.
TCAAGCTGTGTCTGTTTTGCCCATGATGGTACCTGCCAAATGATCTCCCTGTCTTTACCTTGATCCATGAGCTTTTCCATCTTACTTCTCCCCCACCCTGTTGAGGGAGCACGAGGGCAGCTGGGTGGGCATCTGACAGCTGACCAAGGTCAAACTACCACATAGTACTGCGTGGAAAAAGTATGATTACAAGAGTGTAGGGCCCTCTCTGTCAATATCACATAACGTTTTTCTGGTCAACTTCTGCTTCATTTAAGCCTCACAGAAGGAAACTATGTACAAGAAATCCTCCAAGAAATAAACCAATAAGGTTTGGTGTCTTTAACTGTCAGAATGCTGATGTGGCTGGTAGCTGTCATCGTAACTGACTTACTGAGTTCAGATATAAGTAAAGAAATTAACCCCTTCTGCTGTACAAAACTCCATGGCCGCGGCAACATAGCACCCATGGTGGCACTGCCATATGCTGATTTCTGGGATTCACTTCTCTATAATGATGTGGTAAGGAGGCAAGCAAACACAAGTTTTACCAAAACCTAATGATTAATAGTTTTAAAAAGATGCTGAAAATTATGTGGCAAAAATTATTAAAAGGAAGCAATTTCATTATATTGTTTTGCTTCTCAGCTTAACTTTGGATGTGGAAGAGAGCCAAAGGAGAGTCATTAGTCTCTATACAAATTTGATACATCTTTTTACTTTCCTGGCCAAAGACAACTCTGCAGGATAGAACTTTGCCTTTAAAAAGTAGAGGAGTTAATTTTCAATCTTAATAGCTTTATCTTAAGATAAACGTTCTGAAATAAGAGATGTTGCTCCTGGCCGAGCTACTGCTTTAACATATTAGATATTTGAATTACCCCATTCATCTCAATAGGGAGTCAACTCTGGGGACTAATGATGCCTTGTTAAGAGTCAGTCTCCAATTGCTTTTAGTTCACATGCATGTAGAAGATGTCCATTTCACTTTTCTCCTACTTATGCAAAAAATTACTGCAACTGCACAGGCAAATTATCCTACTAAATAGGAGAACAGCCAACTAAGCAAAGAATACGAACAACAGGGCATCGACACTGCATTTATGTACCTTTTCTCCCTCTGCAATACATCTCTCCTTTTGAAAGGCTGAGCACCTGTGATGCAGCTCAGGGGGAAGCCAGGCTCCAAGGGGTCCAGTTCATCCCCAGCACGATGGCAAGCACTGTTTTTTTTTTCTTCCCTTCACAAATCCAGTTGACATTTAGGAGGATGGAATGACAGTTTGAGCCAGTTTCTCTCTCTGCCTAGTGACTTGCGCCCTCCCTGGGGCCCTGGTCCAGGTAGCTCTAACAGGGGGCTCTCTGTCTTGTATGACAGTCTAGGAACTGGGGAACCTTTCTTTTCCAAACACTGAGGTATCTTTGCAGGACCACACTAGACTCCAGCCTTTGTCATCAGCAGGAATACATATGGACTATGTTTGCAGCCCTGCCTGCAGGTCCTAATGAAAAGTGTCATTTTGTCTTCTTGCAGAGAATGAGTTTGACACACCAGTGAGAGCCAGAAGCATACAGATCAGCAAAGGAAAATATTTGAGGGTCTATGTTATAACTCCTGCTCTATATGAATTCCAAGAATGGATATATGCAAAAAAAAAAAGCAATGAAATGTACATTTGATAGACGAGAAAAAAGGAACAAACATCTGCCACTTATCTAATTAGCAACTGGATGTGACTTGTTCCAGAGATCTATAGCTGAAAAGTCTTTTTTATTGGTGTAAGAAATGTGTGTAAGTGCATTAGGGAAAGCAGTTATACCATGAAAGATTTTGGAAAAACTGGCATTCTTCTGCTGAAAGCATCTGCACTGTAAGTAAAAGTATCATGTATTTGTTTAACTAGCTGGGTAAGAAGGCAATATATAACATCCCTGAGATCATCATTAGAAAACTTAGCATTTCCTGAGGTATAGACAGCATTTAGATCATAAGGGACAGACACTAGCCACCTCTTCTCCAGGCAGGATGCAAGCAGGAGGAAACAGCCCTACAGGAATTAGTAAAGTCCAAGTGTTATCTTCCCCTGTTCTCAAAAGCCTGCAGAGTTCATATGGGTCAACATCACTCAGTAATGCCAGCTGCCACCGCTTGGAGGGCTAAGGCAGACTCCTATACAGAACAAAAACCAGGGGCAGGTGAACAGGGCTGTCTGGTGCAAGATTCCTGCTCCTGCAGACAAAACGGTAAAAGTAAAAATTATTGCTATCACTGCCAGGGAAAATTTTAAGGGAATTATGAAGGATAAAACCATTTTAATGTTGTGCTTTGAAGGCTCACTCATATTGAGAAGGATTGGAGACATCTGGAAGCAGCTTGGATCCTATTATTCAAGACTAGGAGGAGAGTATTTGACCATGCACACCACCACCCCAAATCTTATCTGCAAAGTGTGAGCCTTATCTGCAAGTGACATCCAGTCTGATCCAGCACCAAACCCAACATCATCACTGAGAAGAACCCCCCCAAATCCAACAACTTAGCGTAGAAAACTTTGCAGTCAGCTGCATGCATGGGTTTCCCTCTAACACAATCAGCAGATATTGGCATACTGCAGTGTACACTGCAAGAGTATTAGGCAGAATGTTACTGCATTACTGCATTTGCAATGTCTCTCAAAGGAAAAACAAGGTGGTAAAACCCATGTGGTAGCATGGGAGTCTGTTCTCTTTAATTAGTTAAACAAACTGTTTGAAAAGCTTCAGGGAAATAAAGACTTCTTTGCTATTACACTTCAGGCTCTACCTTCACCATTATTGTCCAGAACCTATTGTATCATTCTATTAAAGCAACAAAAAAATGATTTTAAAAAATCCATAAGAAAACCCCCAAGCCACCTTGAGAAGAAACCCTTCCTTCTGACCATTTCTCTCCCAGATATGTTTATCAATTTCCTGGAAATGGTGGCCTTGCAATTCAATGCAAAAGCTAAGAAACCTAATCTAAATGCTACCAGGCTTCGTTGCCCCATCAGGTTAAAGTATATCTTTATTAATGAAAGACCAGGAGTCTTTCATTAGAATGGCCAACCACCTGCCCTCTCTAACCGTACTAACATAAGCCAAAAGTACCACCTGATCAATAATATCCCATTCACCCTTGTATACAGTAGTTGTTTTTAAAGTAACTAGAGCCATAATCCATAGGAATTATTAAAAAAAAAAATCAAAACCAAGCTCTTTATAGTGTACCTCAAAAGTAATATGAGGCAACAGACACATACATCACAAACCATGTGTGAAACAAATTTCTTCAAGACATGCTGCCTAATAAAAAGGTTATCACAGTTGCCTTGGCTGGGTTCCCCCAGTGGCTCTCAGCTGCGGGCTCTGTCCCCAGTGGAGCATGTTGCAGCACTCCAACCTCATGACCTGGAACATTGTGGCAACCTCCACACCTCCAATGCAAAGGTCTTAAAAGCAATACCAAGTGGAGGAAAAAGTGCACATGCTGCCACTCTTCCTTGAGCATTGAACGAGACCACTCGTACACTGCATGTCTGACATTTTCTCCACTCAGGAGATCAGAAACCCTCCCTGCCATTTAGTCTAGGTGTTATTAGCATCCTGTCAACTGCCTTGCTCAGCCAGCCTTCATCCAAGTGGAAATCTCCTTCAGACAGTATTTAAATCCAGATTACCATCAAAGGCAGTTGATAAGTAACTGCTTGTCCTGGTTTACTCTGTTTGTTTACAAGGTCTGCCAAAAAATATGAGGAGGCATAATATTTGAAATGCAACACATACTTACATACATCTGTTAACTGCTCAGTCACTTAAAAATCTTTGTATGTGTAACATGGTTTACAACTACTTATATAAAGATTAATACAGAGCTATACATAGAGTACACTAAATTATTTCCTGTAATATTTTCTTCAGATATTAAGTGCAATCAAGAAAATACTTTCAAGATAAATCAGCATTTGACAGGGGAAAAAATTGCTCTTGAATCATTAATAAAAAGAAAGGATATTATTAAGAAAGAATTGCTTTCAACCTTTCTCATTATGGCCAAGCAAATACTTCATAGCCCTGAAATACTTTGGATCCATAGCAAGCCATGAGAATGATCGTTCTGCCAAGACAGTTATCTGCTGAAATCTGAGACATAATTATGGTCAGTGAAACTCCTAATCTTGAAAGACCTTAGATTTAATTCTTTACGCTATCAATCTCTCTCTCTGGATTTCCTCCATGTTACATTTGGCATCATTAACTGTAAGTGGGGGATAGGTCTACAGAATTACATGCCATCTGAACTGGGACAAGGAAGGATTATTCAGTGCCTCCTATAAGAGAGATGTCTTCAGCATTAATCTTAACTGCTTGTGTGCTGGGATATAAGGCAAGGATAGAGACAAAAACCCCTTTCAGGTGGCTTATCGAATACACAAGGCAGACTGGGGATTAAGCAGATGCCTGAAAGCACTGTACAGTCCTACGCACACAATACATTGCTGCCATTAAGTCTGTACTGGATGTTGGAACAGTTTCATCAGAGGGAGCAGGATAGGTCAAGGCAAGAAAGAGCAACCTTTCTAACCATGTCATTGGGATCCAGCCACTGCAAGACATGACAGAACAGTGCAAAAATGACTGGATATACCTGTGCTACCACCTGTAAGCCAGGCTCACATTCTAGGTAGACTATGTTTTTAAGCACACCAATTATATATAGATACAAACATTATTTTTGGAGGAGGTGGCTGGGAGCAAGGACTGAACACAAGATCTGAGCTAAATTATCCAGATCTGGTAACTCAAACATCGTAGCAGACTCACAGCTCCATGTTGCTGGGATCCACAGGGAGAAAGAACTACTACGTCTTCATGAATTACTATTGGTAAACTATAAACACTATAAGAAGCTGACATGTGATAAATTATATTCCTAAACCACATAGTTACAAACTAGAAGCCTGAAGCTGTATCTTTGATTTTGGGAAATCAGTCTAGAATGCAGGTGGACTCTCATTCTCCATTCCAGTTCAATCCATGAAGTCTGGACCCTACATCACTCAGAAAGTGAAATGCAGCCTTTTCTGGTAACGATTACCACTTCTCTCAAATTTCAAACTCTAATGAGAGAAATAATCCTATTCTGACATTATCTCAGACGGCAAAACATTTCAGCTTTGTCTGGCAGGCATGACAAAAACAGGTTTTGCAAGCCGATAGTCCTCCCTAATTAGAGTCTGAATCAAAATCTGGTTTTATCACTTAATGACCCTTGGGACCATCCCCAATTTTTGCATCATTTCGGAAAGTGCCTTTATGTTGTTTTCATAGAACCATCCAACACATATTGCACAAAGAGCTAAGATGACAGGCTGGTTTCATGACAGAGAATTTAAGATGACAGAGCATCTTGGAACATACAAGTATATTCCAAACTGTTGCCATATGGTTTTTCCCTACTAGCAAGAAAAGAAAGCAAGGGTTTCTTTATAAGAAAGATCTCTCTATAAGTGGGTTTTAGTCCTAGCCAAGCACTTCTGCAAACCTGCTTTAAAACATGAACTAAATCTTAAGTGAAAGTAACTGGCTTGTCTCCATCTAGCTCTAGTGCACATTTCACAATACTAAAGCTAGAAAGACAGTGCATGGGGCACTTGGAGTCTCTGACACATGCTTTTCACCAGAGCAGCAAGGGAGAATAATTTTGGGGTACTTTGTCAGTGTTTCTTCCTACAGAATCATTATTATTAGTCTCTGCAACTGTATTCTAGTGGATTCTATTATTTTTTCATGTCATAAACAACACAAATTATTACATTTACAATTAAAACCCCCATATTTTAAAAGTCCTCTCATTCCTAATTTAAAATACAGCATTGGTGGGTGGGTGTCTGAAACTTTGAAATTTTGCTGTAAAAAATCTACTGGTCTTTTGTCTTTTTGTTGGGAGCCACAGAGCGTCTGCAGTCTGCACGGGACTGATTTGATATTGACAAATGTTGAATTATGGAACCCTATAGGTAAAAAGAGGTTCAACATCAATGTGATTTAGTAGCTGCTACAAAGTGTGTGCCAGTATGAAAACACTCATTTTGGCAATCATGCAGTAAAATAATCAATATTTAATAGTATTACCAAAAAATACTGGCAAGTTATATTTTTCAGCCATTTTATACATTCAGGTAATTCCCATATTTATTTCTGATAGGAGAGAAAACAGTTATAAATAAATCTATTTCATTCCAAATACCCATTTGAAGAAATTAATTTTGCAGAACAATATAGTGTAGCACTTCTGAAATTTTCTCCCCAAAAGTAGAAATTGAGATCTTAGCTACAGTACAGGGTTAACTATTTTGCATCAGAAGAAAAAATGGCTCATTTGTAGTAGGAAGGCTACGATCATTAATCTGCATAAATATGTAGAAAGCTGTGTTATGTATGCCTGCACTGCACTTGTGAGAGGAAAAAAACCCACAAAGCTTCATATTCCAGTGTTACGGGTCATTAATTTTTGAGAGCAACTATCTCCCTCTATTAAACCCCAACCTATCCCCTTTTCTCCCCCCTCCCTTCACTTCATCTTAACATGTAAATCTTAATGGATTTATTGACAAAAATGTTTTGACTATTGGTGAACTCTGTTATTTGCTGTGGGAGACTATTTATTACCTTGCAGGTGCTTCAGGGGGAAGTCCATTGTTTGTTGGGAAAGAGGAGCAAATGGAAAGTATGGTGTTCATTAAAATGGATCACACAACCAAGAATCAACCTCTACCTCATTCATGTGGATACTGATTTTTTCCATTTCTGCTACACTGAGCTTATCACAAGAGACTGCACCAGCAGCTGCAACTATGATATTCAGATTCCTTACCAGAGCTGATGAAATGTCTCAGTAATTCAGTGTTTGCTTTTTGCTTCCAAGTGACAAGAATAAAATGTATTGTCTGCACTCACCACTTCTAACCACTGAAAGCTTATGTTCACAAATGACGATTAATTTCTTCTCCTTTCTCACCCAAAAAGACATGTGAGCTGGTTTTCCTTTACAATAAATTTAAATTGAATTTAATAGAAATTTCTTATTAACTTTTATTTACTTTTCCTACTAAAATACAAAACAAAAACCCAGCTATTGATTCTTTACTGTTTTGAAATAGAACTGTATAAGCTTTTTTCTTTGGTTTCAACAAATAATTCCAAGCAGGGACTTCTGATGAGGGGTTAGTAATTCACTGTCTTATTGTTAAGTACTATGCTTATTTTAGCTCTTGCCTGCAGAAATGTGAAGAGATCTGTCAGATTCTAATTCTGAAAAAAGTCCCAAAATTGCCAAAGTATTTCAGCCTGGACTGAAGCTTAATGCTGATGTTAGCTCATTAAATCAGCCAACTAAAAAAGTAACATCCCTGACAAAGCAAAAAACATTGGATGGTCACAAACAAGGTTCAAGTCTAGAAACAAAGGAAAAACACAGTGAGACTAAAAGCTGGGATCTTCCACTGGAGAGAGAGGCAAGATCCTGTGGGAGGTACGTACAAAACTGGTGGTGACCAATTATGGTTCTGCAACTCCAGACTGTACGTCACACATCCCAGTCTGGGAATGTCACAGCCAGTGCCTCCATGCTGGGCCTCTCACTGCATGCAGTCAGGAATGAATGCCTTAATACCTTCCAAACCATCACCTGTGCCTTCACAGAAGCAACAGCAGTGCAGCTCAGAGGCATCATCATCATTTACAAACAGGTTTAGATATACTGTCAGTCTAGCCCTGTCAGGTAACAGCTTGATATTAGTTAATTTTCCCTACTGAAAACTTTGCCAGCGGAGTTTTCGATGATGCTACAGATGAATCCCAGCAGCAGCCCAAGTATCCAGGCAAGTAAGAAATCCTTAAAGTACAATGATGTCACTCCTGCGAGCCTAAGGTAAACACAACTCTAAACTCTGGACAATGGGGCAAATATCTGGAATTTGATTTCCAAATTGCCTGGCTGGCTGATTTGCTTAATATTAATGCAAGCCCAAAGGAAACTTGACACCAGGGCTCTCTAGCAATGGCTGCAAGGTATGTGATAACTGGGCTGTCAACTATAGAAACAGGAGCTTAAGGAGAGGAGAACTTGGCAGACAGAGGAGAAGCTGACACCAGGTTGCATCCCTTGAGCTTCAGGGTTTATTAAAAAAACCCACCACCAACAACAACAAAAAAAAACAACAAAAGAAAAACCTCCCAAACGCACAAAAACACAACAGTGTTTTAATCTGCTCATTTGTATAATCCATAATAAAGTCTAATGGCAAACCCAAGCAGTGACAAGGATCAGACCATGCAGTCATGCTCCCCCATTCTTCCCTCTCTTGGCCAGACAGACCCATCCCTTCTTCTTGAACTAGCGCTCATGTTCACTGGGACTGAATTTAGTAAACCAGACGACTTTTATTTATTTTTGCTGGGCTAGCAGGCTGAATCATTTCAAAACCATTCCATTAACATCAGAATGAGCACAAGGCAGGGAGGGGGAATAGTAAGGAAAAAGGTTTTTTCTTCCAGTTTTGATAAAGCTGTTAGACAATCTTACCCTCTTGTCATGTAACTTCACTCACCCTCCAATTATATAAACCCAGACACACTTCAGTGTTTTTCCAGTGCTTTCAGCCATTTTCCAAAATGCTTTTTTGCTGCTAAAAGGCTCTTCATCACTGAATAGTGCTGGCGAAAAAGAAGAAATGCAGGTATCCAGCTAGATGTGCATGATGATAAGCAAGTGAGTTAAAGGTAAAATTTGCATCCAGATTCTGTATAGGAACAAGCTCTACATTGCTCCTGGTGAGTAGTGTTTCTACTCACTTCAAATCGTGGCCTGTATGACAGGTGCTATTTTCACACTCACTCATTAGTTGGTCTTAGGTTCAGGCTTGATGGGTAATACTCTCTGTACATAGTCAGGTACAATAGAAGGTACAAACTAACAGCTCCATTTATGCTTTGACTGGACAGCTCAGAAATGGATGCAAGCTATTTAAACAAAAAAAAACACCCAAACCCCACAACCAAAAAAAACACAAAACAAAAAAAACCCCACTTTTGGTGTTTCTTAAGCGGTTAGGCTGTCCACAAAGACACTGACAATGAGAGAACAGCTGAGTCCAACCCCGGGAAGAAAAGATGACGTAACACTCAAATGTCCTGGGGAGGGATGCCAGAAAAAGGACAAGAAGGTGGCTATAACCTTCTAACAAGTTTAAGGTCTGCTAAAAAAAAAGTCCTGTACCTGGTAACTGCATAAGAACAGGGCATCCAATAGCTGTTCAGTGACATGGTGATTGACATGAACATCATGACAGGCAGCAGAAAGTAAGTGCTGAAAGTACTACCCCAAGAGAGGTTTGCATCTTGCTCCTGAGCACGACTTTGCTGAGCTAAGCTGTACCATCCCACCCAGCACAGCTGAAGACAAGGAGGTCGCAGCACCAGCAATAATTTCTGATCATATTTATCTGTGGAGTTATCAAGTCCCACCTTTTAAATCACAGCATTGAGAGCATAAGGGTTTATCATATTCATATTAATGGCATACTTAATGCTGCCACCAGCTCCTTCCTATTGAACAAGTGCCTTTAAATTTACAAGCCTTTTGCCATTTATCAGTTTGATTCTCAAAGAACAGCAAATTAAAAATTGCACCACTGGGGTACCAAGATACCAGAAATTTCCCTCCAGGCACACCGTCAACAAAACTGCTGAAAGTCGTGCAATGAACAGAAAAGCTTCAGACTCCTGTTTGAATCAGCTGTGTGTCTACATAACCAGGTCAGAAAGAAGTGACCATGGGAGCAGTTAGTCCTCAAAAGAACTACCGTTCCTGAGTCCTGAGCTGATCTCAGTGATACCTTGACAAAATCTTGTTGACAAAGCAGAATAAATGGTTGCTATTCAAAGCAGCTCCCTGAGGGAATAGGTGAAGTCCCAATTCTCATATCTGGCTGCTGATATTTTACTACAGGGTATGCTGACATCTAGCAAAGGTTAGATTCGTTTTCAGAATACTCAGCTCTTGCTCATCTGCAAAAGATAGATTAATAATGAGTGTATGCTATACATATTTAGTAAAAGAATATTTCAACATGTCTATTTGTGTATTCAGGAGAAAGGCTAGAACAGAAATTTTTATACTCTTCTCCCTTGACAACACATTTTCCAGGGTGCCCTATGCTACAAGCTCACATGACTCAGAAAGGAGTAATCCTTCATCCCAGCACTGAGAATGGATAGATACATGGGTTGCAGGCCACAGAGCCTGCACCACAGCACTCTTGTATAATACTAAATCCAGAAGAAGTTTGCCAAGTCAAAATGGACACCCTTTAAAATGATACCATGTAAAGTGTTCAGTGCCATTAATGGTAAGGACAAAAATATAAATGCAGAGATTTATACATCATCTATTTTACTTAAACAGAATAGAGGTATCTGCCCACTTAACAGCAGAATTTGAAAAGGTTACTGTTGCATAACATGGTAAGATACAACAGGGGTTAAACTACTCAATGCTACTGAAAAGTATGGACATGTTTTTAAATTATAAAATGTGATTGTCCACCTATGAAGCCTTAATTTTTGCATTTTCAAGTGTCAATTCAGATTTTATGTTCTCTCATAAATCTAAGGCATTTGTTCAGCTACATGGCCTCGTGCACAGATTTTAAAACATATTTTTATGCAAGTGTCCAGCACACAGACTCCAGCCAGCCTGAAAGACAGGAGTTAAGTAAGACTTATAATGAGGTCATGGAGGTTTTTAATTCTTACAGTTACTGCTCCTTTGAATGAAACTATTAATGGAATTATAAAAAATTAAAATTTAAGCATTCAGCTCACCAGTTGCTGCAGTTGTCCAAATGACAGCTTAGTATTCATCTATCACCCTTCACAGGTTGCACAAAATTCAGGAGGTAACGTCAGATAGAGATCTAGAAAACTCAGGAGGTAAAGTGTTTTAACATCTTCAAGCTATTTCTTCATTGCCATGCTATATAAGTATTGCTGATAAAAAGAATGCCATATCAGTCTTTCAGCTAATATGAATTGGGATATAAAAATGAAAGTTTTACTATCTGTCAGTTAAGTATTAGCTTGAGTTAGTCTTAGAAGAAGATTAAAGCCTAATGGACTGTCTTGGTCATACAGATGTAATGTGAGCCCAGTACAAGCTTGCTTTGCTGTAGGATTTTTTTATATTATTTTTTTAAACCTATCCTGGGGATTTGTCATCCTGATACGAGTTCTTGGAAACCAGTGTTCTTGGTCTCAGCTATAAGACTGTATTGGTCCTACAAAATCTAGAAACAGTGTTACACATTCTTGAACACCATTAATGGCACTTTAGAAGCTCGTTCACAGGCTGACAAAGAATCAAGATTGAGCCTTTTTTCTGAATCAGAAGAGAGCAGAATCTTCAAATACAATGGCAGCCAAGAAACTGATGACTCTCATCCCACTCAGTTCTATTTCAGGAGTTGTTAAACAATTATAGTACAAATATTTGATGTGTCTAAAATAGTGTAAAGAATTACCAAGTTGATTTATTATTTCTGTGAAATCTCTTGAGTCATGAACTGATAGAATATCCGCAAAAAAAAAAGAGAGCAATGATAGAAAGTGAGGAGGTGGCAGAGAATAAAACCATTTCTTTGCCTCAGTGTTGATCATACAGCTGTGCAGCATATAAATCTCCTCAATGGATATTCTTCATTGAACAAAACCGCATTTTGTTTAGAGATACCTGCAGAGCCAGGGATACTCAACTGTGGTGCATCTTCTGATAAAGTTGGTTTATAGGCCTCAATTTCAGGTAAAAAAATTAGTTAAGACATGCAAAGAGGGAACTGACCCCCAGACTGACACACATGTATGCAACGGCTAAAGATACGTTCTGCTGCTTCATCTATACTTCATGCTCTGTCATTCTATTTTTATCACTTTTATTATCTATACTAGCTAGCTGCTATCAATACATTCATGCCTTCGATTTACTCTCAAGACAAACCTCCAATGAAACAAATGCCTGGGTGAGATAATACTACTAGACGTAACGTATAGGAAAGCAGGTAGCCAGAAGATTAATTACTGGGTTTAAAAATAGATTAAGAAAAGACAGAACAATATATAGGAATAAGCTTTCAACAGTGTGGTGAAAAAACACTCTGTTACAGAACCTTGGTATATTCCATAATAATCAGTTATCTGGGAAATGGAACAAACATTCAACTGTTAAATGAAAGTGCCAATGGCTGATAAACATGAACATAAGTGTTTCTCAAACAATAACACTGCATATAAATCCTAAAGAGAAACACAGGAAAACAAACAGTGAAAACCCATGCTGACAAAGCTGTATCATGCACAGAAAAAGAGCAAGTAGAGACTCAATTTAGATAATTTCAAGGTTTTTTAGAACCTGTAATCACTCTGAAAAAGTGATGCAGTGTGACCAATGAAAAAAGCAAAGAGTGGCAAATACTTGCCATTCATGAAAACTCCACCAACTGGAGAAAGCAGTACTTCTTAAGGATTGTATAGCAGATCTTGCATCAAGCAAAATACATTGCTGTACCATTGAGGGCTTCAAGATACCAAGTTGCAATACGTACCCCTTGACGCTGTACCTGGACAAGACTAATGCATAAGCTAGGCCTGAATACTGGGTTTTCTAGAAGTACACATAAGACATGTTTTTAGGACCCTGGAGGTGACAACAGACATGGATCAACCAACACCCAGTCTGAGGGATTTTGTCAGTGTATGTTCCCCAGAGAACATGGCAAATGGGGAAATCCTAGTATCATTTGAAACTATCCCCCCAGTAAAAATACAGTTGTTCTTCAGCTGGAATTAACAAAAGTTCACGTAAAAGTATCCTGAAAGAAAAAGGTGTTTCAAGATTAGTAAGGCTGTTAAGCACCTTTAAAAGACTCATGAATATATTATTGAGAGATACTGAAATGGAATAGCACTGTGTTTATTTCCATGAAACAGAGCATTATAACAAAGGGTGATACTCACTCACAAAAGATAACTATCTATCTTTTATAGGTGTGAAAGGCCTACTATATAATTTATACAGCATACTCTTTTAGAGTAATGCTCAGTTTATGTACCTACAATGTCTTTACACATAAAAATTATATACAGCCATCTTCACAGTTATAAACAAGGCATTTATGGTAAAGCCAGCAAACTTTCTTGGAAGGATTATTCTATTTCCACATATTAAATATAGTGAAAATGGTATTTAATTTGTACTATTTCTTTACAAACACAGCTTCTTTGGCTGAGCCCTAGACAAAAAAATATATATGTGAAGCAGATAATTTTTTTAGAAGGTCAAATATCAAGGACATATTAAAAATGTATTCCATTTTTCAAGAGGAAGAAAAGCCCTAGCCAAGTGGTTTGTTCGCCATCAGCACAGAAAAAAAAGTAGGGAAAGATGTAGCAAAAGTAAAAACAGTAAAAAAATAATAAAAACCTCCTCTTTGTTTTTTGTGATCTCCTACTGATTTATATATTATTTCCCTATTTATATCTTCCTCCAGAAGACATTATCAGCTAGAAAGATATTGTTGAAGAGCTTCTATGCAGAAGCAGATTCCACACCAAGTATCTGATGTGCCACAGAATTCCCCGCTTCCTTTCCATTGCAGATGCTGCTCCTAACTGAGAATACAGAGTCACAGAAAAGACCGGTCCTCCTCTTCCCTCGGCAACCTGGAGATCTGCTGCTTAGGATCCCTCTAGCCACACACGATACATCTACTCACTCCTCAGCTCTGCATTCACAGATTTTAGTATCTCACAGAAGCTATACACAATGACTGACGCTAATTTCTCTTTGTCACATGTGACAGAAGTGTATGGTTTTAGAATAGGAGACTTTGTGCATGCAAACAAATAGCTTCTGACTCATTTAGCTGTACTGGTAATTCAGTTATCTGTTTCCTTCCTCACCTAGCTTGTGTAAGGTCCCCAGAATAAGGGCGCAGGCATTACCAACGGCTGCACTGGTAGTGTAGTATTTTTAATGCTGTGTTTGTTATCCATTCAAAGCAAATGCTAACCTCAAAAGTTGGATGTACTGGGGCAGATTTCAGTAAACTGTTAACTAACTTACTTTCAGAGCTCTTACCTCCTAATCAAACAGCTCCTCTTTTAGGACAGAAACAGCATCGCATTGTGCGGCCTAACACGGAGTACTATAACCAGCTGTGATCCTTACTGGAGTTAATGCCACTTCCAGCCTCAATTATACCAGCACAACAATGGCCAAATACATGAACACAATGGAGACTTCAGCATGAGCTGTTGAACCCCAATCAAGAAATATATCTAATGCAAATACGACCTGCTTAAATGACACAGAACTTCCTTATTCATCCAAAAGATCATGTATTTGGATTAGACTTTGTATATGACTAAGATCTCAAAATCTTGGGATTGTTATCTTGGGATAACACTCAATGTTCAGGTCATGGCACAGTAAGACTTAATAACATACACATTATTTCACATTAGTAAAAAGTTTCTGCTTTTCAGTAGTACAGAGATGGCAAACAACTTTATCAGACACAATACTATTGTTATCCATAATATTCTGGTATGCTCCTCTTATCAAGCAGTAATAAACAAGAAGAAAACATCACTGGTAATTTATTGACATGATAACATGCTGATTGTTATTAACCGAAGAGTAAAAAAAAATCACTAAGATCTTGATGTCATTCATGTTTTCAACTAAATGCTTACAACAGAAGCTCTCTATGCAACTCCTACCTTGCTTTATCTGGGGATGCCGGGAATTCACTATAATCAATTACAGTTCCAATGAATCTGCTGTAATAAATCTGGACATAGCATGGGATGGTTAACTTTGCTGACTTTCATATTTGAGTGAGTTTCCCTTTGCACTGAAGAACATACTGTTAGGAGAAACCTGGTTTATAGTGCTGTTGGGGGAAGTACCAACATCGTAACAGAGATCCTTTGCAACTATGCAGTGAGGGAAACAAAAGAATGAAGGCGCAGTACTGGGCAGAAAAAGTTATGTTTTTACAGAAACTTGTCGGTGTCTTCCTCTTCTATTACAACTCAAGGCTCATAACTTCTTTGCTGTGGTTTTCCACCTCTCTCTTGTTAACTTACTTTTTGTGTCTCAAGACCTTTCTACTCCCCACCACATCACATGGATAACAAAAAAAGTGCTGCAAGTCCCATGATGGGACAGTTTAGTCTCTGAAATTCAAGTTCATAAGAGAGGAGCTCTACCACTGCAAACTTCCATAGGCTGCTTCCAGGGTGTCCCACACTACCCAAAACTACCTCTGAAGATGGAATACTAGTTCTGTTAGATACAGCTCTTCCCATCCTACGTGTCTGCTGACAATTATTTATTGCGTACTACATTAATAGTCTTCCAGAGTCAGTATGCCACTAAGCAATTATCAGAAGTAACAGAAAGGTTTAGGTCCCCACTACTGAAGTATAATCTATCATAAAATCTCAGAAGAAAGATTTTGAAGTGGGTAAAAAATTAGCACAGATCCCTGTCCATTCTCAGATACTTAAGAGGAAAACACTTCACCTGCAGTCACACAGATGAAAAACATCTCTAGCATTCAGCCAAAGCAAATTACATTTTAAGACATAAGGTAATTTGTAGTAATCTGTTTTTACAAAGGATTAAATTGTTTTAAAATTATCAAAATGAGACATTTTGATTTTTTTTAAGATTTTTTTTCTCCTTCTCCAGATTATCTTTTCAAAACCGTCATCAAAATTCTGGTCTTCTACTGATTCACCAAAAAAGAGACCAGAGGAAGGAGATAGCAAACTATTTCCCACCCACCTCTGTTAGATACTGTTCTTAGATACAGTAGCTAAGCATCTTCTTTAATGTTATTACTGTAACTGAAATCTCAGCAAATATTTCTAAGATACCATGGCAGGACTGTACATCGTAGCTGGATTCATCTGTATAATGTTTCTCGCTGCCCTTTTACCAATGCCAACAGAACAAAAAGTATGTTCTGTGTGACAAGGGAATGACTTTGCCTTTGCATAACTCTCTTTCTGCCCAGAAAGTACAATAGATGAAAGGGGTCTTGGATGGATTGTCCACTCAAACAGAAGTATTAAACATATTATTAATCTGTCATTCCTTGTTCCTGCTTCATGACTTGTTAGAATGTCTTTTTACTGTCTCTATCCTCTCTTGGTTTTTGAGGGGCTTTTTTTTGGGGGGTGGGGTGTTGGTTTTTTTTTGTTTTCAAAGATACTAAGTATAGAAGCATGGTAGAACTACTTATATGTATACCAAAAAAAAATTTCACATGCTTGGCATTCTTATTTGACCACTTGTCATATCCACAGTATTGAAAATTTCCAAGGAGAAGCCCATTTGTAATGCTGGAGTCACAAAGAAGTTTAAAGGTATAAAACAACAAGAAGTAAACCCTGAAGTCATAGACAATGGCACTCTTCTTCTGACAAGTATACTTAAATAAGACATTATACTTCCTTGTTCTTTTAAAATGTAGCAGGAACACTGTGATTAGCTTAATGGAAATAAGCTATGACAGATTTTGGTTAAAAAAGATACAAATTTCACTGGGGGGGAAAATTATTTTCTCTATAATATTTTAGTATAGAGATTCTGTAGAAACATGTAAATCCAAATGAGGACAATTTGACCAATAATCTTAATCCTGCTATTTGTATAAATCTTACTTTAAATGTATTCAGATACATAATATCTACAGTAAGTGGTGGACGCCGCACAACTTTAAAAAGGAAATGCAGTTTAAAAGATTCAAAACATTAGTTTCCTTTTCGGTGATTTCCAAACCAGAATTATTTTTAAAAAAATTATTCTTATAAAAAACTTTTGTCCTGCCAATCTAAGAAACTTTTTTCATGGACAGACTCCAAATGCTGTTAAAGTTGTGCATCACTGAGATTAATAATGATGTAAAGGGAGTTGTGAATTTTATTACAAGAATGTACTGATGTATTGTCTAGGGGCAGCAATTAAGCACTGGCAAGTATTTCTATGTCCTAATTCCTAGTAACAAAATTCAGAGAGCTTGAAATTGTACTTGGGTGGAATATAAAGTTTGATAACATGCACTTGTTTGACCTGGAAATCAAAAGCCCAATACACAATCCGAAGTCCTTTTACACACAACCAGTCTCTCCAATCATAGTACACTGAAGTTATTTCTGTGCACTTGAGTTTTACTTAGAAGAGAATCCTGCTGACATTAAAGTTTCTTTGCACAATTTGACATACTGCTTTGATTTTGAAAACTCATTTTTGCTCTTATTTCATCTATTACCCCCAAAACTTCTTTGGGACTTAAATCCTTTGCAAAAGCCAGCCAGCTGAAAAAAGGATTTCATATCTTAAGAGCCACAGCCACACGCAGACCTGCCATGCCAGATGGCTTATATAGGGCATATATATTCCTCACCCTTCTGTAATAATATTTCTCTTTCCTGACATCCACCTCCTCCTTCACTAATATTACAATATCACTAGGCAGGGAACCAGGGAGGAGAAATACAGACTACTGTCCACTTTAAATTCATTGCTTGCTTGCTGCATGTTATTCAGTAAATGAAGCATAAATACACCCTTCACACAAGAACTTTTGAGGATTCCCCATGCTCTTCTGTAGATACCATTGCCACCTGTAAGAATCTGGCTGGTATTGGGCAAGAGTGAGGAGAGAGTCTGGGACATCACAGGGACGTCACACAAATCAGAGTCGTGCAGTGCAATACAGAAGCACAGCTTCCATGGGGCAGCAGACAATAACCAATATTTATTTTGTTTGTTTTGGATCATTAGCAGAGAAGTCAACATATCCCACGCACACCAGCTGTCGGGGGCTATCTAGAGAATGCTTCACTAGGCACAGAACTGTAGAACTCAAAGAGATAAAAATGAGCCAGTCCAGGCCTTTTCAGAATAAAATTGTTTTTTACACAGCTCCTGCCTACGGCTTCTGCAGCTTAGTTTTAAAAGCCCCTGATAGTAACAAAGTACCTGATATTCAGCTTACCTTTCCCTTTTTCTTAATTTCATCTTGGTTCTCCTAATTATATTACCATGTACCACACTAATTGGTGTTCACACACGGCCAACTCAGCTACAGCTGGTCAAATTTACTGTGTCACACATCTAGCACAATTTGGGATTCCTTAAAATTCCAGTTGTGTTAGTTATAAAAGCAAAAATACAACTGCACTGTTTTCACAGTTCTTTTCCTTTCTCAAATGGTTTGTGCTACAGGAAAGACAGGATGTCAGTTTGCATATACTTGTTTCCCACTCCTCTCCCCACATCAATGAGCTCAAACTACCACAGATGTATTTAGGCACTGTCATAAGAGAAAACCCCTCCACTCATATACCAAACATCACACACATCCCCCACGCTACTTCCAGGCATCCAGGATAAATGTACTAGCAGTTTTGTTTGTGATACTGTTCTCAGATAATGATAGTGCGTTTCACCAAGAAAAGAACAGTCTGCAAATTTTTTTAAAAAACATAAATATCTGCATTAAAGTAATGGTAATGCATTCTAAAATGAGCTATAACAATTCTATAATACTAACATCTCCCTCACTACCCATATAATTGGTTCACAAATTTAAGGTATGATTGTGAGCAACTGTGACATATCTGCAATGCAGGCAATTGCTAGCAACCCATTCTACAGGACAGGAGGCGAAATGATATAACCAGGGTGATATGGACAATCTGTATTAAAGTACAAATCAATCTCATGCTAACATCAAGCCACAGAAAATTTCTTCCTCTGAAAATTAAGTTATAAATTTCTCATAAATTGTACAAAGTGATAGGGTTTAAACAGATGACCGCTTACACTCATACAAATACCTTGCCGCTACACTACCAAGCCAGCACTTTTCTTTCTCCCTTTGTCTAATTCGCAAGAACTCAGTAATTTCCATTTTAGTATGCCAAAGGACACAGCACATCTCTGAGAGGTGCTGACTGAGATAAAGTCTGTTCCACCTGCATCAGGGGACAGGGAGTAACTAATGTAGGTTAACACAGAGCAATCTTTGAAAAAAATCTCTAAGCATGCTGACAAGAAAATGACTTGTGCCTGAGGCAAGCTGGTGGTTTGTGGGATCTCCCCAACCACTTCTTCACCTCTCCATATTTACTGCCAAAAAGTGTCTCCTCCATCAGAACAGCTGTACGCAACAGGAGACTGGTTTAGAACTTCAAGGCATATCAAACCAGAGCAGCAGGGCCATGCTGATTTGGTGAGTATTGCATCTATTTTAGCACCACGCAAAGTCACAAAATAGGTCATGATCTAACCCAGGTCACACAGGTTTCTATGGACTCAAAATCAGGCAGAAGAATCACAAAGCAAAAAGCCCAGAAGAGGGAAAGGTGCAGCATAACGCAGTGCTAATGCCAAGGAAAAGCAGAAGGCACCAGAGGATAGATTTTCATCACCACAAATGTGTTGTTCTTTTTTCGATAACAAGAAAGTAAATAGAAGTTATTTTTCTTTACCCCAAAAGGCTTGCATTGAACCAAAAATGAATGAAAAACATTCTTAACGATTGAGTGGGGTGGCATTCGTCAGATATGAACTGTAAGTGTGCTTGAAAGCAGGTTTTTTCCATGCTGGTGCCCACCAGGCTGTTGTACACAGCCGTGCAGCTGCTGTGTCTTTCCTGGCAAGCGGCGAGGCTCCCTCGTGCCCTCGGTGGCACGGTGGCCGGCAGGTGGCACGGCCACCCCCAGAGCACTCCCCAGCAGCCACGGCAACTCAGTTAGCACAGGGAGGACCATCTCCTTGTACAGCAAAACTCTCCTGCCACCCTTGCTGAGGCATTACCGTGTAAGCACAGGTTGCTTCAAAGGCACTTCATAAGAACGTATTAATCTTGAGTACGTCACCAGCGATTACTAAGATTTAGGTGTCAGCACTTGAGCGCAGACACCAAAATGCGTCACTGTTCACACCTCAGAAGGACAATGTCCTGTGGGGTGATCTCTACCCCCACGGCCTCACCCCGGGTTTTGGCTGTCGTGCCCACGATTTCTGGCGGGCGGTGCTGGGGCTCCCTGTGAGGAGAGGACGGGGCCCCCCAGGGCCGGTTCCCGCCAGTTCTGCAGACGCCCCAGCGCCGGGCACAGCTGAGCCCCTCAGCGAGGCTGGGGCGCCTCTGTGGAAACATGTTTGAGACAGGGCAGGACGCTGCCCAGCAGCGAGGGGAAAGCGTGAGGGAAAGTGTGAGGAACACCATGAGGAAAAGTGTGAGGACCAGCATGAAGAACCACCCTGTGTGAGGAGGGCGGGAGGCAGCTTCGTGGCCCTCCTCTGCCCTGCTGACTGCACCCCTTGAAGCCCCACTGAAACCAGAGGTAAGATGACACCAGAGAGGACACAAATGCATCTTGCAAATGTAACAGAGCAGCAGGCTCCGTTTTACTAGGGAAAACAAAGGGAGACAAAATGTCTCCGTCCAACAGGAGCCAGCGCCTGGTGTGATGCCACTGCAGGTGCTCAGCCAGCCCTGCCGCCTTCCACCACAGCCACCGCTGGCCACGGGGACCCTGCCCGTCCAGACAGACGGACAGTGAGCTGGTGACATCCAAACCTGTCTCTTATATGGTGAGCTCCCCAAATTGTCACTCTCTTCAATTTCTGCATCTTTCTGAAATTAATGCGTCCAAGAAGCAAACAAATGAGCACATCTTAAGATCACCAAACAATTTAATAGGTATTCGTAATTACTTAAGGAAAGAAAAAGCAGTGTCCAAGCAAATTTCAGCACTCAAACACACTGAGTACTGTATTACACCACACATCACGCCCCAGCAGTAGGGAAAAATGGCAAAAAGCAGATTCAAAGGACTCTGCTTGAGTGTCTGTGAGAATAGCTAAATAAATATTCCTGCTAATCAAACACTTTAGCATACTCACTCCCCTAGAACTATTTGCACGGCTCTGAACTGCTTGGGTGCTAGTCAAACGGATTTGAACACACACAAACCAATCTTTTACTCGCATTTTTTCAAAATGCTTGAGGGACTATGTAATATTTAATAAACTACACCTAAGAGTAATATATCATTCATATATTTTACATTACATGACACCATTTTTATTGTGCATGCAATATTTTTAATTTATTTTTTTCATTAAAGATAGCAATTGGTATTATACATTTTTACAACAGAGAAAATATTCACCCATTTGCTTCATGTAAATGAGATTTCCAAATATTAAAGAAATCTGAAATTTCTATATCGATTTCATATTACTAGTAGTACTCATTGCCATTGAACTGTACGGAGAAAAAAAAAGGAAGAAACCAATTCACCTTATTGAATGTGTCCATAAATCTACTATATTAAAATTAAATCCAAGCTGTAAAACACAAATATATTTCACTTTAGGGAAAAAAAAAACAACTGGGGTGTTGAGAAGCAGGATAATTTTTTAAAAAATCATGTAAGAAAAGAAGTGATAATGAAATGAATAAAAACATAATAATAAGAAGCATACTGGCCTGTACTCATCGACACAGGGAATACCTTAAATCTGCACAGAACTGCATGGGTCATGATATAGTTCCCATCTATACAGACTATTCTTGGAAAATTGGGATGCCAAGGGAGAGTAGGATGCTTATTGGGAGGGCGTGAAGACAGAGCAGGCAGTTAAACTCCACAGTCACCCCATGAAAAAAGGTGGAATTGGTGGCTGCAATTTCAATTTTGTAGTAGGATCCCAAGACTTCAACAAGGAAAGGGGTACAAAGCAGATTTTGCCTCTTGAACTGCTCTAAGTTCACTGAATCCCAAAAGGGACAGACATTGGAAAAATGTATAAACGTGTGAATCTCACATGGTTAGGTATTTTTGGTATTTCTGGGGTGGCAATGCTGCCTTCAGCTACAGATTCTTTTTTAATACAGTGATTACTAAATATACTGGGCTTTGATTTATCAGAGATGATCTCACAACTCTGATGGGTGGGTTCTTGTGCTGTGGGAGTTATAGCTGACACAATGAAATTGCATTTTCATATGCGTCATCCACATTTAAAGTAATTTTTTTCTCCTCCACTTCCCTAGGACATGTCTCTATACAAGAGCAGTTGGACATGTAAAGTTTGGTTTGGTCCTCTCTGGAGTTCAGAGCTGCCCTGAACATTCAGATTCAAGACAGCTAATATTTGCCTAGTATAGCCTAATATATCCTGAAAAATCTTTTAGTAGACTCAAATTCAAGTTTTGTAAAGGTCTGTTGGCCTTTATGTTGATCCATTCCTATTTCCAAGGCCAAGCCCACTCATTTGTTTTTCATGTGCAGTTCAGACACTAAGGTAGGCCGATTAGTTTCTGACTTTTAATACACAGTTGCCTTTTTTTTCCTAAAGAAATTTTAATCTTAAAATGCAATCTATCATTTGTGTAGAACTGGCAACAGCATGGATGTAAAGCTAAAAGAAGGTGATCAGACCCCAGAAAGTTAATAATGTTGTGCTAGCAAGAACATTTAATTGATTTACAGCGCAGCTCAATATATAATCACTGTGCTATGAGGTAGCCCATCAGTTCTTAGTGGGCTTCCTCAAGAGCTTCATTCACAAGCCTATTAATTAGCTGGGGTCCTTCAGTGTCCACCATTTAGATTTAAATCACTTGTTTCCCATTATGCTGTGTACTATACGCTGCAGGCCTGTAAAATCAGGTGTTAATGCTTCTATCAGCAGGGCTTCTGGAACTTTAATTATTATAGGTGAAATCTTCCTAATCCTTGCAAACAAAAATGATTAAAATACAATGAAGTAGTAGTTCAGGGATAGCGTTAAACCCTGGAGTATGGTATGGTCAAATACCATAAAGTTTATTCCTCTTAGTAGGAAAGAACATTTAGATCAATATGTTTTAAAAAATGCCAGAAAACAATGTTTTTTCATGCAAATTCAGACAGTGAATTGATAAATTTAAGAGCCTTTCAAGTTCTTTAAATGCTGCATTTTTCATCATACACTTTCTAGACTTGGTGATTCAGTTCACATGAAAAATAAGAGAGACCACAGGACTAAAACTGACACCAATATTTGCTAAGTGTGTCACATGCACAAAATAATATATATTTAATTATTTTTAATACTTAGTTATTCATTCAAATTGAATACTTCCATGTAAAATAAATTATTGCATTACGTAATGTCATTGTTTCTCACTTATATTTGAGCATGGCTTTGATTTACGTTGCAAACTAAGATCTACAGATTGTCAGTGTCAGCTTTAACAAATAAAAAAAGTAAACAGGACAGGATTAAATAATAATATAACAGCTGCAAATCAAATGCTGTCTACACTCCTGTGGAATATAAACAACTGTTTCCTGGGTTTTTAAAAATATATTATGATTCAAGTCTCCTTAACAATTTGACAAAATAATTTTATAGCACTTTAAAACCTGCAAATGAATCTGACAAGCAATGAAGAAAACATGTTCTCAGTACCATTTCAAACCATATTTGTTGCGCAACACAAACAAAATTTAGAATTTCACTTTTAAACTAAAGCTACATCATCATCTGTGACTTGTGATACCTAAGAGTATCAGAGAACAGCAATCTTTCAGGCTCACATCCAGCTCTTAGGTTCACATTTTTCACTTACATTCCCTTGTCCAGTGTTTAGCTGTTACTTATTTTTTCAGTGAAAATACTACCACAACAGCAAAATCCCCCTTTTCATCAGCCACGCTAACCAAAAAATGTTAAAAATTAACAACATGGGATCCTATACCTCCAATACACATACAATAGCCCATTTAGGGATTCAGTCTTGCAAATTATCCATCAGATTAGGATGTAGGAAAAAAAAAAGATGTTGTTAATTAGAACTTACTTATTACATTATATAAGATATAAAAGTATAAACACCTCCAATGGTTTATATTATGGTATAAACCTTCCAACAATAAGAGTTAAAATTAAAACCAAAGCAAATTACCCCAACTGGCTATGACTAGAATTCTTGCACTGTCCTGTGAAGCAGCTGGTGTGCTTGCTGCTCTTGGGGCAAGGACGCTGCCTCTCCAATACCGTTGTTCTGATTGCCTGCCATCCTATACTCTTTAAATCCATCCTACTGGGGCATTGTATGCAACAGCTAGAGAAATTAAATAATTTCATTTTTTCATTGAAATGAAAACAGAATTTTTATCATTTAATAAAAACTGAATTTCAGCTGCATTGAAAACAACCATTCATTGGGTCAGCACTCTGCTAAAGACAGTAAACCTTACAGATGAGAGGGAGGAAAATGCTTATTGCAATACCTCTGAATTACAGTATTATCGCATTAATACACACTGCTGGGTAGCATTTAGGAAATGTTAAAAAGAGACAAATTGAAAGAGATAAAACCCCATATACTGCTATGAAGCTTAATGCAAAATTCCCATAGATGCCAACAGATAACTCTATCCCAGTGTGACAGGTTTGAGGCCAAAGGCAGAACTGTTAAAGATACTTTGAAGATTACACCAGATTTTGAGATTCCAAAATTAAAACACTTCACAGTAATGACTACCATGAAAAGTTTGGTTACATTTTGCAAATCATGTATAATAAAGCTTTGTAAATTAATGTACAAAAGTACCCTAATATATTATCCCCCTTGAAGTGAATGAAATGCTGTTGAGAAAAGCTTGACAGTTTAATTCTAGCTACAGCATTATTAAGCAAAATACCTAACAGATGTAGTAAATAAAACGCACATGTCAGTAGCTGACAACCTTCCCTTACACTGTGTACTAGTGCCACAGCTTTGCCTGGGTACATATTTTGCTGTTTTATTTCACATGTAATTGTAGTTCTTGTTCACTAAGGCTTTGAAAATCTCTGTGAATCTTAGAAAGCATAAAGTTATTAATTGCGTTGTCCTGTCAGGATTGAGACTGAAGGGTAACTCCATCTTTCCATATGCCACGTCCTATCACAGAAGTATGCAGGTCTCTATTTCAGTAACTGCTTTGTTCAGGGACATTGAAGAACAGTTGTATTGAATATGCATCTATTTACGATATGTCAGTCAAAGCCTCTAAATATAGTAACACTAAGCTCCAGCAACATTCTTGCAGGGCAATACTTCTTAGTAAACACTGACGGATGGATTTTGGAGGCTGTTTCTCTTTGCAGTAAAAAGCCAAGGCTACATATACTATCACTGTTCACAACAAATAAGCTGTAGGACAGCTGATGTTCCTTTTTAGGTGACACCATGAGCTCTGTTTTAGCACTTTGAAAAAAAAGCCCCAGACCTTGAATTAATTCACATAATCCTTTTAACACTGCTGAAATCTACAAAACACTGATGAGATATTTCACTTGTCCTATTCAGGTGGAAGAATCCTGAAGCCTGGAGTAGTTCATATAGTATTTCACATGCTTTCCATCATCACCTTCCACCTTCAGCAAAATCATTTACTGTCTTTCACTCTAAAGGATTATTAATTTGATCAAAGCCAAAGGATAGGTAGTATGTTCCACCAGTTAATAAAGTTTATAAAGCACTAGGGAATCTACTTGGATGAGGATCATCACAGAAATGCAAAACTTAATCAGACCAAAAACAGCTGCTAATGCCAGAGAGATGTAAAACTCATTTAGAAATTAGAAGAGGTGGCTGAGCAAGCAGACAAAATTGAAAAGTTGTGTTGTGAGACATAGGTGCAAAAACTTTTAACTTTAGTTAAGGTTAGACTTTTAAGGCCTAAGAAAGTACTGTGAAAAGCACCTGGGGTGAGTAATTGAAAGGATACTCCGACACAATGGATGTGCTGATCATAAGAGTTTACAAATGGGGAAGTAAGAGGTTCTAGCTGAGAAAAAATATTTTAAAAAATATCTAAACACTGAAGCTCTATCAACATTATAAGCTACGAGTTACAAAAATGAGAGATCTTTAAAAGAGCACTGTGTAATCCAGTGATGGTTGAAAGAGTAACCTGCAAGCCAGTCAGAGCAGACGCATCAAAGGTATGGTTCTGTGTTCAGGATGGTTCTGGACTACTAGTCACATGCAGACTTAATAATAACATATCCATATGTATAACGGTATTCATTTGTCAATAAAGCACTAATATTAAAAAGGGCCAAATGAATGAAAACACTGACTTTACTGCACTTCAGGATAACTCCACTGGTTCAGGTGGGGGTTATTTTGTAAATAAATCAGGTGATGTAACAAGTGTTATTATAGTGCCATCTAGTGCGAACGAGGTGTTTGAATGAAGATGGCAGATGGGTGAAATCTCTGCAGCCCACAGCACCACCACTGCCTACCCAGCAAGGGGAAAGCCTCTCCACTGGGGCCATGGTAGCTAGAGAGGCCATCCTGCTTCTTGCTAGAAGTTAGGGAATCTGGTTCAGACAGCAATAAGAAAAATATTTCCATTCTTGCTTTTGGGTGAATTGTCACTCTGAGTATCAGTGTCGCACATTTAGCATTTTTAAGTATCTGGATTATGTGCCTGGCTCCTTTTCTCTATCTTAGTCACTTGCTCCTCTCTCAGTCATACAACTGAGAAGAGCTTTTTGCTGAAAAACAGAAAATGCTCTGAACATGAGAAAATACAGCTCTGATTTGCCTGAAAGAGAAAAGGCTATGAACAGCTTAACAAGAAATTGCTGGTGAAATGCTCACAACGATTCCCAGTTCACACAGACTGGTACTTAGGCTCTGGCCACTTTTGTACCTGCAACTGCTGAGAGATATAGGAAACCCAATTCTCTCATGATACCTTAAATATTGACAAGGTGGTCAATGCATCAGGTGACAAGCTGACAAGAACAGTAAGAGGAACAGTGGTTAACTGTGTGTTTCAATCTGTTAAATTCTAAAGTGAAACTCTTAGACTTACCATACCACGGGGGTTTTGCAAACTCTGAGGAGGAGATACAAACCCCAGCTGCTCAGAACACTACAAAGAAAGGCTAGTTAGTTACTGTGCAAGCAGGTGACCTTGGGGCATCTCACTCAGATCCACAGGGGAACGAACTCTATGAAGGAAGAGCCACTCCAAAATGCTGGCTTTGTTACAGAATTTTCTATTCCGTCTTTTGTAAAGACAGATTTGGGTCCAAAATGAGAATGTCTGTTCATATCTTTGTCATGCAAGTGACAAATACTCATTAAATCCACACTAGTTTCCATGTGAACCCTGGAGACAAAAAAGAAGTTCTAAGGCACATATGCCATACCAGCTTCAGAGTAATTTTGTTCATTTAACTTCCTTCAAAATTATACATTCTTGTACAAATTTTGTAGGCAATACAGAAAAGCATAAAACTTCCTATAAAAATTCATGTGACACATGAGCTGTCCCTGCTACTTCAGAGGGAAGGGCAAGTACAGGAGATGCAATTCCACTAAGAGTACAGTGGAAACACCTTCTCCTAGCAGGACTGTATGAACAAGCTTCACTGCTTCACTTGCTATACCCACTGTTGCTCACTTTTTGATGTCAGAGCTCTGCAGCCTAAGAAATACAGGCAATGAATCAAACTTGCTTTACACAAAATGAGAAAATTCCTCTTGAAAACACAAACCACAAATCAGGAGCAGTACACTTGTCTCCTCTCCTATCCACACACAAACATACACCCATACACATGTCCACTTTGTAAGAGAAGTAAATGATACAATTACTACCTGCCCAACAACCACAATGCATGCAGAAATGTTTTCTATATTACTTTACTTCCTTAAGGTCTTTCACAGAATGATGACTCATAAAAATAATGCATGGGCCCAACATGGTTTTGTTAGATGGCCTCAATGTCCAAAAGCCAAAATAAAGAAGGAAGACAAGTTTGTTTGGATCTCTCCGATCCTGAGAAGGTCAGAGACTTGTTTTAGGCTCTGCTCAAACTACACTTGAAACTATCCTTCCTGTATGCAAGGAAGAAATGCAGCATTTTTGTTCTTCCCTAGCTCCTTCCACTTAGACATTCTGTATACAGAAGTGCCACATAAATCCCAAACCCTTTGTTTTGCCATTTATGGTTCCCTAGAGTCATATTACAATAGCTTTGATTAAAATACAAACCAAGTGAGTAATTGCAGGCTTTTTAATTTTACAGTGTCAGTTTGTCATTGTAATGGATATGTTGGAACACGAAAGTCTCTTAATGAATTAAAGGAAATGCATATTTAGAAGGACTTAAAACTGCCCATGACCAGCAACCTCATATACTCACACAAAAACGAGGGAGAACAACTTTTCTTGTCAGTGACACAAACCCCCAAGAAAAATGATGAACTGTATGTCCTCCTGACTGCAGTTCTCTAAGTGCCCTGTGGCTCCACTGAATATCATTAGGTGGAACTCTCGTGTAGTTACTTTGAAAAGGCCCTTCCATCCATATATATCCATAATGCTGAAAAAAAGTTATTTTTACAACAGAGTTGAGCAGAAAATAAGAAGGAGAACGCTCAGTTGATATTGTTTGTCCCCTCCAATCTACAACATCTCATCTTAAAACAAGTAATACTTACATTTCAGGGAAGCTTGTTTTCCCTTCTGCATCTTGTTCATTGTTCAGTGTGCATTTCACAAAAGACACAGTGACAGGCATATTGTAGTGGAAGTGCCGGAATACCATTTTTATTGTGAAGCTCTAATGAGCAGATCTAATTACACTTGGACTACCCCTCTGATAAGCTGAGTAAACCCAAGTATTGTTAAGGAAACTGATAAATTTTTCCTGATACACACTCCAAACAAGGAGGAAATCCATTTTGACAGCTGTTGTAAGTAGCAAAATACAGGGTTGAATATTTTTTGTTATTTAAAGGACAGCAGAGTGAAATAATCATTAGGGATTTGCACACATATTACAAATGTAATATTGGCTGGTAGAGAGCGTTTCATAAAGGAGGGAACCACTCCCACTCCATCTTTGCTACCAGTCTTTCAAAGCAACAATAGGGAACAGCAGAACTACAATGTCACTGCTGCAGTCATGCCAAAGAGTATCTATGCATCGTTGTCAATACTGCTAGCTATTATTCTTCAAATAACACATACCGCATTAAACTGTATTGTAAAGTAGAACATCACTTTTTCCTTCCATTTTCTGCACAAAAACTACATGCACATGTGTGCACACAGAGTGATAAATGCAAAAATGAATGCAATGCAAATTTCATCCCTTTCAGGGAAGGTACTTGTGGGCATGGGAAAGGGAAAGAGAAAGGGAAAGAAAAAAGATCAGAAACAAAATATGTTTTTCCCCATATTCCAGAGCTACCAAGGCAGGAGCAGGGCTTTCTTCATGGCCCATTGCTCCCCTCCCAGTGCCTTTTGGTGTATACACAGGACTCAAAGATTTCTGGCTTTGGTGGTCTCTGCTTTCTATGGCAAAGCAATTTCTCCAGCTGAAGAAAGCAGAAGATAACACCACACTAAGCTGTTTAATACGGCTGTTACTCTTGCCTAGACTTCGTTGGCAATTTGCCAAGTTGCACTGTCAGAATGTCTCAATTTTTTTCCTGATTTTAACTTAAATCCTCAGACGTGACAAGCACCTGCAATTCATAATGATTAGAAAGTGGGAAGTATTCGGTAACTCTTATGTTCCAGCCCTGAGATCATAAGCTTACTCCACACTAAAGATTTTAATAGCTTTTCCTCAGTATTTGTGCACCGACCTTTTAGGAAAGCGTTTTTCATTTCTGAGAGATGCAGCTCTGGCTGGACCTAGCCAAACAGAGTGGCAGGGCAGGGTGACACTGGATTTGGAAATAGGAGATACGCATTTATACTCTGCATCTTTTTTCCATAGGGCTTCTCCCACACTAACTAAGCATACTCCAAGATGATGTCATTCTGCTACTTTCTACCCACATCCCAAACCCTTCTTTTTGGATTTGCAGCTCTTTAATAGTGTCAACGCCACTCCACTGTAGCCCCCAAGTTTTACTGAAATTGCTGTTTACTCACATTGATGACTACATCGAATACGACTCCAATTCAGCAAACACTCGTGCACCCACTTGATTTGAAGTATGCACATGGTCCAATTGACTTCAGTGAAGTAAAGCACATGGGTAAGGACTAAGACTGAACGCAAAGTACGTTTACAATATACTGCCATACAATCATAGTTAGTATTGCTTTACTTATGGTGACTAAATTTAACTAGATTTTTGTCCACAGGAACATCCACATCCACACCAATTACTCTGAGCAAAACTATTCACAGTGTCTGTTAAAATGATCCCTTCACAAACACTAATTTTGTAACTCTGGCAAAAATATCTCAATCCCCCCATAATCACCAATTTTATAACTCTTGCAAAAATACCTCAGTCCCCCAAACACTTTTATTTGGCAAACAATTTCTAATATATAAAGTAAAAAAATATACTTCAACAAATTTACCTCCCTTCACTTGCATATGGTTTTCTGCTAAAAATCAGCCCTTTTCCCAAAAGCAGTATGTGTTTGATAAGCGTAAATTGACTCTGCTTCCATTTTTTAGCAGAGGGATGTATGTTAAGAAATAAAAATGCAAGCAATTGTTCCTTCTCCTTGCTATTCATTGCTCAAATACTGAAAGTCTCTTTATGAATAACATGAATTGATGTTCTTGTCAGTAGCAACAATATTTACAGAATGTATGTTACATTAAAGAGGAAATTGAAAGTAAAGATGTGATTCCACTGAAAGAGACGTTGAAACATGCAGACTATCTCACCCTTGCCAAGTCTGCTCACCTTTTGTCAAGATGTTTTGCTTAGTATTCATAAACCTTTTGTATTTGATGTTGACTATTTAAATCAGTTATTATCTGTCAAAGTGGGTCTCTGCAAACATTTGTGATATCAGAAAGAAATAAACAGCAAGTTATTATAAAGCATAACAAAAACCTGGGATTTTTCATAAGCTATAGAAAGTTTCCATCATTCAGCTAGGGATGTTCCTTGTGGGAAGCACAGAGACTGTTCTGAAAGTGAAATACAGGACCAAAACAGCTAATCTGACTCACTAAAGTCTTTCAGTGTACCTAAGGAACTACTATAGGCTCCATTAGCATAGCAGCTTAGTGCCAAATGGTATCATTAAAATTGATCATAGCGCAGACTACAAAGGTGCCATCAATACCAGCGAGCACAAGAGGAAACCTCATCCGAATAAATGTATCTCCATGATTTTCAAGCTGATGGAACTATTGTGCTTTATTCCTTCCCAATATTCTGTTAAAAAAATAGTTTACTTTTCTTAAAGTAATTCCTGAACTCATGAAAGGAGAAGAACGAAGCATTCAGTACGTAGCTCCTAGGGTGGACAGAAAATGATCACATTTTATTATTTACTTGGAGATCAATAAACACACCTCTGCCTAAGTGTTTTACACCCCCCACAGCCACTGAAAATACAACCTAAACTCTCAACTCATAAATTCCAAATTACATTTCCTTTTCTCCATGCGCAGAAGCACGATGCACCAAAACAAACCACAAAAAAAAACAGTGAGAATTTAGCTTTCTTTACATTACCCAAAACATCTTTTTGAGAAGTCCTTACTCGTGCTCTTTGACCAAGGGAACAGGGGAGAGAATTCCAGAGCCAGAGACCTGAGAACAGTGTATTTTGTCAGCAGTGCCCTCTCCTCACTGAAGGAGACACCAATCCCCTTCGCAAAGGAAGGAGGGAATCGGTTAGCTAAGGAGATTGCTGAGGAGCCTTGCATAGACTCACCATAGAGAAAAAGAAGTGTAAAATAGGCCCTTTCCAAGAAATATTTTGAAATTACTGGCTTGCCGATACAGACCACTTAACAGAATTTACACAGTAGATAGTAACAAAATACATCTCTGGGTAACCAACTCCCTCCACCCCCAAATACCTAAGCCAAGTAATAGAGTATAGTGAATAAAAGAAATTAATCAGCAAAAAAAAAAGAACAAAAAAAAAGAACAAAACAGAACACCTGGAGAAAGGGGAAAGGTGTAGTTCTTGTTTTACCACACTGTATTTCATCCAAAAGAGCTACTTCAAAAGACTGCTGCAAATTTTTTAAAAAAATAAAATCCTAGTGATGCTGAATATATGCAGTAGGGGCCATGCATGAATGGAGAGATGATGCCTTTAACAAGTTTTTCTGTTATGGTTACATTCAAAGCAGACAATTATGCAAATGAAGAGAAGGAAAACTCTGTAGAGGAAAATCCTTCTCTCTCATAGGAATGAAAATGAAAACAGTATTAATCATATGGCTCTGGAGAATTTGGTATTAAGCACTAGTAGTGACAAAAGACAAAAAAAACAATAATTCAAATGCATTTCAACTGTCATATACACCATTAATATTCTTTTCTCTGAAATTTTATATTTCTCATTTCTTTCCTCAATGAAATAGGAAAATGCCTTATGAGGAGGAAGGCAAAGAAAGCAAATCAAATGGAATTGCAACAGGTAGGTAAAAAGCAAGCCATGCTTCAAGTCAAGACAGCTTCTTGAATGGATTTATATTATTGCATAACTGAAGTACTATGCCATGATTTTGGATGTATTTGCTGAGGGGTATATTCCCAAAGCCAAATGGAAAATGCATAGTTACCCAGAAAATATCATAAGACATTTTCCTAATTTGTCCATAATAATGAAGTTGTAACACTAAAAATGAAAAAAATTATATTTTTCAGTGAAAACACACCTTTTTTTCCCCCCCTTTTCTTTTTTTTTTTTCCTGCTTTTCAGCAGACAATTTCCAGAATTGGCATTGGCAGGCTTATACATCTCATGGCAATACTTGGTAAACCAGACTAACGCCTAAGATACTCTCCTTTTTGGTTGAGAAAAACAACATAATTTTCTTTTAACTGGACAGTGAAATGACACACAAGTCAAATGGCAGGATACCTGCAGTCAGTGCAAGAACAAGAGACCAACAGTAGAAAAATCATGCTAGTTTTATATAATAAATGTGAAATGGAGAGTCAAACTACCCTTAACTAGAGGGATAATTAAAATATCGTATCATCCAGAGGTGAAGGTTCAAACCCCCTTCTGTACAAAACAGTTGACAGTTGACAAATCTACTCCAATAAAAATGCCATTCTGTTCCTACCAGCACTTCTGACAATGGTGTTTCTCCTCTTCAGTTCCTCAAGCAAGGTATTCTGTCTCAAAATCAAGACAAATATCTACACGTATTTTTTCCCGCCATCAGCCCTGCTGATTCACCTAGACATGTGCATCAGTAGCATTCATTCTACACCCCGAATCTGGCCGTTGTTCACATCTTGTCTTCAAATCGTGCTCTCATTACTCCTCCAGTATCTCCTTCCTTTCACTGTATCCATATAGATACACGTGACTGAACCTGTTATTTCCTTCATACACTGCTTTTCGGGTTATACTGTAAATTGGGACAGTTTTTTTATATAGCCATCTCGCTTTCATATGCTGCTCGCTGGCCCTTATATTTCAATAAACTACTTATCCGACAGAAATAGTACAAAGGCCTTTCTCAAAACTTACCTGAAATCCCCAATGACCAGGAATTTGTATAGGGACATGTATTTGGAAAAGTGGTTTTCCAGGACTTTTCGTACAGCCCAAGTAAAAATTGGACATTGTCTAAGAACAGTTCTTGCAACAGAGAACACAACCATTAATTTAGGGATGGGTTGTGTTTTATCAAACCCAATATCTGCTGTATAAAAATATGATTCCCCTCCTACCAAGATGCTGACCAATATGTTCTGCTTCTTTTCACTGAAACTTAGTATCATGCTGTGTTTTCATGTTGAGATGAAAATTGGAAAATAGGTATACAGGTTTATTCTGTCATCTTGACAATCTGTTTTTCCTTGTGATATTTTAATCCACTTCCCATACTTTCAACATTAACAACTTCTGAAAAACTTTTCTTCTCCTGTGAAGATAAAATCCTCATAACTGACCTTACATTGTGTCTGAGGCTTGGAACATGAATTTGTTTCCTTTTATCACTTTGTACTAAAAAGGAAGAAAATGAACCATTATTAAAAAGGGCTTTCCTCCCCTCCTTTTTAATTCTCCTTAGGAACAACAGTTTCTTTTCCTTTTATCTTTTCATCC
This sequence comes from Ibidorhyncha struthersii, assembly GCA_013398815.1. Classification (NCBI taxonomy): domain Eukaryota; kingdom Metazoa; phylum Chordata; class Aves; order Charadriiformes; family Charadriidae; genus Ibidorhyncha; species Ibidorhyncha struthersii. Next base: position 1,286,371 of record VZSZ01010485.1, read on the forward strand.
TGAACGACAGGTACAGTCTTATTATATCACTTGCTGATGCCTTTAAGCATAATATTTCAGCTCAAATGCATTCTTAAATCAATGAAAATGAATTAAATTAGTACCTAAAGGCAGAATAAATTAAATAAAATATACAATAATACAATTCTAACACATTTTTCTCTGTGCAAAAACATTAATATTCTGTGCCTGACATTCAAATAAACAAATTTATCCCCCTAAAATGAAATATCCTTATTTTCAATTTTTTTCTTTACTTATTAAAACTTAAGATTTTTTGAATGACAGTATTCCAAGATAAAAGGCAATAATCTATTTTCCCACAGAGAAAAGGAAGGCAGAAGATTCTCATTTACATTTTAAAGAATGTACCACTTACAAAAAATACTGGTTTTCTAGGACTGAAAAGTGAATTTCATTCTTTACCCACAGAACAAAAGAAAATCAATGGTGGAAAAAGCCATCTGTGTTGTTTCACACTTTCTGCTATCGATGTGGTATTTTTAGGAGCAAGAAGTTTGTACGCATCCTGGTCTCTGCTTGAAACACAAGTAAGGGTTTGAATTTCTGATAAACAGAGTTATCCACAAGACGCAAGGCTAAGCACACACAAACATTTAAAATGAGACACAGAATATTCATTAACATTGTGATCTGCAATTATTCTAGATAAAATTGGGATTTACATCAGTTCTTATTGTTAAGTGTTCGGCATTGACTCCAACATCCTTGCTTATAGATTCTGAACTACGTGTTATGAACCTTTTCCAGTTGACCCACAACAAAAAAAAACAACCATCTTGATTCAGAATAAAGGTCAAACTGCGTTAGAATTTCCTTAGATGAATAAATTGTGCAAATGAGCTTTTTGACAACTGTTATTTCCATGGCATCAACAATCTAATCTGTGTGATAGCCATAAATCCAACAGGAATTAATTATTTTAGGAAGTAGTAAGGTTGCATTTGTGCCGTGAATAGCAGGCACTCACTAGGTCTAGATCAGGCAGTAGTCCCAAGGGATACTCCACTGTTCCCTCTCTCTTCCTCCAAATTATCTAAAGGGAAAGGGGTTTATACATCTCCTAGAAATCACTTTTCCTTTGAAAAATAAGGAAAGATAGGTAATACTGAAGAAAAATGAGAAAAGCTTTCAGACTTGCTTTCCTTTGCTCCTTTCTGCCTAAAGTCTACCTAATTACCTTATTTAGCCCCAGCCTCTAAGCACGTTATGATTTTTCGTGTATTAAGAAGGCATATTCCAGATGAGGCATGGAGGGAAAGCAATTTGCCTGAGTTGCCTGCAAGACCATGGGCTTCTCAAGCTCCAGCCTAATGCCATAACGAACAGGCCATCCGCTGACTTTACAACAGCTAAGAACCTAGAGCATTTTTCAAATGTTCATTTTAAGTTTCATTTTAGCATAGCTAATGCTGCCTACAAGAGAACTCACATTATGTGAGAGTGCGGGGATTTGCTGTTGACAGCTCAGCTGATGACAGCTCTCCAGAGTCCACCTATGTCTGTGGACTCCCTGCTGGGTATCAATGCACAGCATTCATCACCCCACTGCCTAACAGGGCCTGGTGTAGTGAAAGAAACAAGAAATTTGGCTAGGATGTACTTAGCCAAAATGAAATCAATGGCAAATACGTGTTCACTGGCAAGCCCCAGATTAAACCTCATACCTGGAAGACCTTCCTTTGAACAGAAAAAAAACAGTGTTTGTGGTAACCTATTTTTTAAATTTTGGTGGTGGTAGTCTTTTCAAAGACCTGTAGAAGCATCTACTAATTTCAGATGATGTTACTAACAGAAAGTGAGTGAGCACACTTTTTTTCCCTAGAATTTGAAACAGATTAAAAAGAAAAATTATTTCCTCTTATTTTTTAATTAGAATTGCCCGCCCACCAGCAGGTGGAAGGACACTGCCTGCAGGAGCTATTTTGTTGGCCAAAAACTTGGTTTATATAATCAGCATGGTAATTAGTGTGCTCTTTGCTATTAAAAGGAACTCATTACTGCTATATTTTGCTGATTGATCCATACTCATGAAGCAATTTAAAAATGTAAAAAGCATTTTGTGAACCACTTAAAATCTTCAATATGAATATTGAGAAAATGTAACTGACAGTTGTCTTTGACTAAACTCCAATCTATAATTCTGTAGCAGTTCAAGCAAATCTACATGGAACTGGAAAATGAAAATAATTACCTTAAGTCAGATTGTTCTCCACTACTTGTCAGATTTCCTTTGCAAGGGCTGGGGCCTGTTAGATCAATACTCACCTCAGATTCTGTGACACTTTCACAGGTGATCTTGCAATCAGACAAACTAAGTAAACAACTTCCTACACAAGTAGTTGTAGAGCCATTGGTTTCCCCTGGAGGATAACAACTTGCAGTGATGCTGCTCTTTTCCCTGAGGCCTCCTGGGAGGCTTGCCATGTCCATGAAATCCTATTAGTCACCTGGAGAGAGATCCTTCTGAGAAGCAGTTTGAAAAGAAAATCACCTTTACTCAAAATTAATGATTAGCATAGATCTGAAACTGTTATAGAATGAGTTACTTTCAACTTTGTACTCTCTGCCAAGTTTTCTCATGCTTCAAAACGAACTGATAAATTATCCAACAATTTCTAATATTGAAATGCAAGGAGGAGGGAGAAGAACGAGGGACAGATGACAAGAGGGTGGACACATGTCAACTGTTGAAAGAATTTCCCTTATTCAGGGAAACCTCAAGTGAAATTCTGCCTCCAATGAGTCAACATACAACTCGAGGAGCTCAACAGTGCCAGTATTTCAGCCTTGACTTACTACCTTGAACTTCATCCTTTTGTGCTTCTGATAAGCAGTCTGTTCCTTTCTCCCTGACCAGCTCAGGTGTCACTTCATTTCCAAGCTATCTGTGGCTCTGAGGCAGACCCCATTCTTTTAGGCATAAAAAAAAAAAAAAAAAAAAAAAAATTGATTCTTCCATCACCACGGCACGCCAATCTGGTATTTATAGGCTCCACTACAGTGTCAAATCATTTTACAAACTGAAAGAACATCACTAGTAACTGAAACGGATACTTTTTTTTTTGATAGGGATCATAAGTAACTATGGCTGGCCCAATTCACCCACTATTAAAGTAAAAAGCAGACTTCAGTGAGGACTGGGTCAGGCCCTAAAATCATGCAGCATGGTCACACAGTGCTTACAACAGGAAGTGAATATGGATTTCAGCTCAGACATCCATGAGAATCAAGGTGGTCACTGTCCTGGAGGGCACGAGGACAACCATATCACTGTTCATGTACTTCTGTGTAAATTTGATGGGCACAAGTGATCTCCATGATTTATTCAGCTAATTTTCCTCCTATGCTCCCACAGACACATTCTCCTGCCAGCACTAATACTACCGATGTGCTGTTTCAGAGCAATTCCTTTAAGATAATGAATTTCAATATTTAAAGGTCTATTTCCCTAGTCTGTTCCTTACTATTTCCATTTCTTGAAGAGGAAAGGATTATGCTATTTCAGCCTTTGCTCTTGTTTTTTTAGTGCATTAAGTACTTTTAGGCTTTTTTCCTTCCACAAAATGAGTGCTTATAACATTCATTTTCCTTTAAGAAATTTATTCACGCTTTCAAGCTGTGGAAACAACTCTTACTGAATATTATTTTTATCTTTCTTGGAGATGGGTGATTTATTTTTAATTGCTTCTTTAGGCCAGGATGCCGCTTACCAGTATGCCTACATTTACTGTGTTCATTAATTTAAGCTTTTTTAAAAAGTCGTATGTCAAGTCACTTTTTTCTCCTGGAAAGGGAAGTCATGGTAGATAGAGAGATCAATTATTAATCAGCATTAACTGAAAGTAAAAGAACCCCAAGAAGCGTCTTAAAGACTTGAGTGCTCTTGAGTGAATGAATTTACACCAGATCATACTTTTCCAGCAGAAGCTTTCCTAGGAAATTAAAGCACAGGGAGATGGAAGTCTTAAGTCCTCAGAGCTATTGGAGTCCTTTATTTTTATTTCAAGGCCAAAAAAACCCACTTAAAATTGAAAAAATAAAAAAGGAAAAGAGAAAAAAAAACAAGGAAAGAGAAAGAAAAAGAACAATCTCCAAGGTTACACAAAGATGTACATGAAACCAAAGACCACAGCCAGCTCTTCAAAATATTAAACTCAAGTTAAGCCAAATCCAGCTGTCCATCCCCTCAAAGTTAATAAATTAGTATATTCATAGAAGTACAGAATCCTAAACCCAGCAGAATAACTTGTATCATCTACAGATTTAAATAGGTGCAAGTAAATACACCCTTTGTTATTTCCTGCATTTTAATTTAACAATATGAAAAAGTACATGCAAAAACCATGGAAAAACCCCACTGCTTCACACTCCTACATATTTATTACATGGTTGATAGGGGAAAGCTCATAAACTGATTTATTGCCTCGTCTGCTAAGAAGCAATGTATTGAAAAAAAGCCAGTCCAGAACTGCCTTAAAAATGTGATTCAGTGATCTTGTATTCACTATGTTTTATGTAAAGCATAAAACTAGCTTTTAACTCTAACTAATGACATTACTTTTTTCTTTTTATCATGTATTTGGGAAAGTAAATTTGGACATAATACTATAAGTATCACACTGCTGCTGAACCTTCTACCAGAGACTAAAGTCAGTTACCAATAGGAGTTCATCCATTTCTATAAATAAATATATAAAGATTTGTATAACAAATAACAATTAGGAATTAAACTCTCCTAACAGATTAATTCTAACTTTGCATAACTAATGCTCAAACCAGATACGCTAACATCAGCAGACTCTGAGTGCAGCCACTACGCGTGTACCATGTGAGGAGCCCCCTGTTTAACACTTGCAGTGTTAAAAAAACACTGCCGCAGGCAGTGCTGCGTGGGCAACTGCACCCAGCTGCAGTTAGGCTGCTTCAGACCAGGGTAACAGTCGATACACTAGCCCATCCCTGACAGCAGACTCTGCAGTGTGTCAGTGCGCAAAAGAGTGCACAAACCATCCCAAAACTTTTCTTGATAAAGACCATCTTTCACTTTGAAGTACAGCATCAAACCTAGAAATGCAGTCCCTTGTAATCGGGGGATAAGCTGCTGAGCACCAACCCTTCCCCATCACTTCCGTTTTACCAAGATCGGCTTCAGATCATATCCCTAGAATGCTATGATTTGTCAGTCTTCATGTGTCTACTATTATTTCCTGATTTATTATATTTTTAAAACTAAAGTAGTGGGGAGTTGTCTGAACCAAGCACAAGGCTGCTAACGGAGTCAGGGTGACCCCATTTTAACAACGTAATCAGAATTAATTTCCTTTCTCTTTGGTCAAGTTCTTTTCCTGCCCTTCAAGAGCTTGCCAGGACATGCTTCTATGCAATATATTGCTTTATTTTCCTTTCCTTTCCATTTTAGTCAGTTTGATGCCATAGGCAGTTTTCAACCAAACAAATCATATTTTCTCATTTTTCTCAGAAATTTGGTCAAGTATGTTCTACGGATCCACGGTTTTATTCCAGTTTCTCAGCATATATTCTGTCCCCCTAAGACTATCTTTTTGCCTGTTTTAACTGCTGTTTGTCTAGTATGAGGCAAGTCCCTTCCTTAGAAAATGTCACTCATGGACTTTCATTGCTGTATGAACCAAATATCTGAATGTGAACTGCTCTGGGAAACCCATGGGTTTAGGCCTGTACTAATACTTCTGTGACTTACTCATCGCTATAGACCAGGACACTAGGAAAGAAAGGTGATATGACAAAAAAGCTAGATGAGAGTAACATAGAAAGAGGAAATCATAAGCTACAGCAGCATCATTGATGTGTAAGAAAAAGCAAAGCTGAGAGCACATAAAATGCATTTTCCTGGAACTACTCTTTCCAAGAATTGAAAGCAGAGAACAAGACCACAGGCCAGAAGAGGACAGTCAGCTGAAGAGTCCTGCTTCTCAGGGAACAATAAGCAGGTCATTCTTCTGAAGATGTTAGGGAGACGTGTATCAGTCCAGCTGATAAAAGGAGATTAAGGAAGAAGAAAAAGTCAGTAAATGAGAATTTTTCCATACGTACACATAAAGGAAGCAACCAGAAAAAAACATTGCAAAAAAGTGGCTCATCTCTTAAGTACCATGTTAACTTTGTACCAGAGAGCTTGGTTTTTAATAACTATTCATTATTCCAGACTAATGTGACTTTTACTACCAAATAAGTCTATACTTTCAAGTGAACTGATTTCCTCTTTTATCAAAGAATTTTTATCTCGTGGACCTGACCTTGTGGACAGAAGTCAATCTATACCGACGGGCTGAGTGTCAGAGCTGTCCCCTGTGTGGCTGACAGACAGCACTAATGTGATCACTAGGAGCTGCAGCTTACTTTGGGGAGGTATTCCAGTATGGCACTGTGGTTGATTTTCCTGCAAAGGCAAACCTGAGAAAAACATTTCAATGAGGCTTATGTTGCTGTTAAAGAATCAAACAGCATCACCCTGCTCACACTTCTAAAAGCTTCTCTACTTTTAGCATTCCCACAGTGAAATTCAGAAAATATAAAGCAGCATCTTAGAATCCCCAATTTTTCCTGTAACCATCATCCTTGTGCATACTTGCTATGTCTGGCAAAACATTGGCTAAAGTGAGCCTCGACAAAATGCAAGATGATTTTTTTGCTCTGAAGTCTTATTTTAAATTTAGATAAGGAATAAATTATTGCTCATCCTGCTACACTATGTTCATGCTGTTCTCTTCATGCTGTTCTTGACGCTAATGAAGGTAGTGCTTTTTTTTTGAAGATTTTGTATGGGGGGCATGAAGGTGCCCCACATAAGCTAATGATGGCAAAGGGACCTATCAGTTTGGGATTAGTGGAACTGATAGCTTTTAACCCTACACTGCTTTCATTCTGGGCTGTAAGCTGCCTGCCAACATTTCACCTGCTCCTTTGGCACCTCTTTAAACTCTTAATTTTCAGGACACTTTTGTACCACCTACTTTTTAAGAGACCCTTGTGACAGTAGCAACTCCTCTCCTTAGCCTACATGAAACTAATGAAAACTGGGCTCAGGATCAATTACTAACATTTCTCTTATATGATATTATGCATTTTACATAGTAAGGCAGCTTCCAAGTGCATCAGTCTTGTAAGAAAGCCAGCAACTTTTTTCAGGGAAAGGCCATAATGTAGAATTAGTGACGTGCCTCAGTGAAGGATACTTTGTAAACTAGACCCTTTTATAATGTGTTAACTGTCTCTTCAGACTTCAGTACACAAGTGAAAATTTCAGATTTCTTCTCTCCTCAGATTTCTTCTCTCTCTTCAGACTTCAGTACACAAGTGAAAATTTCAGATTTCTTCTCTCCTCAGAAAATATTTGTCTTCGTCGCAAGGCTATGACACAATTTGTCACCATGCAGCATAACTGCAGTAACTAAACCTATTTCAGAAGAAAGAAAAATGAAAGAGACTGTGGCAGCATACAAAGAAAAGAGAACTAACATGAATGGAAAGACAGTACCAGGCCTCCTTGTTCTAGCTAGGACAATTAGTATTTAATGCTAATAATGCACATCTCAGTAAGACAAAGTTACCACTGACAATAATGCAAGCCTCAATAACACAGGAAAAATTATATACATGCATTTACATAAACACTGCAAACTTCACCTTTTTTCACCTCCCTTCACAGATAACCCCACACCAACACCATTAAAGTTATTTATATCACTCACTGGAGAAAAGCAAAAACCCTTCTGCAATTTTCCATTTCCTTTGAATGAGCTTTCAGTCATAGTCTACATTTTTATTCATGTTAACATCCTTTGCTAAATTTATAAGGATGTTTCAATAACTGAATTCACTGTATTTGCTCTCGACTGCACTGTTCATTTCAGTTTATTTAACTGAACAAGCATTCCACAGAAACTTGTGACAACCAAGATTATCATCTGAGCCCCTGAGATTACCCACAGAGACCCACTCACTGAACTGTTTTGAAAGTTGAGTTTGGCAAATTGAGAAAAATATTTGCATATTCAGTGACATAGGAGGTACCTTCTACTTGCACAGGCATGCATAGGAGCTTGTATAATAAAATTAGTATTTCCTCTATCTTCTGATGCATCCTAGCGTCCCACTGGTTTATTTAACAGACATAGTGCACAGTTATACTTTGATCACCCACCACCTATCTAGTTCTTCTTCCTTCTCCTGACACTTCCTATGATAGATCTATAATTTGTGATTGAAATGTTCGATATGAATCTCTAAAAGACCTTGTATGACCTCATACTTCTTGTACTTTGTACTACTAAATTTCATCCTAGCTTTTAAAGTTTTCTAATTCTTTCTATATTCTGTTCTGATTTTTCCTTGTGTAGAGAATGCTTTGTACATTTGCCTCAGCAGATTTTATTAGTATACGTCTACTTCTTGCACCAAAGGTCACCACGAATATGAAAATATGAAATATAACCAAGCTGAAAACTTGGAGGAACTCCAGTGGGAACCATTAGGAACAGCCTCAGTAGTGTGATTATTCTCCTAACCATGCATAAAAAGACAAGAAAGGGCTTTTATTTATCATTTCTACATAGAAGGATAGAAAATAAAGGCATCGCATATAAAAATAAGCAGAAATTTTAAAAAAATAATCTTTTGCATTATAGGCAGGTTTCTACAAGCTGCTATTGAAGAAAGTGCTTAGTTACAGTCATAAGGACATTTAGATGATTAAGACTACAGTGTGCAATTAGCTCAATTCAGGTACACGTTATACACGCATTGTTCCCGATTCCCTGAGGCACACAGAGATCAATACCACAGTTTGAGACCAAGGCCAGCTTTTTTTTTCCCAGCATGGTATTTTTAAAGTAGATGCTCCTTACAATAACACAGATCTGCATCAATCCACCTGCAACCAAGGGAGAGACATACTTTGCAAACCAGTTACAATTTATTTTAGAATTGAGTCCTACAATTCAACTTAAGCATTCAGATGAAGTCTCTGCAAACCTATTATAAGGGGGAGGAAAGGGAAAAAGTTATGACACATGGGCACTTTCATTGCATTACCTCTTAACAGTATGGCTCTTTATTGCCAACAGCTGCAAGTATTACAAAAAGCTCTTATTTCTTACTGAAGCGATTATCTGCTTCATGCTGGTTTTAAGCTGGTTAGAAGCCAAGGTCCAGTAACCTTGTATCAGGGAAAAGCTTACAGGAGAGTCTAATGACGATCAAGATCTGTACCATAAAACTGTGAAAAGGTTATTTCCTTTATCACTCTATTTATGTTGCCCTTCTTGTTCTGCCACTTCACCCAAGACAGGTTTCATAGTGGCACATGTATATATATACGCATGTAGTAGCAGATGAGAGTTTTTGGCCCTGCATCAAGCAGCGTGCTTAGCTCTGGTGCTACTATTTCCTTTCCCTACTTCTGCTTTTCTTAGTCCTAGAAAGATCTCTACTCTGACTAATCAATAATTTAAGGCCCTTTGAAATGTTATAAGTGTTCTATTTTTGTAACATTTATGCTTAATTGTGCAACTGGGAGAGATTTGTTAGCAATGGCAGAAGAGTGAGTTGTTCCAGCATGTACAGCTAAAGCTGGAAATAACACCTGGGTTTTGACCAACTGAAACCATGGTAGCGCTATTCAGCAGACCAGAGAAGAGACAGTCACTCCAAACCTCTATGTCCAGTTGTGGGGAGAATTTCTCCCTCACCCCACACAAACATTGTCAGCTGGGCATCAGACACAAGATGGAGTTCTTCAGATGGATTAATTGTAATAAATACGAATGCAAAGCAAAGGAAGTTTGGATTCTCCTTTGTAAAGCTTTTCAACTTTTAGTCAAAGGTGGTCACAAAGTTGGAAACAGTTTTTGTTTCCATCTGCAGGTATCATAAAAAGCAAAGAATATGCAGTAGTGGAGGCCAGCTGTGAGTCAAACACATGCCCTCCAAGAGGTAAAAGTGTCAAGAACTTTTCAGGAAGCATGAACAGGGAAAGCGAGAGAAAGGCAGAAAAATATTCTCCCTCAAACCAATGTGTGTACTAGCTGTCCTTGATGACGCTCCAGGCAACTTCATTTAGCCTTCGGCTGCTGCCTTGCTGAGCAGCCTTTGATGTTGCCCCAGGCAATTATCACCTAGTCTTTGGCTTCTGCTTGGTTGGACGCCTTTTATTGCCATTTCTGATTTGTGTGATCAGATCTTAACTATTTCACATATATATGACTCTTTTTGTCCATCTGGACAGTTATGTAAATCTTTGACGTAATCTTAGGCTCAGTCTTTTTATTTTTATTTAATTCACTTCAATAGTTTTATTTTCTTTCCTCTCTATAATAGACTCAGGAAATCCCATTCTTCCTGCCTGGTGGAATGCCTCATCTGCTTTGATTTTTCTATTCTTTTTTTTTGGGTAGGGAGGAGAAATACGCTTTCTTTGCATTTATCTCCTTTTATACTCAAAACATTGAGTGCATGTCTGCCAGAACCAGCTATTCCATGCCCTTCTGCTCAAAGCAATATATCTTGGCCTTATCTAGCAGGGATATATGAGATTTAGAATAAGATGGCTGCTAAAGCTGTGAACTCCTGCCTGTTACCTCTGCATTAATAGAAAAAGTAGTAAAAAGCTGCCATCAGATTTCTTCTTTGCTGATGATATTTTAACTTATTTCTTCCTTGACTGGGAAAAAGCTGAATTTAGATTAGACTGTACCAGTGAGGCATCACATCTTGTAACTTTTCAAAGTGTTAGGCCAACATCAAAGAACAATAATGTCTAAATACCAAAAGGTCTCAATAATTTTAACAAATAAACTGTATTGCATACAAAAATCTACCTTAAAATTTATTTAGCAGCTTCCCCAGTACCACACCACAAAACAGAAATCACTGTAATGAACGTTAATTCTGCAAAGGTACTAACTGCAGACACTTGGAGCCACTCTAGCAGTAGGGTGTTCTTATCCAAAGAGTCAACGAATAGTCATCTAATGCCTGCAGGCTGTAGACCCCAACACACACCACCACATTAAAGAGACATCCCCTGTTCTAGAAGGTTTACACAAGGAAATTACAACATAGCTATACAAAGAGAGATTAGCATTAAATAAAAAAGTATGAAGTACTCTTGCCAGAGATAGCTTTTAAAGGAAAGGCTTCAGTGGAAAGCAAGCAGGAAACTTCCATTTTAACTTCCAGAAACTCCTCCTTGCTCAGTGCACTCCCAGTTTGTACATCCGGGCTCAGCAATAGCACCATGCAGGCACCAGAGCCGGGTGCTGCCATCAACTCCACTCCACAGGTCAGGGCCGCAATGTTTGGACTATAATTCACAGGAATATCTAAACACTTTAAGCAAGCAACTTTCCCTCACTTGTTAGTAAATGCACTAACGTGAAAGTCTGAACGTTACAGAGTCACAGAGTCACTTCGGTTGGAAGGAACCTTTTGAGATCATCTAGTCCAACCACCCTGGCTCAAGCAGGGTCAGCAAGCGCAGGCTCTCCAGGATTGCGTCCAGTTGGGTTTTGAGTATCTCCACTCACAGAGACGCCACAACTTCTCTGAGCAGCCTGCTCCTGCACAGTGCTGGACTGTGTTACATCATCTACACTCTCTCATCTTATAGACATGAGATCAGGCAACATGACTGGAGGCTAGGGAGGGAATCACCTGGGCCACATGGCACTTGTTCTCACTCATCCTCCACAGCACGGCGTGAAAAACCTCATCTTCCAGCATGATGACACAGGGCATATCTGCTTTACCAGCAATGCTTGCCAAGTACGTTTGGTGATTTGTTGGGGTTTTTGTGTTTTGGTTTTTTTTTTTTACTCTCTGAATAATGTTATTCAGGGAGAAATGAAATGATCATCAAGGCAAAACCAATAAGCAAATGCAAACCCTGAAGTCTCAAATTTAGTACCACTGATTTTTTCAGAGCATAAAAATAATGCTAGATAGCAAAGAACTCAATGAAAGATAACTTTCCTGTAAGACCAAATTGCCTGGGGTAACCAATGTTTTAGCAAAAAGCTAGCCAAGTTCTGCAGTTAATATCTGAAGAAAACACAAACGTGAGAATAAAATACTGCATAAAGAAAGGCACTAAAGCACCACTGCACATGCCCAAAAGCATTATAACAGTATGCTGCAACTATTTCATAATACTGCAGCCCTAACATCTTATAGCGTCTGTATTAATGCAAATCAACTTTTAACTTACTTCAAAATGACAGGAACATTAAGCAGTATAAATTTTCATGAGGCTAACACTCTTGTGAATGCACAAAAGCAATCGCAGAGGTCTGTTTAGATGGTTTACACAGTACTATATTGGCATTTAACTTTCAGATTTGACTGAAAACATTTGCTCAGTATTGATGCTCAGGAACATAAGCCTAACAGCAGTTCTCAAAGAAACACCCACACACTGGAATGTGCTTAGTCATTTTAAAATTAAAATTATTTTTTAGACTCTTGATAACAGAACAAGGTGCCTTCTTTTGCTGAAGTATTTTCATGTTTTAATCATCTTCTGACCACATTGTAATTTGAAATCAATCTTATGTCTTTAAAAAATTTACAGCCAAGTTTCCAAATCACGGCTACCTCATTCTGTTACAAGTCTCTAGAAGCAGCAAGCGCACTTTGCCAAACGTCTCTTGGAACAGCACCCAGTCAGAAAAATATATCATTTAGGATAGGCCACGTGTGCCCCATCCCAAACAGCTGAGCTGGGAGAGCAAATTCAAAACTTACATCACTGTCAAAACTCAGAATCCTTAAAAAGAAAGACCAAGTATCTGCAGCATGCTAATATCGGTCAGCCTTAGTAGAACCTCCTCTTGCCCTGTTAGAACTTGTTTGGTTCTGATCAGATCTTTACCATGACCATGATAATTTTGTTATCCGTCAGAGAACAGAAAATAAGACCATGTTTCTGTAGCTCATTTCCTCTGAAATGAAATAATGTTTGTAAAATGTGTGTAAAATGTTTGTGCTATTAAAATGGCAGCCATATAGTACTTCCTAGATTTCTCTCCTCCCACTTGAATATTGTTTATTTCCACCCGTGTGTTGATTCATAGCCCCAGTAGTTTCTACAAATTACCTATCCTCTAGAACGTTATTATGGTATCCTACAATCACTACATCACTACTAACTACAGTTACCAACAGTACAGTGTGCTGAGTAGGGTAAATCATTATCTACCCAGGCTTACATGTCACAAACTTGTGGGGAAAGAAATAAATTACAGATCAATACTACTGGAACTGGAACGATCCATCCCAGTTAATTAGAACTACCATATTACAATACATTTCAGACAACAGTTAAAAAGATTCAGTCAATTACTCATACAAAAAAGTCAAACCCTTAAATAAATCTTAATAAGGCCAGTACCTAAACTACCACTCCACACAGTTTTTTTAATGCACAATCATAAAATAATTTAGTAGCAACACGATTAGCAACAGCTGAATTTCAAAACAATATCTCCTTATACAGCCGCTATGAAACACTAAAGCTCCACAGCCTTGCACGAATGGACTGGGCTGACAAGCTGAGAAATTGTGGTTAGGTTTCCATCCAGCAGACAGTTAGCTCAAATGTCTTCACAACGTATCTCAGTGTTAATTTTATCCCACATCTTAGGAAAATTTTAGAAGACTGAGCTAGTTAAAAGGCTTGACTGGAGCAGGTATGCACCTAATAGCATATCCACCCAGTATGGAACTAAATCTTACCGTTGGAAGCTGTGACAAGTTGGGCATGAGACTGATGCAATAAAGTAAAATAAATTTGGAAAAAAAAACCCAAACCACAGATAATTTATTTTTTCACCCTACTTGTTAGCGTAAGAATACATCTTCTTTTTAGTCCAGGATTCATCTATGTGATAAATCTATCGTCCGCTCATCCTTGCAATTAACCCAAACAAGTTTTGGATAAGATTATCAACCTAAATTACGTAGTTACTATGGAGAACTGGACCCTCGCCCAGAGGAAGGACTTTGTTAGAGAGCTGGGCTGGTGAGTCCGAGACACACCTTCCGTTTCACAGCGCCGCTCCCTGACCAGAAGCCAGTCTGCTCAGCAAGGCTGTAGCTCTGCGGAGGCAGCCACCACCCTCCCTGTTGCAAAAGGAGGGAAGACTACTACGGCATTCTGCCGCCTTCTCTCTTAAAAATGTTGCCCTTCCTCAGCATGAATGGCCTCTACCTGCCAAGATTCATTTTATGAACTGAACCACCGCCTCCAGAATAGCCCTCAGGAGTGGATTTGGTTTTAGTTTGCCTGGAGGATGTCACTTGCTGCTTGTTGCACAGGGGAAGGAGCTGACAGCAGCATTGCTTTGTTTCAGATTATTTTTCAGTGCAGTCAAAAGAGTGAAATCATACGTATCATCTAATTAAAGAAACCAAACGCACAAACGAATCAATATTCCTGTTTTGTACGCTGCTAGCATAATGTCTTAGAAGATGTACTTTTAAAAACAAAAAAAAACCCACAATTTTATTTCTCTTTGAGAAGCTCCACAGAGTAATACCATCGACCATTTTAGGACCACTCTGGCAGGTCAAGCCAAATCTAATGCTGCCTATCAGACCAGATATAAAGTATTCTTAACAGAAGAAATACTTAAATCTACCAAAATATTCTCTTTAGCATTAATTTTTTTAAATACTTTGATTTGCCTATATCCACACAAGGACGAAGGTTGTGCACGGTCAGAAAAAAAGTCCTAGAAACAGAGCTTTTTATTCAGGTTTTTGCTACTCAAAAATGTAGCAGGAAATTTGGGAAAATAATCCGTTCTATTGCTACAAAGCAACTTTGTACATTCTTCATAAATCAAAAACATTTCGAAGATACCCAAAGAGTACTGAAATTTCTTCCCTTAATAGAAAAACATTTAAGGTATGTGGGAGAGGAGAAGACACTAACAGTGTAGATCTAAAGGTGCAACACCACACAAGCTACCCGTACCCTTCACACAGCTGAGTAAAACTGATCTGCGCAAAGATTAAGACTTGGACTCAGGTTCTCAGCCCGTGTTTGTGAAAGAGAATGGAAGAAATATAGTTTTGGGAATAATTAAAGCTGCTGTGTTCATTCACCCTCCTCATTGTTGATGATAAGAGTGAGTTTCTGGGGAACTATTTGACCCCCCCAGCAGTCTGAGCTCCAGACTGAACGTGCTGATGAGCAGTGGAAAACACTGAAGCTGTGGCAGCTGGAGGCTGCCCACAGAAACGTGGCTATGAACGTAACAAGTGTATTGTAAAACATGCTTTGTGTTTTTCAAACGTGAAGTAAAAATCTATCACTCGCCAATTTCCTATGACAGGCTGAAAAAAAAAAGTTTTTTCCCCACTTTGCAACTGATCCATCAGGACTATGAAAAGCCAGAAAATTAAATACATAAGCTAAGAAAAAAGAAACAAAGAAATAAAAAGGGGCAAAAATCATACGCTGCACAAGGAACAGGAAAAATAATAAAGGGTGTGTATTATCCCAGAAGAGGCAGTTTTCTTTTGAGTAACGTTTCTGAATAGCGTTCACACACCTCCCAGGCATGTTGTAAGAGTAGCATGGGACGAGAATGTTAACTGCTCCAAGGTGTTTTGGGATCACACTGCTGTGTTTAAAGGAATCCACGTCTTGTAGAGAAAGCACAGGACCACTCAGGTGTCCCTGCAGTGCTTTGAAATGTTCTAAAGTTTAATGACTTACATTTGCTCGCAACTATCATTAGAGGTGTTCTCGGATAGCAGTTAATACACTTACTGTCCTTTCAAATTAGACAGAAATACCTCAACAAAATAATTACAGTAAAAGAGAAAAAAAGTGTTTGTAATAACGATTTGCTGTATTGTATGAAATAATACCAAGAAGAGGGAAATTGCCAACCAAAGCACTTCACGCAAATCGGCCTCCTCGGACTACCAAACCCCAAAGTGGCTCTGGAGTCAACAGCACGAAGGAGACAGCTACAGCCCTCCCCTGGCAGTGGCAGGCGCGGGCGCATCAGCCCCGTCACCCCCCCGGGTCACTGACTGTACTCGAGGGGAAGCCGGAGACTTGGACCCCAGGAACTCTTGGAGGGAGCACGAGCTGAAACGCACACCTGGGACACAGCGAGCAGGGGTCTTTTCAGACAGCTGCTTCTGAAAAAGAAGGCATTATCGTGTATTTGGGCTGATACAATAGTTTGTTTCCTGGTAACACCTAAAACTCAGCAAACACGAAGACCCTTTTGTGCTCGACACTGCACACAGCTGCTGAAAGTGCTCTTCATCCTCAAGGTCCCATCGCTGAAGCAGGTAGGAGAGCCGAGCGTTTTTGGGGGGAAAAAGGTACTTTGAGATTAAAAGTTTGGAAGATGAAGTTAGGAAGAGAGCAAGGAATTACGATTAATCCTTACAGCTCCTGACTAAGACGCAGACAACACCATCTTGGCAAGGGGAAGCGCTGTGCCTGTCCCCGCTCGCCTGCCAGCCTCACCGTGCCACAGCCACGCGAGCCCTGTCACTGAACGAATCCACCCTGCCACCCCCATTGCGCCCCCCCGCCACGCTCCCATTTCCACAAACTCCACCAGATCCAGCCTGATGTCATCCCCCGATCCCATTTTGCGTCGCTGACCGGGATGTACCCGACCATTCCTCCCGAGCCCCCTCGCTGCCCGCATCCGGCCCCTCCCGCCAGCACAGCCATTAATTAGTAATTAAGGGGGTTCCCCACCGGCAGCCCCGCGGCTTGAGTGCCGCTCCAGCCGGGGAGCGCCCTCCGCCCCGCGGGGCACCCGCGCTGCCAGCCGGGCCGCGGGAAAGGCAACGCCGGCGCCGCCC
>VZSZ01010485.1:1303769-1334210 GCA_013398815.1 Ibidorhyncha struthersii
GGAAGCACCGTCCCGAGTTAGGCGGGAGGGCCTCGCTTTTGCTGCTGCTTTTTTTTAAAAAAATAAAAAAAGGTTGTAAGTTGCCACTGTAGGGCTAAGGGCACTTGCAAGCCTGCTTCTTTTTGGTGACTCGGGCGGATATTTATTTTGCAGTTGGGAAGATGCAGGAAAATATTTAGTTTCGCTGAGGGGCATCAAAGCAGAGATGTGCAGCGAGAACGCTGTGTTTTAGTGCTGCGAGATAAACGGCCCTAACCGTGAATTCACTATGTCAAAGCCCTCCCTGTTTCCTCTTTTGAAATGCCTGTGTTCCCCCCAGCTCATGCAGTGCTCGGAAAAGCGCCAGCCAGGTGAAGTTAGTCCCAAGTCGTCCTCACAGAACCTGACTTCCAGCCAAAGGGCAGCGGTTCTCCATGAAACAACCCATTTGGAGTTCATGGAGAACCAGTGCCCTTATCTGCTGATGCTGGGCATGGAGTCAGTTTGCTTCACAGTGTTACATCGGATATTCATATAAGTCTTGGAGATGATGGCAGTGCCTTGGAGATGATGGCAGTGCCTTGGAGATGATGGCAGTGCCTTGGAGATGGATGGCAGTGCCTTGGAGATGATGCTCTGTAGTGATTAGAACTACGTACTTCACCTGACCCTCAACTGTAAAAGATATGGTCAGGTGAAAATTCTACAAATCTCTAACTAATGTAGCTGACATTTAGTCTTATTCTTAGTTTTAATTAACATCAAGTAACTTTCATCAGCTTTTCACTGAATGTAAGGAATTTTTAGAAGTTAATCATATTGCTCATTACTAAACATGAATTACTTTAAGTTTTGATACTGAAATAAATTAGTATGATTTTCTCTCAGAATTTTGAATTTCAGTTTAATTTCTTTGCAATTAAAATCCTGCAGAAAATACCTTCTTTATGCTGAGTTACTTGTAAATAAATGTAAATATTTCCCCCATTATTTTGCATATAAATCCCTGAGAGTTAAGTACTTTGAGAGAATGGTTTTTATTAATCTGTTAACTTTGTGCCAACTGCTAGGAAAAAAGACAACTAAATAGTTCTCTTCAAAGAACAGAGGTTGCACTTTGGCAAGCAATACGTTCTGTCTTCGGCACGTTCTTTTCTTTGGCTTATAGATTTTCATAGAGGGAAGCAGCTTTCTTTTGATGGAGAGACTAATGGAAGGCCTCTTAGTCAGCCGTCACATCTTGTTAGCTTAGCACACAGGTTGGACATGGGGATCCCACTTGAAAAGCTTGGGAATTGGGCAGTTATTAGCTTTATCCCTAAGTTCCTCTATGAAGTGAGCCTGGCAAACAGGGGACTGTAGGTTTAAAGATTATTTCCTGGAGCAGTTAGCTTGGGCAACAGTTTAATATAGAGGGGGACGCCTGATACTGCATTTTTATTCTTAAAAATTATTAACTGCATTATTAAAGGCATAGAAGTTACTTAAGTCAAAGGAAGGCACAAAAGTATTAAGCTACAGATGTACAAACTTTACTAAATCAAATTTCTTCATAGCAGTTTTTTTTTCAGGGAAACATTTGAATGGAAAACAGGTCTGTCTTGTCTTAGCTAGTCATGGTAGCCTGCAAGAGTTCTTCCTTGAAATCTTCTGAAAAAAGAGTTCACTTTAAACCCAGAACTTGTTGCAGATTTTTCTGCACCCTTATCAGGCTTCGTGTAATTTTCAAATAATAGGGGAAACGGTTTCATGAGTCATTGGTTTACCTACCGAAAATACCTTCTGGAAACCATTCTTCTACAACTTAAAATTGAAATGTATAATTAGCAGAATCCTACCCAGACTTTGGAATAACTTGTACCCGTTATTCCAAAAATGCAATTAAAAAAGTGTAACTTAAAATACATCATAATGTTTTTTACGTGAAAGCATTGCCATTTCATATTCTTTTTCTTGCAGCACCTGCAAGTGTTCGTTGCGTCCATAATGATGTCGCTGTACCTGACTTCTCTGCCTATCGTCGTCAAGATGTGCTAGATGCCACCACATCTTCTCAAAGCAGCAGTGAAGCTAGAAAAGGGTTTTCCTACCTGGTGACTGCAACGACATGTGTGGCAACTGCATATGCGGCTAAGAATGTTGTCACCCAGTTTATTTCCAGCCTGAGTGCCTCTGCTGATGTGCTAGCGTTGTCAAAGATTGAGATCAAGTTATCTGACATTCCAGAAGGCAAGAACATGGCTTTCAAGTGGAGAGGGAAGCCCCTTTTTGTGCGTCACAGAACCCAGGCAGAGATTAATCAGGAAGCTGAAGTTGATTTGTCTAAACTGAGGGATCCGCAGCATGACTTAGACAGAGTAAAGAAACCAGAATGGGTCATATTAGTAGGTGTCTGCACTCATCTTGGTTGTGTACCCATTGCTAACTCAGGGGATTTTGGTGGTTATTACTGCCCTTGCCATGGGTCCCATTACGATGCCTCTGGCAGAATCAGGAAAGGTCCCGCTCCCTATAACCTTGAGGTTCCGACTTACCAGTTTCTTGGTGATGATGTAGTGGTTGTTGGCTGAATAACGAGATGCTTCCTCATTTTCATGTTCCTGTGAATGTATGATCAAAAGGGTTAACAGATTCTGGAATACTGTAAAACCAGATGATCCTGAAAACATATTAGCTCTCTAGATTCTCAACCAGAAGTATGTTCAAATACATCCCTGTGTTCAGTTTTAATAAAAACTTGGAGTGAGCATTTGTTCCTGACTTACAATAATGTGTATTTATTTGTGTACTGACCAGTAGTGTGTCTACTCAAAGAGATAGTACAACAAACCCAGAATATGTTTATGGAGCCCTCGTGAAGGGCGGCTGATTCCAGACAGACACTGAACTGCAAAGGCATTGTTTCCTTAATACCACGTATTTTTATAATTTGCTTGGGTTTTTTTTAGTGCGTTATGGGAATAAAAAAGATCTAAAGAAGATCTTCCCATGAACTTCCAACAGTGTTTGAAGTAAGTTTCAATATCGAATCCTATGAGATGTAATCCTTTTCCTTCCAGTGTATTTTTCTGTTTATTTTAAAAGGAAGTGAAGGAAAAAGTAAATAAAAACCTACCTAGAAAGAAAACTTTTACATTGTTCAGAGGCAGCTTATAATTGTTTACCTAGAATGGCAGTAATGTAATTTTATGAGGATGTGGACAAAAAATAAGCATGTCATGTTAGAATTACAAAATTATTTTTACTTGCAGATAAAGCTTGATCTTAGGCATATCTAAACATCAGATCAGGTGGTTAGGACACTGGAAAACTTGTTACACTTCCAAAAGAAGTAAGTTGAGAAGGAAGTAAAAAGGGAAATCCAAGTTTTGCAGAGGGTGAAAAATAAATCCTAAGAACCACTCAGTCTGGACTAATCTCTAATGTTACACATAAGAAAAGGTTGTGTTGCCATCAGAGATATTTTGTGTGTGAAAGTTATTTCATATTGCCTATAGGCTAAGCTCAATAAAGGCCAAAACCTTGGTGCTGACTCTGCGGGCATGGAGAAACAAATGCAGCCTGAAATAGATCTTTTAACCAGTATTGGTGCTGCCAGTACAAAACAAAGCTAGCAATTAATGCCTTCAGTACATGAGGAGAAAAAGCATTTGCTGTTTCCAGAACAAAAAAAAAACCCCAAACCAAACACTAAACTATCTTGTCATTCCTGTTTGCTTCCTGTTCTTCCCCACTGTTCTCTGAAAGCTTCTGTCTTGCACTGCATTAACGTCCTCCTCCAGTGCAAAACAAAATACAATCCTCAGAATTCCCTGGATCGGGAACGTTTAGCCTCACATACACCTTATGGAAAGCTTTGATGGCAGCTGGGTTAAAGCTGAAGTTTTAAATGGGATTAATCAGAATATCAATGCATGTGGCACACCTGTTCTCAGACAATTCAGTGAAAAAAAGAGACCGCAGATGACTACTACAGAAGTTCTTAGGTATGCCTTTTACACCATTTCATAAAGTTGAGCATTACACCTTATCACTATGTCCACGAAAGCATTCTCAAGAACTTTTTTTGGTATAATGAATCATGCTAAACCAGTACTGAAAGACACGTTCCCAAACTTGTATCTAGATAATTGTTATTCATGTATGTGCCTTGTATTATAGAGTTGATCTTTCCTCAAATTTTGTATTTCAAGAAAAGAAGCTTAGTAACTCCTGAAGTAGCATTACAGCATTGCTCATCTGCTCTCAAGTGGCTACTCTTACTCTTTTTAGCCCCCAGGTTACAGCTGGGCTTAAAGGGTCACCCATAAAATGACTTGCACAGAATAAGCTGTTAATTAAATTACATCAAACTGACTTGATCAAATCTTACCAATCTGCAATTAATACAGCACCATGACATTGAGCACATTTGAGAACAAAACAGCAGCTTTTACTGCAAACATGAGATGCCAGCAATGCCTTTTTTCAGACTGATAACAGTTGAAGAAGCTGAAGTATTGATTCTTGGGCAATGCAGATGTGATAGTCTTCATCCTCTCTTCAGTTAAAGGCTCTGTACTTTTAAAGTGACAAAAAAATCATTCCTAATGGGCTAAGCACACCTTAGAAAAGAATCAGGATTTACTAGAATTTGAGAAATAAGGTAAAGAGTTAACATCCTCAAATCTCCACAGCCACTCACAGTTTGGTACCACAAGTACAGATGCAAATTAAAACAACCTGAAATTTCATCTGAACATGTTAAAACACTTCTTTACTGTGAAGGTTGTGTGGAGATCCTCAAATCCAACAGAACAGAGTGCTCAGCAACTCTGCTTGTGCAGTGGGGTTGGACTATATCATCTCAAGAGGCCCCTTTCAACCTCAGCAACACTGTGATTTGCAAGGAATAATGTCCAATTATTGTATTGTCTTGTCTGGCACCAGGAACTCAGAAGGCTCAAACTCCCTGAAGGGGAAGAGTGACTCGAGCAAGGGTAAACCTCCACGCCATGATGTGCTGGTTGCCACTAATAAGTTCATAATTACCTTGTGGGCTAAGATGTCCTTGGAAAGAGCTCTCAAGTACTGCCACTAATTACAGACATTACCACCATACAAATGGGTAATGTTACCCTTCTCATGACTAGTGTACCCTGTGGGACTGGAAGTACAAGTGTTCAAGTACACTGAAAAATACCACTATATTTTATTAAATTCTGAAGATTAATTGTATTCATAAGAAGCAATCACTTGCTGGGCTTTACTACATCTGTGTGTTTCCACTTTGACTCCCTTCACTTCACTAACGGCCTTACCAGAGCTCTATTCCTAACATCAGATCCTTTAGCCAGCCAGGCCAGCATCATTCACTGCTGCTGACCTGGCAGGGCGGCAGGAGCTAACAGCAAAGGCCGTGTGATGCTGCTACAGGTTTGCCAGGTTGATCAGTGTTGGAGCCTGAAGTTTTTCGGCAGCAAAGCTGTAAAGCACAAGCCTATGCCAGAGAGAGGAGCTGCGCTGCCTGCCTCTCATCCGCGTGCCTCGCAGATACGAAGCAGAAGCCACATATCTGTTCCTTCTCAGCTAGCTACTCTTTCTCCTTTAGAACAAAACCGTCTTTATGAAGTTGCTGAACAGAGTTCATGTTTATTTAATTAAAAAAGCTGTTCAGAAAAGAGGAATAAAGATACTAAAATCAAAACATTTTTTAATATTTGGCAACTCAAAAGCTTTGTCTTTCCTTTTCTGTATCTTTAGAAGAGGGACAGTATTTTTAATGGTTACTGCTGCCAAAAGAATAATCAGTACAAAGACTCTAAACAAAAATTCCCTGTTAAGTCATTTTCATGGCTAATGACATGTGTTTTTTTAACCCTTCTGATTTGTTAGGTCCACTTGGCAGAACTGAAGACAGTTTCCCACACAGCCTCTGTACACTCATTAACGTATGTTCTCGCAAACCAAACGAGGCAGTGTTCTCAAAGGCCATGTTGCGCAGCAGCACAGTTGTCAAGGACACTCTTGCCACTCATCATCAACAAAATCTACATGAAGAAGCAGTTCAGGCATATCTGAGGAACACAGTACTCAGTTCCCCAGTTAAAGGAGCGTTCAGCATCTGACCAATATGTTTCTCGTCAGTAGAAGTGACAAGTGACAGAACAATAATGACCCTTCTTCAACCTTGAAAAAGGAAAAAGTAAATAATTTATAGATGGAAGGAGAGAGTTTAAAGCTACTGAAAGTTAGGTGTGGATGGATAAAATTTTCTCAGGTACCTACAGATGATGTTTATTTTACGTGTTAATTGCTTTTATCCTCCACAGAGCTGGTAGCATTGTTCATTATTCAAATGATTCACATTCTAAGACAATTTTTGGTTATTTACAGCGTTGGGAAGCTCTGGCTATGACCTGTATCAACTGTGCCAGGTTTCCTGCTTTCGAGTACTTTCTTTTCCGTATGTTTCAGGAACAGTTCTGAAGAGATGGCTAAAAGAAAAATACCTTTCCTGTTAATAATGCAGGTGATCCTGTCTCTGAAGGACTTCAGTACTTCATGCCTATTAAAGTCTTGCAGTTTTGCTGACCGGTACACATTTTGCAATCACCATGAAAAATCCAGATTTTCTCTCACCATAACCTTTCAAAAATATCCTGTTTCCACAGGCTCAGATCAAAAATATTCATTAATCTTGGGGCCTGCTCTGATACACCTAGAATCCTGTAGTTCCACAGCCTATAGCACGTAATACGTTTAGAATAGAGATCCCACTGATTCAGCTACCATTAAAAGTACTTGACAGTCCTGCAAATCACAATCTTGAAAGTCTGGAAGAGGAGAGGAATGTGATGTCTACCTGCAAACAGCTAGAGGAACTGCAACATCACACAGGAACCACAGCACAACCAGGGATACATCTCACGCCTCTGGAGTGTTGTTCCAGAGCATCCTCCCTTTCTTTTCCTGCAAGCTGGGAATTCAACCCCATGCAACTACAGCAGCAAAGAGGGACAGTTTCCAAGAATTACTTTCGTCCAAAAAACAATCAGTTAGTTACAAATGTAATACGCCACACCTGACAAATCATTTAGCATAATTATGACATTTTAAAAACTACTGTAACAATATCCATTAGAATTATTTTCTGCAAGAATAAAGGCTGTTAAGTGGTTTTTTTTTAAAGGAAAATACAAGCGCTTTTATGCACTAAAAGTAGAGGAAGAATATACCTGTGTAATTAGAAGGCTGTATCATAACATGGACACAAAATGATGTCACGTAAAGCCTACAAGGAAATATCGACCTCAACATGGCAAAACTTTTAGATCTCAGCTGTGATTTCAACTTTTCAAATGATACCATTGCACTGTGCTCCTAGAGAAAAACAAACAGAATACATACATGTTCTGCTTGCAGAGTTGGTATCTACTCCCAAGATAAATGTAACCCGTCTGCGTTCCCAACCCCCTCCTGGGAATCAAAGAGGCAAAACACAACAATGTAGAGTGCTCCAGTGGATAATACTCTATGTGCCCCCTGAGCACATACAACTGGAGCCAGGCAGGCCTACCTTTACAGCCCAGTGGATTTTTTTGCATTCCTGCCTGTAAGATGAGTCTGCCAGGACACAGACAAGCTGGGCCAGAGCCACAGGGGCATTGGGCACATCCTGAATCTGGTATTTTTGAAATCTTCAAGCTGTAGAATACCGTGTTATTCAGTTATCCTGATCCGAGCTGCCATCAAACCCCAAAGATCGTCAGCGTTTAACTACATCCTACAAACCTTCCCAGCTTTGGTTCCTGTAACTACAGAAAAGTCCAACAGAAAATTTTCAAGATGGGAGTAGTATAAGCTTATTCACTAATAAAACAGTAAAATAAAGAACTCAGATTCCTAGAATTAAGCAGTATTAACCAGAGATTACAACATGGTCTGACATAATACTGATATCTGGATATGTTGAGCCAGAGTTCTGTTTGACACCAACTTTGCACCAGAAGTGTCATTCATTTCAGGGATCCCATCTCAATTTATGCAAGTAGCAGGCAGTAAAAATTTAAAACCATTGTGTCCAGCCTATTTGGTGAACAACCCACATCCTATGGGTACACAAATATTAATTCTAACGTATAATTTTCTTTGTCCCTCATGAAAGAAGAAAACTAATAGATTGCTTTCTCCCTTTCCTTTTCAAATAGATTCAGACAACACAAAGTTCCTGTAGTTGAAGCAAGTGGACAAGTACAAGAAATGGTGTGTTGCCCATATTACAACAGGCTCAGAGTGCCAGAATGTGTATATGGTTCAGCTGAAGCACCTGATTCTGCCAGATGAAGTTAAAGGCCAACCCTACAGAAAGACACTGAGATTCAAAGTCTGACTTGGATATCATAAAGCCCCCCAAGAGGAGTCTTTCATTGACTATTGAGGAAGCCAGGCTTGGGTAGGTGGTTAAGGTGGACACTTGGAGTACAACTGTTCCACTAACTTCATGCTCTTACTCTGACTGAGCATCCCCAGCAGATGACTGGAGTCTGTGCGGTGGGTTCTAGGAGAGACCATGCTGCAAGAAGCAAGTGCAATAACTAAGAAATATTAACCAGCAGCTATATTTAACATTACTTAGCCTGAGATATTTGTGTTTTAAAGGGAAAATTTATATTTTCCACATATCTAGCAATTTAGCAAAACAATCAGCTATAACTGAGAAGTCAGACAAAACTGATAAACCCTTCCTAGTGAACAAGGAAATGTCATCAAGAAGAATGTGGTTTCAGAAAACAGTTTGGTCACACTTCCATCTCCTAGTCCCACCCCCTGCATGTTATCAAATTCTGGGTTGGCAGAAGTGGCACAGCCAGGCCCACTTTGCTCATTCTCGTACCTACTGAATGTATTACAATCATTCGTTGATAGTGTTTGCAATGGGAGGAAGAAAAGGCGGCACTGAGGACCTCAACAAGGCTCACTTTATTTAGAAGGTTTGTGTAGGAATTGTAAGAGTGCAACAGCTATGACACGTAACACATAACACAGTCCCTTAGGTGAACAGTTGTATTAATACTAAATTTTCAAAATTAATGAAGCTGCAGTTTATTAAAGCCTTAATTCAGAGTTTGTGCATATTAAAAATACAAAATAAAGCTATAATCCTATTTGTAAGCAGCTGGAGTGCTATAAGCTGATATGTAATAGCCTCCCTAGATTTATCAAGAACAAATCATGTCAATGCAATCGCATTTGTTGCTACAATAGGATAACAGGCCTCGGAAAGAGGAAGATATTAGCAATAGCTATCAAACTTTTAAGTAAGATTTTCACACCATCTCACAAGACATTCTCATGTCTACTAAGAAATCTGATATAAGTGGAAGTATCGTTGAGGACAACTGCTTCAAAAAGAGTCCTTAGAGATGAACTACCAACAGTTCCCTGTTAGACCAAAGGGACATGCTGTGAGGAGTTCTGCGAGAATCTGTTTGGGTCCAGCACTGTTCAGTATATTTGTTAATGAACTAGATGTCAGAAGAGAGAATGAGCTTCATAAAGCTTGCATATGGTGGTAAACTGGGTAGAGCTGCAAACACTGATGAAAAAAAGGATTAGAATTAAAAATAATCTTGACAAATAACGCTCTCCAAAGCTAGGATGTGTTGTGATAGGAAGTAATAGCTAGGTAGCAGATCTGCTGATAAGGATCTGAGGTTCTAGTAGATCACAAGCTGAAAATGAGTCCCCAGGACCATAATGTGATGAAAAAGGCTGCCTTGTTGGGATGGAGGTTTGTATGGGTGATGTGAAAACCCATCCTACTTTACCACTGGTAAAGCATCACCTGAAGATGATGTGTAGCTTGAAGTGTTCTATTTAAAGAAGATTGTGACCCAACTAGACTAGTATCCAGAGGACTGCAACAACTATGCTTAAAGTTACACATGACTGAAATATAAGTGGAACAATTGGAAAAGACAGAGAAGATGCAACAACGCTTTTAAAACTATTTCAAAACAAAAGTATAAATAGATAAACATGAGCTATTCCCTGTAACCTTTGGGTATAAGCCAAGAAATAATAGGCTTGAATTAGAAGCAAAGAGATTAATTGCGATGTTGGGGGTAGGAAAACGAATTTCCAGCTGTAGAATATTTAATAGTTAAGAGTAGTTCAAGACTGGATATCTGAAAACAGATGTGGAAAGTCCACACTGGAAATTGTGAAGAACACTTGTCAGTAGCAGCTCGGGCATAACTGATGGGGCTTTGGGGACCTTCCAAGGTGGCTTCCAGCTGTACACACCTCTGTGAATCTATGAAAACAGAAGAATGGATGGTTTATAACATTTTTAATGCATCATATTTTATCCTTGAAGATTAAAATATGTGGGGAGAAAATATAATGTTGAAATGAAAGGGATTCTTGGTACAGGAATAGGATAAGCTGAGGAATCCTCATGCTAAAGGACTAGTCGAAGTAATTGAAGAAAAAAAATTACTGATCACAAAACATTTCTTTGGTCAGGAAGTTGCAAGATAAGGAAAAATTTGAGAGAAACATCACCGAATGCACGTTTTATTCTTGCATTCTTTCCTTAGTACCTGCTTATAACCACTGGTAGAGATAGGATACTGAGCTATATGGACTTTTTGCTTGACTTATTAAAGCCGTTCTTATATTGTTTAACATCCTTCATCAACTATAACTAGCACCTAATGAAACACAAGAGAGAAACAGCAGATTGTAACTCTCCTTGTTTAAAGGAAACACAGAACTTCTGCCATTTATTGTCCTAAGACAATTAGCAACCAGTTTGTGTCAGAACTGTGATATATTTTCTTCATGAACTATTTAGTGTTATAACATTTTAATAACCTCAAGACATTATGACATTACCTTATTCCACCAATTCATACTCAAAATGTAATGTACCATATTGTTTAATGCATGCACTCTTTTTTTTCCCCCAGCATTAGAAATTTAAAATAACCAGTTCTGGAATTAAACCACATTAGAGATGCATATGTTACTTGGTTTTACCTAGCTTTTACAGGAGCTAGAAACATGAGACAGGTTCTATAAATAGCAGTAGAATTAGTAGGGGAAGATAACTTCCACGTTTAACAATATTACATAGTACTGATGGCTGATGTCTTTTGTCAGCCAGTTACAGAATTGGCAACTGTACTATGACTTCATCTTCTCCCATGCCAAACAGAAGTTGCACACCTAGAGGCAGAGCTTGGACGAGAACAGTACAAATGATAGTTGGTCTTGCTTCAGGACTGAGCATAAGCCTGTATTTGAGTCATCTTTAGTAAAAAAAAATATAGTAAAAATCACCAATATGCAGATGTCTGTGCATAATTTTCTGCAACCAATCTAATAGTAGTGTTGGACAGAACCGGTTTACTCCCACCATGTAACATGGTAACAGAACTCCAAATTTTCCTCTGTGAGCAGTCATATAATTTGCAAGTAATTGCAATACATGTCAGCCTCTAATTCCTATCACAAATAAAAAGTGCCAGCTTCCTGCAGAGATCTATTGGTTTGCACAGCCCTAGGATAATCAAAAGAGCTACTGAAAAATGCAGAATTTCCTAGCAGGTCCAGGAAATTTTATAGGTATGGGGATATAATTGTTAAAAAAGAGCACTTAAAAACATAATGTAAACCATTTGAATATGGGTCCCAATAGGACAGACTTTGTGTGTACCTCCTGTTTGGACCAGGAGGAGGAGGATACCAAGCAGTTTATTTCGTAACCGTAGCTGTTGTGCATAACCCCCATATAGCTGGCCACTGATGGCAGCACCCTTTAGGTAACATTGCTATTTGAGAAAAAAAAATGGAGCTCTCCATTTGGATTGCAACAAGTGTGACAAAGTATTTCAGATGACAGTCGACAGTCTGAAGTGTCACCTGTAGGATGTCACCCCTACCAGAACAACCCCTCAGTTGTAACAGGCTACAGCTGGGGTTTCCCCTGTATTTTCAGTTCCAACTGAACCGTAATTTTGAATGAAGTATTAAAATATCAGGAGCTTCAGTAGCTTTTCTAGCAGCTTGCCTGGAATTGTATATATCCCAAAGGTCCAAAGTACATTGAGGTTTTGTGCAAGCTGAAGTTTAATACACACAAGAAGATGTGGCTCATAGATTTCCCACTGAAGTGACACTATCGTGGCATGACAAATTCTGACCTAGCAATTATTCTTTCCCTATAACAACATCAATTTTGACTACCTGATAAAAAGACTACATATTTAGGTCAATATGGTTTTTTTTTATACTTGTAATATGCTTTGATTTAGATGGTTTTATTTCGACTTCAATGTTTCCACAAGCAGGAGCCACTATTTACTCGTGTCCAGTTCTTTTAATACATCTACTTCAGACTACAGTAACAAAATAAAGATATCTCTCTCTCTTAGCCACTGTACTTGACACTGATTAGAAAGATGAGTAACTGCTTCAAAATGTCTGTGTTGCTCCTAACTAAATAAAACATTGCTATTAGCTCCTAAGGCATATCTGACATTGTATATCTGATAGACAAAGTCTTGTATTATGGTACGAGAAAAGAAAAAAAAATACCTATCTATATATCTATTTGTACATGCAAATAAGTATGTCAGACTTTTAGAATGTAGTAATTTAATATTTACTGGATTATTTTCTATATCAGCTTTTGGAAGGCTGGATATTCATCCAGTATTTTTTTTATTTTTGGCTATAATCACAGTGCCACTCAGCTTGCCTTGCTCACATTTCTTAACCTACTGGAAGAGTTGTTTGTGATTGTTTCATTTAATTGAACATGACAAAGATCTCACCTTGTGCCAATCATTTTTCAGAAACATTTGTTTTTGAAGACCGTTTCCCATTTTGACAGATAATCTGTCCTTACTTATAATTCATATCAATAGATATGGGCTGTTCTTACATACAGTCTATAAATCATCAACCTTTTTCAGCGTGAATTTCTTGTCATCTCTAGGCTGCTCCGCTGAGGTCACTAAAGGTTACCATTGCCAGTGCTATTTATCTTCCAAATTTTTTCTCCTATCTGCTTTTTCAGTTCATTTCATTTCCCAGGCAAACACACCTCCACATATGCCAGCAGGTCACCTGCTCTACAGTACGTATCACATCCATCAGCTTCTCTTGTAGACAGGAGTGTTGCTCCATGGGCTCTGCACTGTAAGCGCACTTACAAACTCTGGCCCTTCACTTCAGTCGCACTTGTAATCCCAGTGAAAAACACAAGGATTGATCAATTGGGTAGATTAAAAGAAGTCTGGAAGATTAGTAATAAAATCATGGAGTCCTGGTCTAGCTTGTGGCTATGGATTAGTCAGGCTTTATGTCCAGAGCCCATCAGTCTAGAAATAATTATTGTCTTAATTAATCCAGTATTTTTCTACAAAGGAAGCATAAATATCTTCAGAGAGATCTAGAGTCAGCATGGAACAGGTTGTTGCAATTGAAGCATATAGCACACATGAGTAGGTATATCATCCTGTAGGTACAATGGTAGCCTAAATCTGTCTCATTTTATGTCCTAAAGGGAATAGTGTTGTGAGGCTTCAATCTCAAGTGGCAAAATGAACACACCATGAACGGCAGTGAATAACAATTTCCTGATTACCAAAAGTCCCACTGCATACAGCATGGCCAGAGCCACAGCCTCTGTACCTTTGGTGAAGAAGACTTAGCAACTTAAAAAATACAAAACAAAACAAAAAACAAACCCACACCTCTTGAATCTGTGACTGCATTTCTTCCCATCACATTCATGATATTCAAGCCATTTTTCTTTCCATCTACCTCCCACAAAGCTCAGAGGCAGCAGAAATTGCCTTGTTCTGTGGTTTTTAGCTGTCTTTCACTCATCAGTAGTCTATCATCAGTATGTTTCTCCCAGGTACGATATACTCTATTAACATTTGGGGCAGCTTCTTGTGTGCTGTTTTTTCGCCGTCTTTACCCAAGTGAGCTTTAAGGGAATTTTTTTTAGCTGATTTGTATTTGTTTATGCAATACAAAACAGGTTTCTCCATTTTCTTCTATAATTAGTTTTATCAGTATCAGTTTCTTCTTCATGAGAGAAGAAAAATCCGAACATTACATATATGTGGTCTCTATCTTATATTCCTTAGATTTAGTTGCAAAGCTGTTCTCATTTCCTGTGCAGCTTTTGGAATCATCTACATTTATCTGTTGATATTTCTATTTTGAAATAAATTACAACAATTACATAATACTGAAGTCCTTGACTAGAATTATCTTTAGCAACTCATTTAACTAATGTTTATAAAAACACTTTCATCTAAGGATCTTAAAGACTGCTATTATCATTATCTTCTAAGCTGCATCCCAGTTGCACTGCAGTGTCTATTCTTGAATGACACACTGCTTTGAAGTCTTTAAACTACACAAGAAAGTCATGGCTTAGGGATGTTTTTGACAACTAATTGTAGTTTTTGATAAAACTCTTCCAACTCACTCCATGAGAACATAAGTCTCAGTGTTTTCATTATTCTTGGTTCATATTTTATTTAGGCCAAGATTAGCTTGTCACTCACTCCTCTCCAATCTCTGACTCCCCAGTAATGTCCTTCAGTGTAACTATAGAAACCCTTCTATATGCGGCATAATTTATTTCTGTTTCATTTATGTACTAATCTTTGATATATCCAACTCATTCTGCCAAATGGTTATACTTGTACATGGTATTTTTCAGACGTGTTGGTTTAAAGTCACATTTTCTTTCAGCTGTGAAAGGTAATTTAGGTATGACATATCTACTATTTAGCCATGACTCTAGGTACTGTAGAAAAGCTCTTGTCCTTTCCCCCATGATCATTTTAACCCCAGCAGAATGACATCGTCTGATAAGGAACAGCAATACTTGGAATACAATTACTTGCAGAACAGCACGGGTAACTTGAAAAACTGATTAAGGTGATTACTCCACCACTAGCCAGCTCAATACACAGGTTATAGCGGTTCATATGCTCTGCAGATTCTTCATAGGCTCTCACCAACCTCCCGTTGGGCCAATACATTTGATCACTGATCAACCTGAATTTAAATTCTTTCATACTCATGCTTCATGCAGTACAAATCAGAGGAGAACAGTATAACAGGAAGAATAATTGACAGAAATCTTAAGGACATATGTTAGAAGTAGGGCTACATCTTCTGCCAATGTAGTATTTAACACCACCCCCTTTCTCAACTTGTAAATTATAATTGGATGAGCCTCCCCACACAGAGAAGGACAGTAAATGGGTGGGAAGGTGCTCAGGAAGCATTTTACAGCTCTGCAATTGCACAGGAACCTGACTAACACCGCTCAATACACTGCTCTTTTAAAGACATACTTAAAGGAGCAGAGGAGAATTTTCTGGTTTCACGATGAAGCACATCTGCCATAACACAGACACTGTTCAGCTACCGGTTAAATCTTTCCCACGAACCATTTAGATCATCTCCAAAATTAACAACAAATAAAAGGGCAAGGAAAGAATAAAAAGGATGCAGAGAAATCATCAAACAACAAATGTAAAGCAAAAGAAAGGAAATGCGGATTACACACGATATCATTGCTTCAGAATGTGGGGAAGGATGAAAAATGCAGGTAGTTTAACAAGTGGAATAGAAAATTCATAGAGAAAGGCCCATCTGTGGCTTTTGAACACAACACTCCAGGCTCAGTCTCTGGTTCCAGAGAAGCCTACAGCAGATGACTGCTGGAAATGGGGACTGTAAATGCAGAGGAAGGACAACTCTAGTCTTGCATGTTTCTTGCGCTCTTTCCAAACGTATTTGCTACTGGTTAATGCTGTAGATAGAGTGGGCCACTCATGATCCCGAACAGTATTTCTTAAGCTCCAAGAAGAGCAAGGAGCTCAGTGGCACTGGTAATTATCTTTCTTAGTGGCAATAATCTGCCATTCATTTTATGATATCTGTGATGAAACAACAGCCTTCTACAGATTTATTTAGGGCTCTTTGAATAAAGTACCCTATATACAGTGGGTGGCAGTTACTGGTAATGTTATTGTTATTACTGTAGAGAAGATTTCAGCATAAAAATGTTATAGAGCCAAGGTTTATACAGACTGATTTCACATTGCACCTCCTACACTAAAATACTCCACTGAATAGAAGAACACAATAATTCTAAGATACGCTGAATCCAGAGGTTTGAATAGCAACTGTAATGGCTCCCTTCGAGCCCAGCCAATTCCAGAGCAAATAAATAGCTCACATTTCATCTCCCAAATGAGACAGGAAAAGGCCAGTAAGAACATTCCTCATAAGCAGAAGGGTTTAAAACTTGAATATAGACTTTTAAAACTTGCATATATTTTAGATTATTGGTACTTGGCTGCTCTGTAATGAAAGCTATGGTCAATAAATATCTCTAGGCAAGATAAGGATGATCTTTGATATACCCAACAACTAGAAAGAATATCAGCATAGGATACTATCTGGGTTTGCATCAATTCATTTTTACTGTGCTCTTTGGCTAGTGCTCTGATCCCTGCTGCCCCTAGTGCCACAGGTGGTACTGTCTGAAACATTACACTTCTCTGAATTTTTCCCAATTTTAACTGCAGCAATGAGATCAGCTTGTATCCATCATGGTTTACTTCAGTGTTTTCAAAGTACTCCTTTTTAAACAGAGGCTGTCACAACTACAGCAAACATGTAGCCTTTAATCAAAGCGGCTAGAAAATACGCACTCATTTGCTTAATAACATTTGTTGCTAATGTTACATACTGATGCACCGTTTCATTACAGAATTAGCTACGTTAGGTCAATGTACTATAGCAGTTGCTTATGAAAATGATTGAATAAACTTTGGACCAATCCCACAGTACAGCACCAACCTCTGTGGTGTTCCCTCTAAGTGGGAGCAAGACTTCATCTAGTAATATAAATTTGTAGGAACTAGTCCAGTGGCTTGAAAATAAAGTATTTTTATAAACCATTCATTATTTAATCAAGCCTATTTACCTTAGAATGATTATGTACTTATTTAAATCTTAATACAGTTATTTTTCTTCAAGCATTTATAGAAAAAAATAGTTAAGGTATCTGGTTCCTGTAAATAATATATTAATTAAATTTTGTTCACACAAAATAATTAATTCTGAACAGTAACACTGCATTATAAAACAATTCCTAGTAAAACATGCTCCAAGTATAATTCCAAAGCTCACATTATTTTTGAAACTTGTGTTAGCTTTTTGATAGATTACAATAAAAGCAAATTACTGTATGTTTTAATAACATAGTTGTCAAATAAAGCCATAATGCCCAACTGATGACGAACCACAAACTATAATTCCCCATAAAAGCTAATTGACAATTGATTGTCTTAAGCACTGAAAGAATTCATCATGATTAACACTATTACAATGAAATCCAAAGGAATTAGAAAAGATTTATCTCTAATCGAGCATTTCTGCAAATATTAGACCTACTGAAGAGAATAACAAAGTAGGTTAGAAACACAGCAGCCTCTTCCCTAGTTCATAGACAGAATATGAATTACGAGGATGTAACCAAGGGTCTTGGTGCTTTTTTGCAGGTGCACCACAGTTTATACACACAGAAGCAGCATGGGGCATTGCTCTTAATACAACACACTCAGCTCTGGGATCATCATCTCACTCTTTGCAAATCCTCAACTGGATTTGCTCTCATAAAGAAAATTTTAAAAAAAAAAAAAAAAAAGGAAGAAAACAATAATGTTGTGAAAAACAAGAAGTTGAAACAACATTAGTTATGCAGTTAGTTTTTAAAGGTAGTTGATACGACAGCCTCATCTGCCCTCTAAGCGCAGTGGGTGGATTTCATGCTGGAGGGCAGCCGACAAGGAGGCACACAGTTCCTTGCTGCTCCGCATCAGCCCCTTGCAGGAGGCATGTGTCCTCAGGGGCTGGAAAGAAGATGTGAATCTGTGCTGGAAGCAAGCGTGCTAGTACCCAGAACGAAGGAAGGTAATATGAAATAGAAGCTAATGAGGGAGACAGGCAAAGACCCCCAGTGCCCTGAAAATTGGATAACTGGAGCAATAAGTTTT
This sequence comes from Ibidorhyncha struthersii, assembly GCA_013398815.1. NCBI lineage: Eukaryota > Metazoa > Chordata > Aves > Charadriiformes > Charadriidae > Ibidorhyncha > Ibidorhyncha struthersii. The sequence goes on from VZSZ01010485.1 coordinate 1,321,841, forward strand.
TCCATGGCATATTAAATCCAATGCAGGAAAGCCAGTGAGCATGATTATTATGTATCAGCTTGTCTAAGGAACTTTAAGCAGTAATTAAAATAAAAAGACATTTCCCTGCCCTGGAGAATTTTTGGTGTGCAGCTACCCAACGTCATGGTGATAGGTGATTCACGTCCTTCGTTAAACTTCAGTAGGGTTCTCATGGGAAACTTTTTAAAGTTGTCACTGTGGAATACGTCAGAAGGTACAAGTGACACAGAGCAGAACATAATAAAAAGGTGAAAGGCTATTGCTGTAGGAGCACATGGCAATTTAAATTAGTTATGCACACTCAAGAGCGCTCTGTACAGCCCAAAGATCTTGCAGCCTAAGGGCAGGAGGATACTAGACTGGCTTTTAAGCTGCTTTAGCTTCTTTTTAATGCTTCAATACTAGAGGACCTGCCAGTGTCATTTTGACAGCCCCTCTTCTATCCAAATTACTCAGATCTTCCCTGGTATTTAAGTACAAATCTTTTGCTTCACACTTTTACAGCATGCCTTTCATTCCCAGCTATTGTAACATCAGCTTCTTTTCTACAGTACCAGATTTTTTCCTTTTTTGATTAAAACTAAAACTAAATGAGAAAGGATGTTACTTATGTTACTAAAAAGATGAAAAAAAAGGCAAATGAGATTGTTCCTGTGCTTTAATGAGACCACAGAAACAGTAAGCTGAGTCATATAAACTAGAGCAGTTTTGAGAGAGATGTCTTAGTTCAGTACAACTATATAAAATTGAAGAGGAATATAAAGTCAGGTAACAGCCTCTACCTAATTAATCCATCTGCATTTACCATGGTTTTACCATACACAAACAAGTAAACTAGTTTTAAAATGGCATTTGTTTTCCTTGCACCCAGGAACAATGGTATCAGTTTAACAGAATAAAAAGGCACTAAGATTTTTTTCATGCTTTTCATACCTAACACATTGCAAAGCAGCCTAACCCTGCAGAGAAGGTCTAGGAAATTCTGTGATTCGCATACACCCAGCTCACCTGGACTAAGTAACAGAAATGGTTTCACTAGAGAATAAACACTATTCACAGCCCACAACTTTCTTCCCTATTAATTTCAAAACTGCTATGGAATTATTGATTACTTCCTCAACAATTAGTAGGAATGAATAGATATTTGGATTTAATATCCAGCTTCCAGGTGGCAACTAAGGAATTAACAGCCCATTTTTCATGTACCTTTCTGTAACTCAGTTGACTCTGGCAATGTCTAATCTCCTCCCTGATGGCTTTACCCTTCATTTAGTCTAGTCACATACCACTGTAAATGTCCTCCTCCTGGGCCCATCCCATCATCCCTGCTATTCAGTCCTCTGCTCTTATTTTTTCCCCTCCCTTATGAGAACTCCTGATCTCATCTCAAAGGGCTTATAGAATTTTCCTTCTCTATTTGAGCTTTCATCTCCCTTCACTCCTATCATTGTGCATTCCTTTCCAGTTCCCTTTTCTCTGCTGCCTCCTCAGGGCTGTATCACAGAGCTTCAGGTAACATACAGCCTGTGACAGAGCAGGAAGGGGAGAGCTGGCAAGACCATATTTCAGGAGCTTTGGTCTATTGCTGGATTTTTGATAGAAACGCGTGGTTATTCATCAACATGGGAAATTACACATAAACATGGCGGTGTTTACAAATTCTTACAGATATGGAGGCTTGGCTGGTGGGGAATCCAATGTTTCTAAACTGCTAGATACCAAGCTGGGAGTGTAAGATGTCTAGAAGCCTCATACTAGAAAGCCAGGATCCCCGAGAAACTGGCTTAAGCTGCAAATATTAAGGCATCCATCATCACGAAGCTATGAGCCTTGAATCCAAACTTGGAGTTGTAATTTGCTTCCCAGTGCAATGGTTTAGGTTTCCTGACTCCCCATTAGATCCAGCAGATTGCGCTGGTGCACAGAACTAATTCAAGCTGGTCAGAGCCTAGAAGCCATATTCTACATTACTATGTACAAACACATCAGTCAGTAAATTATATATGTATATGAAACAAACAAACAAAAACCTTAACCAACTCCGTTAAAAACCCCATCCAAACAGATAAAATAACTTAAAGAATGGTTTTGTTGAATAATTACAATCTCAGCATGCAATTTTGAGATAATAGGCTAAAATTTAACAGAAAGCACACCATTGCCTGTTCAAAAACCAGTCTGACAAGAATGCAAAACTGACAATAACACAAACGACTAATAATCCATTTACTGTCCAGTGTTCTATAATGAAGAGTTAGAATGGTCAGATCCTTTGGAAAATGGTATAGAGCTTTATGTAACGCTTTAACTGTAAAACCATAATCCTATTTACTGGTTTCCGTAAAACAAGAATATGAGAGCATTTGCTTAAATGGAAAGCCACGTGTATCATTGTGAGCTATGCATAAGTGGATAATGACAGCCAGACTTATAGACTTCCTCTCCCTGATCAGTTCTGGGGAACTGTCTTCAGTACGAAAAGTACTAAATAATCCACATTGGTTTCCCTTCTTCGCGTGTACTTTTGCATCTGTCACCATATCTGAGGAAAATGACCCCTGGTTTAAACCTATAGTTTATGGCAACTACTGTGAAATGCTTAAAAAAGAAAGCAAAACCAAAAGACACCACAATATAGGAATTGCTTGTGGATGTCACTGTCCGAAAACAGTAGTGAAGAGAGCAATTTATGAAGTTTAGATAAAAGAAAGCCAAACACTGAAGACAATTTCCATCCCCATAGAATAATATTAGCTACTTAATACTACCAGTCTTTATATTTCAAATGAATTACCATAAGAAATTGGGAGAACAGTGTTTTTCCTTATTTATCAAAAGGAAAGCATCCACTAAATAGCTTGCTTGGGTAGCCTTTCTGCATCCCTTTATTGAAATCAATGCACTGATCTTGCAAGAAGTGCAGTGTGATTATCCATGGGCAAAGCAAGAATATCCTGGATTTACGTTAAGTTGGGTGCCAACTATAGTTTGTAGGTATGTGCATATGTCTGTCTGTGCACATGCATACATACAGTTAGAGAACTGAGTGGTTTAACACAAGCACTACTCATGTTACTCTCATACTGAGGGGTGAATATGTGTGCAAAAAGGAATTTCTAGTTTGAGGACACAGTTGCATACGTTAACAAGAGGACTGCTACCCTGTTGAAAAAAAAAAAAAAAAATCAGACCCACTATGTCACATGAATCACACGTGACAGTCCACACTCATGCTTCCACAATTTAGATTTTGTTTTCATTGTTCCCTGTAGGTTTTTTTTTCTGGCTATAATTAGAGTTAATCACATTTCAAAGTACCAAGATAATTATCTCCATGTCAAATTAGCTATTTTCAAATGAAAGACTATTTCTGCTTAATTTTTCCCATCTTGAAAGCAAAGCAGCGATCCCCAGATCTTTTATGTCATTTCTTTATGAACATCAGGTTACGATAAGCTACTTTCTGAACCACTGCTTGAATGCAATTTATTTTACATAGCTTTGCATAATAAAATGGCATTTTAGATAACTTATTCAAAGGGCAGATACTAATTCTCTGAAGACTTCATTAAATCACTCTTTTCATGTTAAATTAATGTGCCAAGTTAATTTTGGAATAAACAAACCAAGATATTTAATTGCTTTGTGATAAATATGTACTACTTCGTTACAATTTTATCATGCAGCTTTACATTTTAAACTCCATATATTTCTATGTGTCTTAAAAGATTTAAAGTTACATATATTTACTAGTACACACAATAAAATGCATTTAATAAACCTGTAACTCCATGTGCATATCAAACATAATCTTCTCTTTAATAATTAGTTTGTATCCTGTGTTTTCCTAGAATATGAATAAACGACAAGAGGGGTTTTCTTGGAAGAAGTCAGCTCTAAACAAATTTACAGAGGAAAACTGAAGGATAATGATCAGTTTCCACAAACAGAAAGTAACATTACAAAAGGCAACTGCACAGGAGCAAGACAGCAAGAGTCAGAACTGAAGCCAGACTTACTTTACCTCAGATTTCACAAGATCGCTCCTCTCTTTTCCCACTTAAGTAAATGTAGAGGTGTGCTCCAAAACTGCATGATGTAAAATACAGTTAGTTGGAAACTAGCTCAACTGATTTTTGAGTCTGAGTTCCAGAAAACGGTTTAAGTACATGCAGTCAAATCAAAACATTACACAACCCCTGCTCCCAGTTTTAAAGTCCTAAGATGCTCCATGTGGTTATTTCATGACTGATCCTGCAAGTGCTCCTTTCAATCTTTATCACTGGGTAAACAAAAACACCACCTACTAAATCTGTGGTTAGAAAGATAAGTGTCCACCGCTAAAGAGTAATTAATGCAGCATCTTTAATAAGAGGGAGATTTCAATGAGCTTTACTGGTACACAATAAGCCAGCAGTCTAGCAACAATTATTTACTAACACTCTTAACAAGGAGAAAGACTTGAGATTTTAGAGCCGAAATGTACCTTTGACAACCATCAGTAATTATTATTATTGCTGTAACAATATGGTTGGATGCATATTTTACTTTATTTCTTGGTAATATTTCATATTACTTTTAAAGGATACAAAAATCCATTGCAATGCTAATACTTCACACTGATTTATGCAAGCATAATGTTGGAATTAGTGCTCTTTGATGGTTTCTTCTGATAGGATTGTAAAACATTCTTGGGAGTTATTTCAAATTTTTTATATCTTTTCAAGAAAATTATACTCAGCTATAATAAATCATTTCATGTCTTCAGTTACCAATGAATAACAATCTTCTCATTCAGGGTAGTTTTTCAGCATGTACTACAAACTGGGGAAAGAACACCCAAGCTGAACTGTCATATGGATATCGATAGCACCTTTTTAACTAGAAAATGAATTATTTCACAGTTTTTTAGCTGAAATGTTTCTAGTGAAATCTCTATAGAGAACAAGAGTGATACCTGCTTATATTTATGGAATTACTTTTCTGTCTGGAAAACAATGGATGCTGATCAGTTGCTGAATTGAATCTCAGAAGATACAGGGTGTAGGACAGCTTCCCTTCGTTGTGTATCCATACTCATGCAGCTGATCTTGCTGCAGTCTCTTTTACAAGTTTGGGCAGCTCCAGCCCAGGTGGGGAAACAAGGGTACAATGCACCCCGTCAGAAGCACATGGAGGAAAGGAGCCAGAATCTCATCACCCTCCTGAGATTTATGTTGCCCTTGTTCTCCTATGGTCTACCAGCTTCTTAGCAGCTAATGTAGTATTACACCTATCCATTTTACTTTGCTTTTCTGTGTAACATTCATTGTGCTCTAAGGGTGTTTACCTCAGCAACACAAGCAGGGAACACCTACTTGATGGATCACAAGCATACTTAAGCATAATCCACACGCCAATCTACTCCGTTCTGGTGGCTTCGGGTGTATTAAAGAGAGCAATGAGTTTCATGACTACTTAACAAACTACATTAATAGAAGAAAGCACTCACTATAAGTTGCATTCATGAAAGTTCAGTGAACTTTGTTAAAGGGCAGGAAAAGCACAGAGAAAAGGCATTTTATACTTCTTAATAGGATACACAAAAGAGTAAGTTTTTAAGCTCTTTCAGGACAAATACAGTCAGCATTATGATAGATAGCAATCTCCTATGAGAAAAAATAAAAAGATGCTTAATTTTAAGGACAGACTTAAGCCCCTTTAAATCCAAGAGTACTAGAGCTTACCAAATTCAAACAGTGAGTAAACTAACAATTCAGACAATCTAAACATTACTGAAAGTGAAGGACCTGCCCAAGTGCTTCATTGACTCAGGCTGAAATAATATGTATGGGGAGCTCACAACTGACACCAATTTGGATTTTTACACATATATTTGTACTTCTAGAAAAATAAACATTTATCAAAATATGTCCTTTTAGAGTGGCAGAAAAGTATGCATGCATGTTCAAAATTTAGGGATTTTGTGAAAAAGCAAAACCAGCTTGTTCTCCAACCTCCACACACGAAAGCAAACCAAGTGCACTCTGTACACCTGTAGGAGCACAGCATATTCAATTAAGTCCTCAAAGGGTAAGTCCCTGGTCCATTTTCAATGGTTTAAAATTCTCTTCTCATGATAATAAAAAGTCATTATTTATCTGAATGAAGAGGAAGAAGGAAGAGTAGACGGTCAAAGCAAGAGCACAAAGTATACATGCTAATACGTGACCAGGTCCTGAATAGCATCCAATTGTGAACACCAGCATTTCTCAATGGGATGAAAATTTCATGATAGGTTGCATGTGCAATTGAGCAACACAAATACCTTATTCTCAGCCGAACTAAGGGCCAAGGCTACACTTCTGAAAATAATTATTTTTTTGGAATACACAATTTTGAGGGTCATTGCCCATAGATTGCTGAAAATGCTTTCTCTGGGAATCTAGTCGTATTTGTTTGGCCATGAGTTTCTATTTCACAGTGCAAGATAAGGCCTATTTGCTGCTATTGCCCATCACAGTGTAATCAGCTTCTGTTATTATCACCAGTTTATTCATTCTTCTGTAGCATACTGTGCTGTGCTCAAGTTCAATCAGAAGAGATTTATTGTAGGAATGACTTGTTTGTTGATTTTCCTGCTTCCCCTCCTCCCAGACATCACATACATGGAGGTATGTAGGTGGGCTACAACATTTTAATGGTTTCCTAATACTAAATTGTTGCTTCTAGAAAAGTCTTTAAACTGATGCCCAACTATAGCATCTAATTCTTTTTTTGCAGGGTTGGATTAATATCTAGCAGCTTCTGCCTCTTCACATTTACAGAAATTGTTTCAATGCAGGGTAAACAAAGTAAGAAAATGAGGACACTGCTGCCTACATTTGGGAAACGCTGCCAAAGGCAGTTGGCCAGGGCCGAAGAGAAACTCAATTGTCCTGCAAGCAGTCATCCTGTGGAGAAGGTTAGCTGTAAGATAGCCTGGCTGAGCACACTATGATCTTAGCATAAGTGGAATTTTCTGCTGTAAGTTTTATAAAACTGTAAACCTTCTTTCCTATATTTACAGCTACCCAGGCACTTTTTCCTATTACCAGAACCACTTCAGGGGTTTGCTAATGCATTGGAAGCACCTTTCTGATAAGCCAACATAAATAGGTGCAGCAATAAATCAATAAGCATTATGCTACTCCATGATGTGGAAGGGGATCATTTCATTATGCTGATTAAAAAAAAATGAAAAAACAATGCACATTCTAATACTATATGAAGGTGCATTTCTACGTACAGAGAATCTGAGGTATATTATACCTTGATAGGAGAGGAAAATAATTACAGGATTTGCTCACTCAATGAAAGCAATCAGTTATCGCATGACAACTGTCGGGATAGGCTTATTAGAGAAGGTTGCATTAGAAGACAATATGCCTTATGAGGAAGATGGAGGAATTATTGAAACATAAACGCACATGCAGAGTGATGCATACATTACACAGTGACAAGCTAATGCTTCCCAGGAAAATATATTATTTTGAACGGATCTTTAATTATTTGATTTCCTTGTTCAAGTGTGCAAAGCCCTAGCCAAGAAAGCATCTGCTTCCATATAAGTTTAAATCGCTCCTTTCTGCTATCTAGTTGGTAGCTCCTATTTAACTCTATTGCCACCAGAAAAATAAAAACTAATTGCATTAACAAAAAATTAATTGCGTTAACTGATGTTTTGTTTTTAAGTTTCTATAGCAAAATGAAAATTGTGCTTGAAAAGTTGAACCAACATGTTAATGGTCCTACCCTTTGTTATTTATTTAGTACATTTGTTCAATAAAATTGGCCTCGTCCATTAATTAAGCATATTTTATACTTTTATTGCCATTGCATAAAGTCCAGAAGTCACAACAGGGAATACATTATTGAGCCATAACACATTTCCTAGATGACTGAAAGCACTTAGTTTCACCTCAAACATCACAGTGCTCTAGAGAAGAAGAATATGATGGTGATTATTAATATTAACAATCACTTAGTATTGTGTTTTTACATTGACAGTCTCCCAGTGACTCCCACCAGCTCTGGCTGCAACTCACCATACCCTGTAAATCAACCTTCACTGGCAGCTTGTCCCCCTGTAGAGCTCCTCTGCATGGAGAGGAGCGTCCAGCATCCTGTGCTGCCAAAGAACCTTTTCTCCAGCAATGGGGACAGAAGCTAGATTTTGGCAAGACACAGCACCAGAGTGAGGCCTCAGCTCAGTTCCAGAGTCCTTAACCTTGAGTAAATGAAATATTAGGGGAAGATAACACTGTACCACAGGCTTCGTGCCCGATTCAACCAAACTGAACACTGAAATACAGAAATAAACCTAATGCAAGGTGTTCTTGCTAGCCCCACAGAATATGTGATGTCCAGAAAGGGTTTCCTAAACACTGCAGAAGGCTATTCCAAACTAACACATTGGCATGAAAGGAAGCAGTAAGAGACAAAGGGTGGAGAACATTATCCAGTTTTTGTTTAGGATGCCTAAGTCCCAAGGACATAAAAAACCACATAGTCTGCCTAAGTCCCAGAAATACTCAAAGTAGTTCAGTGTGAGCTTTAACATGTAAACAAGCTTTACAGGACAGAGCCATAGGCTTGTAGTAGCCCATATCTTCTCAGTACTTCAACTCCTCTCTTTTCGGTATCCAAAACACAGCGTTTCTAAGGCCTTTCCTTCTTTATTGCTTCTTTCTACACCAAAGTCTGGGTACTAGCATCATTTTCTCTTTGTAATAGTCTCTCCATTTGGGACAGAAAACCTTACAGAATCTTGGGTTGTTTGTGTTTTCTGCCCCCACCCCCCCACACACTCACCCACCCTGATTCTGTATTTCGTTTGGCTGTATAGCACATGTGTGTTTTCCTACTCATTAGCACACCACTCCCTTTTACAGCCTCCCACATCTGCCACTCAGTCTTCCAAGTGAAGAACCTGCTTCCCATCACATCCCCCTCTATTCCTTTCGCCTGCCCACAAATAGTGTAGATGTTTGGACAAGTGCAAGAAAACCGCATTTTCCCAGTGACATCATTAGTGCATGGGCTGACTGGGAGACATGACAGAAGTAAAGGAAGGGAAATAATTTCAGTCAAATTGTTAGGATTTGGTTTTGGTTAAAAAAAGAACCTCTGAAAATGTCTATATCAATTATAACTTAATCTCCTTTGCAATCATTTAAAATTTTATCCAATTAAGATAGTTTTTGCAATATACCTCAAAAAACTTCCTCTGTGCAAAATTTCCCTCTATTTATGTTCCCTGGTTCTAAATGCTGCTATCTATTGATTACTATAATTCAGCTCTAATTGCACTTTTACAAAGCAGAATGAATAGATTACAGTTGAGCTAGGAGGAAGCCAAACATCAATTATTAATATAACAGAGCTGGCCTTTACCATGTCTGTATTATTTACCTTGGGGAGTTTAGGAACCTGCTGAATAATATTTATTCTCATAAATTAACCACTTCAAAATATTTGTTTCCATTAAGAAAAGCAACCAGACTAATAAAATACACTCTCAGCAAATGCAAACAAGCCCTCAGTGTCTGTAATGATATGTGAAAACCCAACACACTTTCTCAGAAGGAGGCAGCCTTGGTATTTCAGAAAGCAGCCTATATATTCTTCACCAAGAATAAACACAGCTGGTTGATCTGCAGATTAGCTTGCAGCATGGGGTCTTTGGTTACCGTTTCAGTCATTTTTATTATTGCTAGGCTATTTTAGCCTCGACAGGGATGCAAAAAGTGGACTGTTTCAATAAGGAGAAAAAGCTAGTGGTAAAACTGGTATTTCCCCAGTGCAATTCTTTGTATTTACAAGGAAATTACCCTAAGTCCTGTTTCCCAGCCTCATTTTTGCCAGCACAGTAGCCATAACTGCCCTCACCCTATATTGCTGGCTCTCTCCTTGGTCCCATTTCTTGCCTGTGCATCTTCTGCTTCTTTGCTTCAACAATCTGTATTTCCATTAACAGCAGTTAATATTGACACAGTTTATTCTCTAACCTAATGGCCTATGGCTCTGGCTAATGATTTGGCTATACTGATATTTATTTTTTTAAAATACATATATATTGCTAAGCAGAGAAAAATTTAAATTATTCCTCTGACCTTTGTGTCTTCTCTTTGGATATTTCACCTGCCCAAAGAACAGTCATCCCTCTTCTACCACTAGTTCGGGTCACCAAAACCAAGCAGAATGATCTGGCTTGGTGCAGAGCCTGCCCAGCCAAAGCACTGGGGCTGGCAGCTTGCCACCACATGCACAGACCCACCAAGAAATTCACCTTAGGAGTGAATTTCAGAATTGTCCACAGGTGGACAGTATCCGTCACAACTTCCCTTCAGTATTTAACTCTACTTTGCAGGCAGCTCACACAGTGCATAGATTCTGTGGTTGTTCTACAGGTAGAGGTGATACCTCCAGTGAATACTATGCTTACAAGCTATTATTTCCCAAATAAGAATATTCACCAAAGCTAATTCTGTAAATTTCCACTGTATCATAATCAGGAACTCACTGTACAATAATTAATTAGTTAGCCATTTGCAGCTAGGGCTGGAGGCATTCATCATCTTTCCAAAAGCATGCATATCACCATCTGTAACATCCACTCAGTATTTTGGCTCTGAATAAGATAAAACATTTAACACATTGGTTGCTAAAAGTTAGTAGATTTGTTACAGAACCATAAAATGTAAATTCTGTTATGCTGCTCCATTGAGAGTACAACCCCAGCACTGGCCAGTATGGTATAGTCTCTCATCAAAAAGCCTGGAGGAAATCCAGTGAAATCCGTGCACAATATTCAACTGCAAGAGTGTTAATCCAGCTCTATTCTCTACCTGATTAGGGGTAATCAGCCCTTTCTACCCATCAGGCATCTTTTATCTGCTCCTGCAATATGTATGTTTCTATTTCTTTTCAGTTCTTTGGAAATAATATCAGTGTGGTAGCAGCCTAGTAACTGTGTACCTGTGATAAAAACTTAGGGCTAAATCGTACTTAAGAAAGAAAATAAGATGTTCCTCCTCCTTTGATTCACTCAGGAACTGACCGGAAACCCTCTGAGCAACACAATCCTTGTATATGAGGAATCTCATCAAGGAGGAGCAAGGAAGACTGATAGCACTGGCTTGATTAGATCCCTCTCCCCAGACATGCTGTCCTGCTGAGGGTTTTTGGCACCTCCGAGCCTTCCAGATCTCTCCTCCAATGTATAGATTGCCAGGGGCCCGCATGCCATCTGCACACACCCCCACCCTCCTCATCTTTAAATGTGTTACAGACAGATTCCTGGAGCTGAAGATTTCCTTACCTCATTTCAGACTTAGAGCTTTCTAAAATCTAATCCCTATTGTGCAGATAAAACTGTGCTGCTCGTTCCCAGGTGTGTAATTTTGAATTTGGCAGTGCTAAAGCCCAAGGGAACTGGCCTAACCAGCGAGTGGCATCAGCAAGCGTTCTGTCCTCAATGCCTTGATCTTGGGTCATCTGCAAATGTTATCATTGGCAATTCTATACTTACTTCAAGATTGTATGTAAAAATGCTGAGTTACATTAATTTTGATACTAATTCACTAGGAACACCCACTCATCAATTCCTCATTAACAAATATTTGTCTTGATCTAAGGGTCTGGCAGTTCTTAAAGCACCTATATCTGTTTTAACAGTGTTGCACAGTGCTAGTTTTCCATAAGGAATCAAAGCTTAAGCCATCACTCTGTTTATGGCAACCAATCTCTTCAAAAGTTTTTGAATTTATTGACCAATTTCACAGACATTTTATAGTGCTAGAAACCCCAAAAATATTACAATCCTACAGTTTCAAGAAAATCGGTAATAAAAGTAAGTAAGCTCTTCTAAAGAAACCTTTCTAAGAAGAACATGGTTCAGGGATGAACGCTACTCCTTAACCACCAGAGAAAATATACAAGGGATCAAACTCAGGACAAAAATTTCACAGAAAGGCAGGTTGCACCAGCTTGACTGTACAGCAAATCACCTGATCAGCTGGAATATTGTGCAGTACTAAGTCAGTAGCTATCAACTGTATATTTAAATAACTATACAGGTACTTTGTATATAAAGAATGAAACCAGGATTATTTGAGAAGATACTTTTTAAAATATAGAATATTTTAAAAACATAATGTAAAAAAATAAAATAAAATCTATGAAAAACACACCAACAATTAAGATCAGTCAACCACAAGTTCTCTCTACCAGATCCATATGTTCTTGTGTTCCCTTTTTTCTTGCTACTCTCCTCACATGAGATCTCATTGACTTGATCTGGAAATAAGCTTTCAAATGCATTCTTCCT
>VZSZ01010485.1:1334221-1410186 GCA_013398815.1 Ibidorhyncha struthersii
CTTGAGGTATTAGACAAATGTGTCTCTGTTTAGTGAAAACTTTCCTTTTCCTTCAAGAAATTGAGGTAAAATCCACTCAGGAGAAAAAAAAAATGAAATATTTTAATTTTAACCTCAGAAAAGACACAAAAGGACAGTGGAACACCCATGCTTTTATTTATTAAAAAAAAAAAAAACAAACCAAAAAAAACCCACAAAACCAAACCCAAATCAAAACAAAAACAAATCCAAACAAACCAAAACAAAAGAATAAAAAGCACAAGATGACCAAACCCAGAAAAACACATTACAAGTGAAGCATTTCCTTAATTTAGAACNATCTTTGTTTAGGTGATACTGTACAGAGCCTTTAAAAACACTTGTGAATATTCACTTTTTCACGTAATGCAAACCACCTTTACCACCATATACAAATAGCAGCCTGTTATATTTTGAACAGATATAATGTTATTAATAGCAAATTTCTCCTCCCAAATGAAGTCCTCCTATGAATATTTATCTACATTCAAAGAGGAATGTCTCTCATCTTCGAAAAGAATTCATGAACTTTAATAGCAACTTCAGACAATTTGATAGGTTTATATTTCCCTCAAGTAAACAGCTTCACATTAGCATATGAATGTTATTATCTATCCTTTAACTTTGCCAGACACTGACCACTTTGTTGCATTTTTAATAGCTTACCCATGAGTTTTTTTCATTAAACATTTTTGATCTAGCGTTAGCTTTGATGTTAGCTTGAGAAAGAATTTTGCCTGTTTGCATATCAGTGAGCTAAAAGTTACCTAGAAACACTTCATACCAACCTAAATTAAAAAAAGGCCTTACGCAGCTAGCCTTACTTCTCTGTCATAACACAGGTATCTGAGGAAAACAACATTAAGTACCATGAAGGATACAAAGATATTAGAATCTGAACTGCATGTGGCATCATCCTCATTCTTACTTACTGTGGTAGAGTTTTATGAAAAATCAGAAAGTTTATTTCACAGAAAATGGTAATTTAACATGGGTTTTTTTCTGAATCCCAGGGGAACTTAAATTACACGTATAAATGCGGACTTAGGTATAAGAGAGAAGAAAGATGGAGAGACCCCTTGATATCTTTGAACATCAGTGAACAGTATGTATTAAATCTTCCCATTATCTTTGCTGTTATTAATGAACAACACATGCCTTATACCAGAGTGATGGACAGAATTCTTCTGGTGTGGACAAGACCTCAAACACGGTAATTACTAAGGTCAGTGGTGGATCTCTAGCACTGTAAGAGGTTCTGCTTTTCAAGTTTCCTATTAAAAGTGTATATAGAGACTCTTCCTAAAGAAAGAAAAATACAGGGATGAAAAGATCCTTCCCTCCCAACTTGTTTAACTTTTATTTTGACCTTAGTTGACTAACCTAGAAAGGAGCAACTAAGCATTATTTTATTTTTTTTTTTTAACATGAGAATATCAGTATCATAAATTCAAGGCAAGGCTACATGCAATATCTTTCATCTAAGTTAACACGCACACTTGGATTATAACAAAGTCCATATCTTTACATGCTTCAGAAAACAACTCTTTTATTCAGTATTTCCATCAGTTTAAAAAGTGAATCCTACTACTAAAGGTGTATGTTCTTATATAACACACTTTGTGCTACATTGCTTCAAGTCCCAGTCTAAGAAGTAAATGAAAGTGACTCTTTCCCACAACAAGAAATGCCACCTAGCAGGCCTAAGCACACAGATGCCTCAGAAGGTTGACAATAATTAGATAATCCACCCTGATATAGGAAGGGATTTGCATGCATTTGTTTTTACACCTACTGTGATAGATGTAGCCCCAGAGCTTTCTCGGATTAACTCAATTATTCATCATCTCTTTATCAGTCTACTTATGTTTGAAATGAATTTCAGAGTAAAATAGAGCAACGAGGAACTTGCTACCTCGGTGGACTGAAATTGTTCACGACTGCTTCAAATGCTGATTTACACAGGGCAAATGGGAACTGCTATGCAAGTCAACCTAGTGGTCCATTTCACCCTATTCCTTACTGTGACCTAGAAAGGAACAAAACGGTCTACAATAGCAATTGGTGGGTAATGATTTAGAGAGGCAGGTTTCCTTCTTCTCCCACCCTCCAATTGAGACGCTGCTTCCAATTAACTGTGAGAGTTTATACGCCTTCCACAAGAAAGTCAAGAGTTGAATTGTGTTGGTAACTCTATTATGACTTTGGCTAAGAGCCAACTGCACTTCCCTTTTGAAGTTCTTCACACTTGCCAGTTTCCCCTTCTGCTCAGTATTCCTTCATTATTTTCAGTACTGGTCAAGAAGGTAATCTTCCAGGACACAGATCAGACAGTTGCTTACTGTGAATTTACTTTTTTTTTTGGTTATTTAGCTGTTCCCATACTTTAAAAGTGTCCTTAAAATCAGTAAAATAAGGGCAAAAACTTGATAGAAATGGTTACTGTTCTCCTAGTTAGCTCTATGCAGAGATCCAGGGTCTGTTCAGCTCTCATAGCTGTCACCAGGCTGTTTTAACTTAATCTTAACTGTTGCTCTCCAATATGTAATGATAGCAGGGAGAGTGAAGCAGTTAAGAGCTGAAGTCTTCTATAGTGATTTTAATTAAGAGTCTGTCATCATCTGAATTATTTTTACTGTTACTTAAGGAATTACATTGCAACATAAATTATTATAATAAAGAAGCCTGGCAATTGTGATCTTAGCCAAAGTGCCTAAAACAGGTTTAGCTTGCATTATGCTTTTTGGACCACTGGGAAAAAAGAAATTCAGAGATTGCTTCCATTTGGAAGAGGAGCTGTGACCATGCCAAATACTTCCATACTCAAGTGGTGTTTAGCTATGGAGGCAACAGATGCCCTGTCCCTGCCTCAGAAGCCCATGGCTTTCCTCATGGTGCTTTCACAGTTCCTCACCCAGGCGTGCCCTTCCTGGGGTCCACGCTCCCCACACTTGCTCTGTCACTGTGTCTCCAGCTCACCAAACTCCCCTCTGTTGTGCTCGCGCTCTCTTATAAACTCCACCTAATGCAACACTCTGGAAAAGCGAAGTGACACAAGAAGCAGAACTGGATTGTGATCCTCAAGCTCCCCCTGCCTGCATCTGCAAGCGGGCGGCAGCGCTTGCTAAGCTAAAACACCCAGAAAACCGCTTCAAGTGAAAACTAATCAAGGGAATTATTTCCTACTTGATTCAGATCTTCCTCCTATGTCTTGATTGAGATTCCTTTCCCTTTGCACCAGAAAATTCAGTTACTTAATTTACAAAAGCATGTGTCTTGGCATATGAAATGCAGATGCAGCTAGTTTTTCAGCAGACGGATGCAACTGTACTCTGAAGGCCAACCAAAACTACAACAGAGAACAAGTGAGCATAATATAAAATTCAAACTCTAAGTAAGAGAGAAATAATCTTGGCAGCCGGTTAAGTAGAGTTGAGTAACAAAGATGTGGAACATTAAATATGTTTTAAGGAGAATTGAAGATTTTATTTTTTTCATATTTAGAGCTTTGTTATCCTTTTTGCTAAGCTGTACTTATTTATACAACTTTTCTAATTCTGGTTATGAATTTTAAAGCCCATGTAGGCTAACTCCTTAAAAACTGCAGTTCAGGTTACAGCATTTAATTCTAGATTGTCAACAATGCAGCCTTCAGAAAATACAAAGCTCTCAGGTGAAAAAAACATCACTGCCTTAGGATAGGGCCAGAGTTTCACTCCTGCATGCAAAAAAATATTTTACATCATTTGTTTCAGATTGCTGTAACATGTCAGGATGTGGAGAGCATTTGAGTGGACTAATTTCCTTACAACGTAATACAAGTATAAAAAAGGGGAATCTTACTTTCACCAAGGAAAAAAAAAACCATATTGAACAATATATTATTATTTTCATATGCTTACCCAGGCTTCACCTTAGATCATTTACTGTCTGAAAAACAATCTGTTAACGTTTCAGACACCTGGGGCCTGCCCTGTATTACTTGTGTTTCGTTCCAAAACCAGCATTGTATGTTGGTTGGAAAGCATATAAAACTATATTTGTGCAGCTGATGTAATATTTCTCCAGTGTGGGTCTGCACAGTTCATACACACCACCACCATCATCATCAATTCACAGCTCTCTCTACAAAATGTGTCTGGCAAGAAAAGCTTAAAGCACATTCAGAAAAAAATAGAGCAAATCTTCACCTTTCACAGCTGGATCTTGTCCAGTAGATCTGATTAACTAGTTTGGCAGCCGCTGTACCAGAAAGACACACGTACAGCGTAATGCAGAGCTACCCTACATCTTTATCTTAATGTAAATCATGAGATTGTTTACAGATACTCAGAAAATGATAGATACTCTTAGTCTTCGGTTCAGAATCTCTTTCAAATGAGCATTAAAATAACGGCTGTTCTCTCTTCTACAAACCAAACCAGGCGTTGCTAAGCCCCCAAGCACGAGAGTAAATTCCCCCCCGATGCCAAAGACCTTCGCTGAGACTCTCACATGTAGAATGGTGCCAAGGCCTTGTACTTTTATCAAGCATTTTTTTCAAGGCAGTACCTTAGTATGCAACTCAAGATGTATATCGCTGCTTAATGCTATTCTTTCAAAATCTGCCTCAAAACACATTATATGCATGGGGAAATTTTCTGGTTTGCTTTTGTGCTTCACACAAGGGACAGCTATATTTGAACAGTGGTTGACTCCTTTATGTATGCTGTGTACAAAGCAATATGGCTTCTTGAGTAAATTATTTTTTCATAGTCTCACATTTAAAATGTAATAAAAATAATTCCAGGGAATAGGATTCCTACTCAGGTCTGTATGGCCTGGTTTACATTTTTACAGAAGTTTTTTTCTTTTTAAAAAAAAAAAAAAAAATGAAGTAGAAATTCATTCTTTAAACTGTCCTGTTCCTTGTTTCCTACCCAACTCCAAAGATCTTGAACTATAAATAGCACCAGAGTAGTCCAGGCACTGAAACATGCACTAACTCTTTCTGCAGGAATAAAGAAAAGTTACTCACTTATGACAGGTATATCCATTTGGTCTTTATCTGAAAATATTCAGAACATGCATCCCTGGGACATAATGCATCCTGCTGGGGCTGAGGGCAGTCATTTTATGCAGCTCATGTCTTTAGTGAATCAAGAATATTACATCCACCAATCTTGGCCTGAAAGGGGAATCATAGTAGAGAACTAGGCTTTAAATTTTCTCATTATAAGGAAGTCAACAATTTTGTTCTGGACCCAGAATCCCCCCAAAGCTACAAGGCACTCGCCGTAAGTTCCCTAGTATAGCACTCTCTGCTACAAATCTGTTATATACTTCATTCTTTTAGTTCCAGAGTTTTCTGAAACTCAAGTCCTGTTATATGGGGATCGTACAACTTGGGTAAAGTAGGAATTTGTCTAAGCCAGGGCTGGATATGGCCACAATATGAATGATAAGCAACCACGTAGGCTTTCTCCATCCCATTTCAGTAGCACATAGCCTGCAGGACTTTCAGGTAGCTGTGCCTGCAGTTCTCTGGGACTTTCCCAGAAATCCTTGTTTTCACATCCCTCACCCCACGCTACAGAAATGCAGCATCCCAAGAAAGTTAACACATCTACAAAATACCTGAATCCTTCGTACAGGCAAAGACAGATCAACAGGACAGCACACGACAAGGAATAGCAATATGGGGCCCAATCCTAGTTTCCAATATGGAGACTAGGATCCCCGCCCCGTTTCCAAAAGATTAGACTTAGTTGGTCTCTAAGTAAGGAAAGAACAGATTCTGCACTTAGCCCTGTGTTTAGCAGCACTTCTGTCACAGGCTCAGCAGGTATTCCTGCAAGATTCAGCACTGATTAGCTAAACTGGACTCATGCTAAGTAGCAGAAGAGGAACGGGTGAGAGGAATGCTATTGCTGCATCGTGCCTGTAGACTAACCTAATCACGTTCTTTCTCAGGATCAAGTCGTATATAAAAGACTTATTCTGGGTTTATCAATCTATTTAATCCGCTCTCTACATTTGCATCTCCTACCAAATCTCATCGTTACAGTAACTGCACCACCTATGAACCCCTGTCAGGCCAGTTACCAAGCAGCACATTATCAACCTCTCTTCTCCACCCTTGCACAGGAAGGATGCCACAGTCTTGCCAGGCCTCAGCACAGCCCTCCACCCTCAGCAGTTCTGCAGCCCTTTGCAGCAGTGCTAGCACAGCCACTTTGTTTTTCCAGAAACAACCAACTTCTTCTTGTGGGGCCACCTGAACAGCTGGAGGAATCAGAACAGGCTTTTTCATCTGTGCTTAGCTCATTCATTACTTGCCTTTATTAAACATTTTAGGAGGTAAGAGCTGGGTCAGCTCTGAGAACTACCTGTTTCAGAATCCCTCTAGAAATCAGCTGAGATCTGATGGCACATCTGTCCCTTCTGCCCTCAGCTTTCCCTGTTCTTCACGTAGAGTCACAAACTAGCATAATATAACTGCATGACTACCTATAGGTTTCATAAAAACTTCCATAGTCTACTTTCATTTGGGAGTTTTCTTTTCTTTCCCTGCCCTGTCCGCTCCCTCTAGCCACCCTCCAGTAAGCTGGCAACTCCTTCAGAGTGAAAGGGTTAGCTCTGGCAATCATGTCTGCTTAACAACACTGCATAAATTCTTGGAAAAATATGGAAGAAGTGTTTACAGTAGCTGGATATCATAAGAGAGATTTACAGGCCTATTAAAAGTTATTAGGCTTTACTTCTTCTTCAGTGACAAAGCTGTTTTCATAAACTGCTCTCGACAACTTCATATCCAGAGTCTGCTGGATGTTTATTTTCACATTTTCAAAGGGCCGTATTTCCTTCACCATTAAATTTTTTGTTTTGTTGTTTAAAACAGCAATTCTGTAACTCTTCTGACCTAGCAATTCAGTTTAAAAATATATGTTACCCTGGAAACACTTTCAAATGGACAGCATAACTACAGGGACTGCTGTGAGTAACACTGTAAAGTGTTCCCAAGTGCCTCAATACCTAAAATTGTACATGTCACAGATCCGAGTATGTAACTGGGCACCGATCATTGATTCCAGTTTCAATTGCTGATACACCTTGATTGGACTCACATTTCACAATGGGAAAGTCTTTACCTCTGAACATGGCAAACAGGGAGGCAGGACAATGAAAACATCAGTTTCACATTGGCTATAATACCAGCTCTCATCCTTCCACTCTCTGACCCACCAAGAAACAGAAGGGTTAGTACTGTCCTTTTGTACTCATGATGGCCATGATTCCTTCCTTTTGCATCCACATATCAATTCCCAACAGCTACATGGAGAAGTCTCAGGTCTCTCCACTTACCACAGGATCATAATTTCAGATTTTGCTTCAGTTTATTAAAATGATAAAACAATTTGCAAATACACATTGTATTAGAATTCAAAACCAGGGAATTGTGGCTGCTCTAATACATGAGCCATAGATGATATAGGTGGACAAAGAGAGTTAAATTCATGAGCAGCTTCATAATTTAATTTTAATCTGCTTAAGATGAAAATTTTCAGAATTTTGAGCTGAAGTGATAGACTGAAATCACCCTACTCCCCAGTTTCACTTGGGTTTGCCTAGGAAAAAAAAAAATCACATCAAAACTTGCTCAGCATAGAAAGACCTTTGGAATAGGCCCTTTTCTACTAACAAAGGCAGTCCTTTGTGTGATACAGACATTTTGAATGACAAACAAAATGACACTAAAAAAAAAAAACTAGCTGGAATCTATTACTTGCTTCCATAAATGATAAAAAAAAAAAAAATCACAATAGGGTTGCCAAAAGAAAGATTGCTTCTGTTTCTAAGGAGAATACCAAAGCTCTGTATTTGCTGTCAAGGCATTTGCAAAGATTTCTGTCCATCGTATCCCTCGAGTCTTCAGTGCTGGACAGGTACTCTAGGTCACAGACAGCAGTTACAGTCAAACGTGTTAATGAATTAAACACAAGGCTGTACAGAAGCATTCATCATCATAATTTACATGATAAAACAGTCAGGTAAAAATCTCAGTGGTAAATCACAATGAGAAAAAATGGTTTATTCAGGTTAATCCTAGTTAAACCATATAAATTTTTCAACATATCCCAGTAGTCTTTTTTACAGAAAAGATGAATGTGACCCGAATAGAAGATTGATTTCAAATCTAGCTGAACCCATTAACATGAAGAGGTAACAAGATTCCAAGCCAGCATGCAAAAGAAAACGATTTGAAGTTTTCCTTCAGATTTTCACCTGTGATATATGGCCCACACTGTGCAATCTAACCTGCTTAGACTATTTGGCAACACCAGCAAATCATCACTGACCAGGAAAGTAATTAAAATTCAGCACTACCCGTAGCATTATCTGCTGTCTGCTATTGGCTGAAACCGGAAAGATGCTGCAATACTCCAAAGCAGCGGAGTTTGTAAGCAGAATGACAGTAACTTTCAAGATACTTTGTTATTGAACAACTGGGTGGGACCAATTTCTTTGTTTTTATGGAGCTGAATACCACCTAAAGCTCAATGAAGTTGGGCATCATTCTTTAATGCTACACCTATTGTTTCCAATGCTAATCCACTGGAAGAAAACTACCAGCCTGAGATTATCTAATGTGCATCCAGCTTCATGAGAAATAAACATCTCTAGAAAGGTTCTCTGTGTGCAGGGAATACAAGAACTTTTTTCCCCCCTAACTAGCTACCTTGGAATGATTTAGCATCAATGAAGAAAGTGAGATGACTTGTAGGAATAGTGATTTCTACGGGTATAAACACTATCCAATCACGACTGGAGCCCACAGGCTGCATATAATTAATGCCAGTAAGTACACTGAGAAGACCAGGAGTTTCTCACATGCATGTTTGTGATATTTAAACCTACACTTTTATTTCCCTTTTTTTAAAAAAATATTATTATAAGTACTGTAGACATAAAAGTATGGAAGCTATTCTGTGCTGTGTCCTAGGAAGTACACTGTACTGTACAATGAGATCATCGTGAAACAAAGTGTGCTATGCTTACTGGATGCCCTTAGAGGCAAAATACACACAAAGTCAGATTAGCAAAAAAGCAATACCCAAATCAGAAACATTCACAATGGGATTTTGAGACCTGCAAAAAGTCTTCCCAGAATATTGTCTGAAATTTTATAGAACGTGGAAAACCACGTGGGGGAAACAAATTACTTTGATGTCAGGAATAAATGACTAAATTCTAAAGTAAGATCTTAGATTAGATAAATACAAGGCAAAGTGACCCCCTATGCTAATATTGTCCATACACATGGACATTAGGAATGCACATCATAACAAAAATTAGCAACTAAGGCTTCGCAGCAGCTTCAGATACATTCTGTTTTGTTTTTCTCCCTGTATGGAACACATGTTCAGTTACACCCACTTTTCTACACAGGTGCAGCAAGTTTTTTGACTGCACATGTAGGACCTTTCAATACAAACTGTAAGTTATAGTTAGTAACACAATTGCTGTTTGTCTCAGCCAGCTAACACTGAAAGAAAGAGAAGCAACAACTTTTGAGATTTCAGTATTTTCACAAGCACAAGTGGTATCCTCATTAGATACCAGCAGAATGGACTAAATGATCTTGAACAATAATTATCTGTGGTCACAGCTGAAGAAGATAATAGAATTAAATGTTTCATTTCACTGAAGAAGGTAAGTGGCTAACAAAATCCCTCTGTGGATGTAAATTATGAACTGTCCAGGAAAAAGAAAGTAAGGGAAAACCAACCACAACAGCCATACAACCAGTAACATTATCTGCTAGTGAAGATAGCAAGCAAGTGTGAAAGAGAAGATTAGGGAGTGCGTACTATTTTTTCCCCACATTGCAGTCAATAAGTACTCCAGGTATGTTTTTCAGATGTGTCCACAAAAAAAAAAAGGTTCATGCTTACATGGCTTTGGGCTACTATTTAAATAAAAGTTAAGCAACAGAAGTTAATTTAAAAAAATCCAACAGTCCAGGCCAAGGCCAAATGTGATGAGATCTTGCAGATGGCACACAACAGCCCTGACCACCCAGCACCTAGATAACATAACTACAAATGTGCAAGTTTTGAGCAGAATCCCTGCAGGTCTTGAAAAAAAATCTGTGCAAGCCTACAAGAAAGGGACAAGAGTGCAACAAGACACAGCCTTTTATTTCTTTAAGCACTGTGTAGGTCTTTTTTCCTTCTCTTTTTTATTCTAAACAATCCCTTTTTACTTATTTCCATCTGAAGCAAGTGTTCATAATTTAATATAGGACATTGCAGGTAGCTCCCCCCCCATTTGCGATGATTTCTCCCACATTTATTCCAACAGCAACTAAAGACAAAGGGGAAATTTGTCAAACATATTACAGAGCTTCCTTTTTTCTTTCTGAAAAGGTATTCTTTGCAGAATATAGTATCAGATAATACAGATATGGTATCCCTAATAAAGTACAATGGGTAATTAGATCACGGACTCCTTCAACAGTGGTACAGTTATTTTTACATTGTCTGCAGCTAGTAGTTAGGAATAGTAGATCAGCTATTTCTAGACAAGTCTAATAAGACTGTGGCTTTATCTGAGCCCAGAGATACCCTCTTTCCCTGCAAGTTGCATACAATTCAAAACTTGACAGAGACGTGCATTAGTACCTTTTCATAATTCTAGTAATGAAAAATAATGTCATTATAGAGGCAGCCAAGTGAGATTTGCAATGCCAGCATTTTAAAGTAACTTTTGAATACACTAAAGCTTTGTCACTTATCCATACCCTGAGTCTCTGAACAACTAGCAAACAGATACATTTTCTTACTTGCTCTGTCTTCCAACTACATGTCATCAAGTGCACTGGAAGTTTACTTAATCCAACTTCATTTTTCACAACCAAATTTTTTGCACGCTAAGCTGGCTTCCTAATTCCATGCTTCAGTAACTGGACATGGTGGTGAGCCATAAGGGATAGTCATGGCTATGCTAAAAGCTTGGCTTAAACACTGGATCAGCCCAGTGCAGAAGCAGGAACAGCAAAGCAAGCATTGGCAAGAGGCCAACCTAACCCCACCCATGTATGTTCAGACTCTGTCTCTCTATTCTTCCCAGGTTACCTGATCCTGCTTTGCCCTCTTCTACGCTACCCTTCCATGTTTGTTTTTATGTTTGAGTTTTTTCAGGAGCTTCTTGTTCATCCATGCAGTCTCCCGGCATTCTTGCTTGACGTGAAAATGGACCACTCTTGAGCTTGGAGAAGGAGATTCGTGAAAAATCAACTAGCTGTCCTGGACCCCTCTTCTCTCCAGGGTTGAATCCCATGGGATTCTTCCAAGCAGATCCCTGAACAAGCCAAAGCCTGCTCTCCTGAAGTCCAAGGCTGTTTGCCTTTACCCATTATATCCAGGTCCTGAACTGGATCAACTCAAGGTCACTGCAGCCAATGCTGCCCCAAACCTTCATATTCCCAAACCAATTTTTCCTTGTCTGTAGATACCAGGTCCAGCAGAGCATCTCCTTTCATTGGTTCTTCAATCACCTGTGTTAGGAAGTTATCATTGATGCACTCCAAAAACCTCCTGGCTTGCTGGTGCCCTACTGTGTTGCCCTTCCAGCAGATATTTGGGTGGTGAAAGTACACCATGAGGACCAGGGCTTGCAAATGTGAGGCTTCTCCAGTTGTCTGAAGAAGGCTTCATCTATTGCTTCTTCCTGATGAGGCAGTGTGTAGCAGACACACCACCACAATGTCACCACATGTTGGTCTGCCCCTAACCCTGACCCATAAGCTCTCAGCTGGCTCATCACCTTCCCCAGGAAGAGCTCCATGCACTCCAGCTGCTCTCGCACATACAGGGCAACTCCCCTCCTTGCCTTCCTGGCCTGTCCTTCCTCTCCTAAATTCCGTATCCATCCTTTGCAGCACAAATTACGCAAGTAATTTTGTTAATAACACCACCACCACAATAAATGCATAACTGAAATGGAAAGCTAAAATTATGGGATTTAACAAATTATAATCCAAACTGTTTGAAGCATTAAAAAAAAAATAATCTAAAACTACAGCTGGCTAATAACTGATACAGCCTCACACTAACCTTGAGAGGTGGCTATCGGAACACAACGGAAGTTATAGCTCCTGAACCAGTTATTGGAACACTTTGTAAATAGAGTTAGCTGAGCAGCATGTGAAAGAAAGTAAATTGCACCTTCTGAATATCTGAGTAAGGCCTTTTATTATCAATATTGCCACAAAACCAAACAAGTGTTAAGCATGGAATGGCAGAGCAGGAATGCTGAGCATGTAGTCCATGCAGACTTGAGAATATTCATGATTTGCAAAGGAAAACAAGGGAAAGAGGGTTTGAGCAAAGGGACTACCATTATTACTTACCAGTCACTCATTCCACTTTTCTTCTGCAGCACACAAGCTATTACAGCAGTTTGGACATGCCTCCCTAAGCTCCTGCGTACTTGAGCATACCACACATCAGCTCACTTTATTTTTAAGGAAAACTCCCCCTTACCACATGTATTCAGGTGACTCCCATGCTCTCTCCCAATGAGCTGTGTAAAAATAGACATTTATCCTAATTAAAGGAAAAGAACATAATAATTTTCAATACCTTAATTATAGATACCACTTTTTGCAGATACCACCCAATTTCTAATTGTGTGAATACTCATACAGCAAATTTAAAAGTTCTGTAAATGTTTTTTTCAATTTGATCTTCTAAGCAGGGTCAAATTCAGAAAGATACAGAGGAACGCAAAAGCCATCCTGCTTTTCTTAGTGAGTGACTTGTAATCAAGGCAGTAAAAAAAAGTAACAAGAAGAAATGTTGCCTCTGAGCTTTTGCCAGTTTACATTCTGCTGGAAGCACTGGTGATTAAATGCCAGCTCCCATACCCATGGAAAGTCAGAGAAGCAAAGCAGCAAATACTGCCAACCACTGCCCATCTGGAGAGTGGCCTTGTAAGCAACTC
This sequence comes from Ibidorhyncha struthersii, assembly GCA_013398815.1. Taxonomy (NCBI): domain Eukaryota; kingdom Metazoa; phylum Chordata; class Aves; order Charadriiformes; family Charadriidae; genus Ibidorhyncha; species Ibidorhyncha struthersii. The sequence continues at coordinate 1,347,227 of VZSZ01010485.1, forward strand.
GCACAGTAGGTGAAGGGTCCCAAAAGCGCACGTTATGACGCAGAATTGAACACAAAGCAAGGTACAGACTCACTCAGTGGACGCTCCAGTTAGGGAATGCACATTCTACTTCTTGCTCAAAATCTAAGAATCAAATCCAAATATTTTACGGTGTGAAAATCCTTTAGTTAAGACTAATGCTCCCCATACAGGGACAATGTATGGGTTGCACTTCCCTCTGTGAATCCCAGATTGCTTAATGAAGGCTGAAGGAACTGAGCCTTCCAGCTAGAGCTGGTCAAAGTCTGCAGTTCCTGCTGCACAGAAAATTTTGAAGTGAACCAGCTTAGGGATATACCCTACAAAACTAAAATCTTAAAATTGCTTTACTCTTAAAATAAAAACTCCCTGAATACTTCATTCTGATGTTGCTTCCCTCTTCCTATGTAATAATATTTTAAATTACAAATCAAGCATAGAGCTTGTCAAAATTCCTTAAAAGTTATTAAAAAAATTCAAAGTCACCACTTCTTTAGTCCATTTTGGTATCAGACAAATAGCATTTTCTAAAGAAAAAAAAGACACTTTATCAGGAATTTTTTTAACAAGTTCTTTCTCCAGCACTGCAGAAAAGAATAACCCTAGGCTATAAAAGCAGGCCCAGAGAAAAAAAAAACACATCGCCCAGTGCAGGTTCCTATGCACACACCAGCAAGTCACCACATCGACCTTTCATGCAACCAGCTGCATTGCCCACTGCTATTTCTTTGAGAACAGATAATTATTCATGCCCTAACTAGACCAAGAAGCACCCCTCTGAAGATAAGAAATTATTTTTCATCGTTTTATTTCATGTACTAGAAAGAGCACAGTAGTAAACGTTTTGCACACAGAGATCGAATGCAGAATAGTGATACTGTGTTTTGTTTACATGAAGCTCATCTGCTATGCCTTTCTGAGCAGCAGCTTTAAACAATGATTTCAAAATTGAATTTGAAATTATCAAGTTACCATCAAAGTCAGTTTTCATGGGTACACATGAACCACAGATACATACCAGAAATGCATCAAACAGGGAGAACTCAGATTGTGCGCTGTTAATTTATTTTCTTGCCTGCTTACTACAAACCTGGCTCTGCCCAACACGGTGCATCTGCTCAAACCCCCACTGCTCAAAGAAAGGGGACAGTGGAGCCCTCTGCCTCTTTGAGCAGCAATGGCAACTTAAAGACTTCATGAAAATATGGCTGTTAAGTTATAACGAAAGAGAGGACGATGTTGAGGTAGGGGGAAAACGGGGAAGTGGCACAGGCCACAGGCTCCAGCAGCTGCTCCAGAGCAGGATTAGAGACTTCTGGAAGTGCCAGGATCACCCGTTGTGCCGCAGCATCCACACCCCCAGTGCCTCGGATATGCCTGTGCTACCACCCCTTTTCTCCCCGGCAGGCTCACGTCTGGCATCACTCACGCATAATTGTTCACAGAAAAAAGAAAATCACACTTCTGATGAACTGAAACGGTTCCAGAGACCTGTAACGTTATTCTCATTGATTTATCTATTTAAAGTAATGTCAGGATTTTGTCATTAATATTTGATTGGTATTTTTAAACCCTTACAAGAATTGCAGACCATAAAAAGGTGTTACAGTAAAGCACCATAGGCAGAACAGCATTATCCTAAACCACAGGGGATGTTTGTTGGCACTATCTTCTACATCTTTAAGCTCTCACAATGTGTCCAGACAGCATTACGTCATTGCCAGGACCCGACTTCTCAGCACACATGGATTTAAAGATAAGATTAAGTAAAAAGACTAAAAGTGGCAGAACAAAACAAAAATCTAAAATTACAGACATTCATAGAATAAAAAGAAGTATGATGTGTATTCATTAGTCAAAGTAAATTCAACATAGTATTCATTGAGGACTTACACATTTTACCAGGACTTATTACAGTGAAAGGCTTGCACATAAGAAAGTTCCATGATAAATGAAAAGCTCTGTCTTGTTTCTTCAAATTCAAAGAAAAATAAATCTTGGGGTACTTTAAGAAGTATGCATATTTAGTATTCTGAAAACATAACTCACAACAAGAACAATCATGCTTTTAGAATCAAGGAGAAGATCTATGAAGAAATCTCATCAATGAATTTATTCAAGGCCTTATACACAAAGAGAATTAAAATGCATTAGTTCTTCAGAGTACAAAATAAGTTAGAAATGGTGTCAGGAGAGTAACATAGCCCAGAAAGCTTATTAGTGGCCTATCCACACTAATGACTTCGAGGCAAATTCAAGCTGCCAGCATAACTGCCAAAAGAGTTGGCAAATGAGCCCAGATGCCTTTGATGGGGAAGCATGTTCCATAGTTTGACATCTGGACCATCATCCCAGAGTGATATATTTAATTAAGTAGAAGGTGTTCAAACTTTCAGCTATATTATTAAAAGCATATATGTAAAAAATGCCAGTTTTTACTTATAGAACAGGAAGATTTTTTATATTAACTTTAGACAGAGGCAGTAGTCCTACCTAGACTCTAAGTAGCCTGAGTCATCCCAACATGTGATCCAACATTATATACGTTGTAATTTTGGTAGGCTGAAGTTCTCCACCCTGCGTATCGGCTGCAGTCTTTGTTTTCTAAAAAATTTCAGGTATGAGTTCTGGAAAACTTCTGAAATGAATTTCTGAAAGAAATACATTCTTTATCTATGCTAAAAACACTCACAGCTTTTCTGTTGAGATGTTCTAGTCCAGTATACCTGCAGCCTTTAGCAGGGACTTGAATTTTGGCTACAAGTGATATCCTGGTTTACTGGGCAGTTGTTTTATCACTCAGAATTTCCCCTAAATGTGTCCAAATTATAAGCCCCTATGATTCCCCAGTTTTTACCTTCACAGTATTCAAAATACATGACAATCAAGAAGATTCACACTTACTGCATTTTCTAAATCAATACAACCTGAGCACTAATTTATGAATATCTAATACAGAAACAAAACACTATATTAAAAATTGAGTTATCGCCAGGGATTACAGCAGGACTACAGGAATTTAAGACCACCTAATTGAGCCCTAAGTAGATCACTCTGCAAATACTCCTGAAATATGCAACAGATCCTGCCCCCTGAATAAGGAACAAGGGTTGGCAGAAATACTGGAAACTCTTGCCAAGTTTATAAATTCTTGTGTCTCACTGAGGTTACAAAGCACACAGCTCCCAAATGAAAGCTGCATACCCTTGGGTGTGATAAAATTTCCCATAAAAGAGAAAAGTAGCTGTGGTAGTTCAAATTATTTCTCCAGTTCAGGGTCAAACCATCTCTCCCCCCGGATGTTCATGGTGTGTGCAATGTCAATGGGAACTTACACATGCATCCTAGAATGGAACTGAGTTTCAAGTTATCTGAAAACACCACATTATTGTCTATTATCATAAAGCCCAAGTCTACTATTATATCCACAGTACAAATCAGAATAAACTCCTTTGAAATCAGTAGAATCAAAACTCTAAATGCCAAAACCAGAATTAGGTCCTCCACTCTAGGCTGCCTACCATGTGGGCAGAAGTAAAAGACTGATGGAATTGTATGTATTTAAAAAAAAAAGTCAGTTTTAAGAATTATACTGCCAAGAAAAGCATGTTAACAAAGTCATGAAAGACTTTTCTAAAAATAAATAAATCTACCCAGCAGAGAAAGGAAGGAAGAAAAGACAGACACATTTAGAGTGCTATGTTTCTTCATGGCCAGAAAAATACAAAATGAAGGAGAGATTCTTTGTATTTCATATGGCATCTGCCAGAAAAGATGTTCCCTGGTAGGACAGCAGTGGAAGTGTCTTTTGACGATTCTGATCAAGAAGTGCTCTAGTTAGTATTCAAGATGGCCGTGATGATAGATTAGATGAATAAGTTTGGTTCTTTGTCAGGACTTGGATAATATCTGCCTACAATATATCTGTATCAGTTCACTCTTAATTACTGAGTAAAGGACAGATAGAACAACACAAAACTTTTCTACACATTTTTTATGCTCAGATAATGACAAGTTCATGTAAATTATGGCATACATTACAAAAGCAAACACTGTGCTTCTTTTTATTATCACTCACTATACATGTGTAGCATTCTGAAGAGCTATAGGGAGAGGGTTGTTAAACAAGATGCATCGAGTTAAAGAGTAAGATACAGGATCTGAGATGGTAAAAGTACAAGGGCTGAACTTTTCGTTGTACATCTTATGGTAGTTATGCAGAACAAGCAGCAAAATTTAGATTCAGTCTAGTTGTAGATAACTGATAGAGAAAGAGGTTGAGGGAGTAATAGGGTGACACAGACATCAAACTGTTCTGCGAGTCCTTTCCTTGATTTCCTTAGGATTAAGGCTTCCTGTCTGTCTAGGTCAATGAATAGCAGAGTGCAGAGCATCCTCTATATAAAGAAATTTTTCTTCCATTATTTCACATCTGCTCTGTATTTACATATCAATTTAGTCACTTCATGCTCCAGAAAAGGTTTTCCTTTGTTGGAGAGTCATCATCTTAAGGTCATCTGTGTTTTTATTTAGCATTTTCCAAACCATTTCAGGAGCAGAACATAGATTTTTAAGCTGTTCTCCAGTGGCACAAAGTTTGGCTTTTGGTCTTTTCCCCAAAATTTTAGGTTTCTTCTAGTCTTGGAAGGTGGCTTTGTGGGCTGCAGTCTATGGTGAGAGCTGGAATAGGTATTATGTACACTCTTTAGAGCTAAGGCTCTTTTGCACAGTTTCTGTGGAGAATTGGATCAGATTATTTAGATCCTATGCTTCTATATTCTAGATTTCTACCATTTTAGATCTCAGCATTTTGACTTGTTCCTTTCCCCACAGCCTTATGGGTTTGCCTCAGAGAAAGACTACTTCCAAGGAATTCTAGATGGTGTTCCCTGTTTTAAATCATTTACTAGATTTGGTGCCATGTAATATCATTTCAATTTAATGTATGCTTTTTAAGTGTCCTAATATTATGCACACTCATTGCTTTATTGTTTATATAGAAAAACCCAAATTAATGATCATCATATCTGATGTAGCAGCACAGATGCTTGGTAAAGAAATCTGAAAAACAGGACATGAAGCAAGAAAAAATACCAAGGCAGTTCTGAAACTGTTATATTTTTATGATGCTACATCTGCTGTACATTCGTGCAATAGGAACTGTTGCACATCTCCCAGTGTACAGTTATTGATACGGTAAACTATCAGACTGGAAAATTGCTATTGAAAACACATAATCAACCTTTTGAACTCTATAAACCCAGAGAGATGTGAGATACAATTCCACTTCCTCAGGTCACGTATGAATAGTCAGTTTAGACTTCAACCTCAGAAAATGGAGGTGAACAAATTGCAGACAACCACTCTTAGAGATAAGTTTGTCTAGAATTTTGTCATCCCATATGTGTAGCATAAACTCTTTCTGGACTCTAAGTCTTTTGAAAGTATGCAGACTATGCAATGACATGGGAACTGCAGATCCTGATAATTCTCCACCACCCCAGAAGTATTAAATGTATTGAAAGAGATTTAACACATATTCATACATCAAAAGAAAAAAATAATCAGTTTGGCTTTTGATTCATCTGAGGACATAATTTGAACTGTATTGCTTCTGTTTACTGATAGGTTATGATGCTGTATTGCATAAGAACTATTAAAGTATCTACCAGGTTGAGTTGCTGCTTTGTTTTCCCCTTTGTACACACACTCTGCCAGGGAATTCTTTTGCATCCAAGGTTAAATCGTAGAAGGCAATCCATTATTTGGCATAGATAGGAAAGAGAACCAATTCCATACATAATTTAATGATCTGTAAGATATTGTCCTGCAGTAACAGATCTAAACCCTTGCCATTAAGAGGTATACATCTTCAATATACTTCCATTGGTAAAATCCATGAACTAACGATTGATTGTAATTTGATGTTTGAATATATTTTTGTAATGATTAAATCTACCTTTATCATTTTAGAAGATGATGAGGTTAAAATTCCTCTTTTCATGCCAAAGTTCTAAAATTGACTTGAGATACGGTTCCTAGTTTGGCTTCTGAACTGCCTTCTTCAGCAACTAAAATTGATTGAAAATATTGATCAAAGGTATAGTGGTATGGGTTTACTTTTTATTGGAGTCTCCCAACGTCATCAGTAGATACAAAATCTGACCCTAGCAAAGGCTTACCAAGGTGAGCGTACTTACCCACTTACCTTTGTCCTTTTCAAGTACTATATTGCTTCAGAAGGCAATGACTGAGGCAGCATTGTCAGAATCTTGAGTTAGCTTCTTAGATGACAAAGATTTGAGGAAAAATATTATGGACCCACAGGCAGACAAAGGAAAAAAGAACAACCAGACTATATCACAGGAGTTTCACCTGATCCTCAAGCCTGTAACAAACTATATTGTTCTTCAGATCCTTACAGCTCTTGCTATTAATTCAGGAATACCCAGAACATCAGATCAATAGCTCTTGGCAATATTCTACTACCGTCTTAAAGGGAAGCTGCTTTAAGATAAGTGTTCATAGAGTATGGATTTCTGGTTCCAATCTTTATCTCTCAGCAAACCCACACTGAGAAGAGACAATTCTGTTTTAACCTACATCCAACTTATCTTAATTATAAAGTGGTCTTCTTGAAAGTACTGCACTTGGAGACAAATTTGTGATGGGAACTAACATTTGATGCAGATTCTTGGCAAAAGTTTCTTTCATTTGCGCTAAGGCAATTTTAGTTCTATCTAAACCTTCCATTATCTCAACCAACCACATCTTGCTGAGTTGAAAAACCCTTTTTATCTAAAGATAGAGGTATGCTCAGTGTGACAGGTTTCTGGAACAGTAGAGGTAGAATGAAAAGATCCTATAAAGTTAAGTATTTCAAGATAGAGTTTATTCAGTAACTCAGCATTAAAGGGTGTTCCCAACTTAGTGCATGGGTTAAAAACCTTGTTCACTGCTTTCCAATCCAAACTCCCCACCGAGTATTTAGCCTCCTGATCTTTTTTTTATAGCATAACTTTCTGGCCAGATGTCTGCTGCTTGTTAAGCTCATCAACATCTCTGCTAAACAGTTAGGACATTATTGACCAGTTGCAGTGCTAAACAATTCTAACAACTGTCAGACTTGTAGGTGTCCATTTGCAGATTTTAGCCTTCCTTTCATGCATATGTTGTAATATCTCTCCATGTTTGCTTAATCTATAGGAAAAATGGCTCTTCAGACCATGCTACATACTAATGTGATTGGACAAGATGGGATTTTTCATATTCTGCTCACATTTTCTTCCAATCTCTACAGATCATAACTTCAAAATGCATCATGCAGAAGGATCACATATAAAAAGTTTATTCCCATGTATGAAGTTATCAGTACTTATGAATAGTAGCATAATAAAACAAAAGTGCTCTGGATTTTGCCAATTTATTTAAAAGAAAGCTGTGAATTAAAACTATGAATTTTAATTGCTTTTGAGAAAGTGAGATGCATGAAAATGAAGATGAACAGAATCCCACCAACTCTAGAAATTTTGGATGAGGACATCAGAACTAGGAAACTTCCAAAAGGTCAGTTGTATAAACAACTGATATATAAATAAATATATATGTAAATATATATATAAAAAAATATATATAAATAATATTATTTTATTATACAAATGCCCAGTGAAGGATCAGCAAGAACAAAAAGAANGTAAATGTTGCTGTATCACCCCATGGTTGTCAGAGGGGGACCCTAAAAGAGGTCCATGAGTTCCCACCAATACATAAGGGCTGTAATCCTGACAGCCAACACCTGGGTCCATAAAAGGATCTCCGTGCATCTACTGCTTCCCTGACATGAGTCCCACTACAGGCTGGACACTGGCCATCACGCTCTTAAACTGCAAGGAAAGATCAATGAAGCAGTTGACAGTAAAATTAGATCATGTTACCTGTTAAAAAAAACCCAAACCTGTATTTGTTATTATGCATGACCAGTATAGTAAGACCAGCAAAGTTCCCTTCAATGAATTAATTTGATACCGAGGTGAATGGACAAACGAGACTAGGTAATAAAATGCATCGTCCTCTCATGTTATCAGCTGAGCTTCATAATACTATTGCATCACAGTCATGATTGCCTTTTTTTTTTTTTTCCCCTATTCTTTCAGCAGTAATTAATCTTGCAAGTTTGGCCATAAAGCTAGGTTTAAATATACCTTTTATAGATGAATGGTTACACGAATCTATTTTCCTTAAAGTAGATAACAATACTTCATATCCTATCTCCTCTGCCACGGATTGTATTAGTAGCTATATTGACTAGCAAGATAGACATTAAGTCTATATCTAGAGCATAATGACTGCAGATTGCTTTAAGTGATTTGTAGAATGATACATGAATGAAGCACGCCATGTTTCACCAGCAATCAGCTTCTAGTATACATATATAATTTAAAGTGAAGCATATATTTTAGTTAGAAACGATTAGGAAGGACTAACAAGAATTAAAAGTCAGCACACGTAAGACCACCTATATTACACTAAATTAAGTGTACTATTTAGTACTTGTATAATATTAAGCAATTTTTAAGTAGCCATTTTGAAGTGAAACAGTTTTATATGTTCAACTCCAACTCTTATTAAAGATAACGTTCAAACTGTTTTCAAAGGCTGCTTGATTCGGATCATAAGTGTTTTCAGACAAAATCCAGGCCATAATATTACTAACCATTAAGGTTTGACTGATGTTGGGCTCACAAAAGAATAAAGGCAGGTACCCCAGAAAGGCCACATTACCTGGAAGAAAACACCACAAAACAAACAACCAAACAATTTGCTGGTCACTGCCTAAGAACAGGGTATCCCACAAAACAGTAGATGGTGAAACCAGTACAATTCCTACCATCTGAAGGATGCTGGCAAAGAATATTTGAAGTAACATAAGGTTGCGCTTACTAAAGTGGCAGGAAAAAGAAAGGAAAAAGGCAAAAAGGATGTTAAACTCAAATCCACTACATACAGGTAAATGTGCTACGTGTTGATAAGCAAGACTAATATTTGAAGCTATCTCCTCCATAAGAGAGGTTATAAAATATGTGCTACAAATGAACTACTTCTCTAGAAGACAAATCTAGTTTTGCTTAAAAGCTATATTTTTCCTATCTGAAGTTTAGATATACTTCTACTTCTCAATAGTTAGAACTATTTTTTATAAAACACCTATATTAAACCAGTATAGCAGGAACACTCCTTTTTGTAAATGTTGCAATTTAGCTGATTCCATTTGACAGGATGCCCATGAAGACAGCGCAAATTCAGTGACTTGACACGCCATAGCTGGCACAGGAGAAAGGCAGGCGGGGTGCAGGAATGCGCTGCGAGGCAGCCATCCCTAAGCCCAGAAAGCCCTCCCAATACAGCAGTGGCAGCAAGCACACTCACACCACTGGCAGAGCCCCACAACTGGCTGCAGAGCCCCTGCTTTTCCCAGGAGCTGGCTCCCAGCACTAGCTCCGAGCCAGCCCAGCCCCCCTCGACTGCTGAAATGCCTATCGACACACTGCCACGCGGCTGCTGCGGATGAGGACGCTCAAACTTTTAAAAATTATTTCTGATTTTTAGCAATGACAAACCATCTGTGCAGTTAATAGAGCACTTCTAAAATCTATCATAGCCATTTGCTATGGTATTCCTCTTCAGACTTTTCAAACAAGTGAAGCAATGGAAGCCACGCTGGAGGATGACGATAGGTGTAAATACTCGCACAGCAGCTGCACACGCACAGGCTGGGTTTGCAAGGTGGGGCCTTTGCCAACGTGACCCCTGCTTTGCCATGGCGGAAATTTGTCACTGTTCAGATACCAGAAAAAAAAAAAAAAAAAAAAAAAAACCAACACCCCACTTTTATGATTTGCAGCTTTTCAAAATCAGGAATTGTTACTCACCACAAATCCACTGTAATAGAAAAGAAAGTAGTTTTTTCTCCTATTTTCAACATCATCTTTTCTATAGCATATGGCTTACACAATAAGAAATCCAAGTACATGCCATTCACTGTGGATCTGCACTAGTAAAAGTAATTTCAATATTGTAATGGTTGTTTTAGTATACAATTGAATTGATGTAATGTATGGTTTAGAAGGAAATTATTTTAAATTGAGGGCAAGAAGCCAACTGAAGTCATAGCTACACTTAATGCACATGCTGTAGACTGTAAATATTTTTGTCCTAATAAACATGCAGCAATTCAGTTTAAAACAAGCTTCTCAAGTATGGCGATCTTAATCATGTTTTCCTGCAGCATAAAGATTAGCTTTTTTTCTGTAGCCTCTGAAAAGCAGGATGTAAGAATGACCCAACATGGATTTAAATTAACTGGAGCTGAATTCCATTGATGATAAGCTGTGGTTTTAATTATTCTTGTCTCTTCTCAAATGAACTCTGTAGGTTTTCCACCCTATTGTAATAATTTTCTTAAAATGTTAATTATAATTTAATAAGCCTAGTGGCATAGCAGCAGTGCATAAAGCTGCCACGCAAAATGCTGTAGTTCCAAATACACCCTTGGGTTTTCATTAATCATCAAGGCTATGCTGGACCATGCTGCAACCACAGCCCTAGCTGCCATGCAAAGATATTTCTTGGTTTGATATATACAGTTTTATAAAGAGACCCTGAGAACACTAGATGTCTAAAGGGATTGTTAAACCTAAGGGGATTTTAAGCATTTTGGGCATTCCTGCTTTTGCCCTGTATAGCTCCTGAGTTCATTAGAAAATTGGCTCACAAAAAACACATCTGGGAAACATCATACTGACACCACGTTGACTACCATGAGCATACAAAAGGGACGATCACGTTTTAAATCCTGCCTGATTTGTGAATCCTCTCACTGCAGAGGTAGCGATGACCACCTGATACAATAACAACTGTGCACCAGTTACACAGGAAATAATTCACAAAGAATTATTTGTTAAAAAAGCCTCTCCTAAAACTCATCATAAGAGTTGTCCATCCCATAAACAAAATGAGCACTCTCAGAGTCCATAATCAACCAGTCTTCACCCACATCCTTTTCACTCAAGAGAAGTATGTTGCTGCTATTCCTAAGGATCTTTGTTATGTATTTTCATATACATTAAAGTTTCAAGGATAGGTTTTAATCTCACTTACCCTGATTTAAATCCAGTTTAACTACACTAGCAATTTAAAAGGACCGATATTAGCCTGCAGCTTTTAATCTTAAGATTTTGGAAGAAAAATGGATGCCAATTCGGTTTCTGAGAGTTAAGTTTTCTTTGGACGTAAAAATGTTGCTATTGTCTGCCTGTTTTGCATGCAAAACTAAGGACTAATCATGGAAAATTCACTATCTATAGAGCTTTTTTTTTAAAAAAAAAAAAATGGCTTTTTTTTGCAGATATTGCACATGTTTATATATATGCATATTATTCTTCAAATTTTAAATCTCATTTGCATTTAAAAAATGACACTGCAATTTGCTTTTCCCAGCTATATCAGTCTTAATTAATCCTAACAGCTACCCAGCTTTTTTAGATTTCTATTATTGCTATTTAAAGTTGATAAGACTTCTAATTGATCCAAATTACATATTCAAATTAGCCTTTTATGAGCTCAAATTAACATACCATAGACATTTTATTTAATTTGGTCCCTGAAATGTCACAAAAGTAATCTGGTTTTAATATATTAATTAGTACAAATTCACAAATTATTAAACTATAATAAATTCCTGTATCTGAATATTCCTCTTCAAATAGCACTCTGAAGTAACTTATAGTCCAATATGGTGTTATGCATTCACAAGTCTTGCTTCCTCAGGTTCTTTAACATTTATTTATTCTGATGCACTTTTGTTTTCTATCTCACAAGAACTAAGAAATTAGAAAAAGCCTTTGGGATTCTCTGTCTAGGGGAGATAATGCCTCAAAATCCAGGTGTTTGGGGTTTTTTTGTAGGCTTTTTTCCCCCCCTATTATTTTATTCACATTCAGAAGGTTGAAAAGATTATAGAGATAGTAAGTTTCTTGCAAACTTGTCTTATTTTAATTAAAACATTTGATTTCAGAATTTTGTTTTCTTACTTTATAAGCTCACCTACAGTAGGAAGAGCCATGCATTATTCCCTACCTTCTCAGAGCTTCTCTGTTGCCCTATAGAACACCTGAAAGATCTCCAGTGCAGAAGGAGAACTCAAGTGGCTCTCCCTTACCCCCCCCCGCTATCCACCTACCTTGGTAGCACATAAAGTTAAAAAATGTTTCTTGCAAGACTAGCAATATATGCCTGTTTACTTTTTAAAATTCATTTTTTTTTCATTCCGTATTATTGGAAATTTGCTGTCTTTCAGAACCCGTCCAAGTGATCAGGCTCTGAGATTAGTCTAACACACCTTTGCATTTTCCCAGGTCTATCAAAGACACTTTTACCAGTTCACTAACTTTTGGATCTAACCTTTCATAACTGGAAACAGTGCTCTGGATGGCTGTTACCTAAACCTGTGGTGTGATTCACTGCAGAACAGCAGTTATTGTCAGATACACCTATTCAGCCATTTATCTTTGTTTAAATGACCAACAACAAAATCCAGTTCTGGAAAACCAGGAATCTTTAAAATACAGATCGAGGCTACAGTGTGGTTCTGTTGATGAAATGCCATCAGTGACTGGTTTCATAAGGAATGCTTGTCGTGACAGAAGTATACAGCTCTAACCGTTAGCATCCTGCTTTTTTTCTGCATTCAATTTGAACATTTGAGACTGAGTTCAGTTTTCACACATAACACAAGTCCACTATTATTTTACACCTGAAACCACAGTTTTCCCAAAGATGTGAACAATGTATTTTGTTTAGCAGTTGGCTTAGCTGAGTGATGGCCTCATCTGCGAGTTATCTGCTCCCAGAGATGAATCAACTGTGTTTTCCTCATTAAGTCATTCATCTGCAGAACTTAAGTACACTTCTGTTCACTAGAAGTTCAACTGTTTGTAAAATAAGACCTGTAATTTTCCACGTTACTGGTACTTACACACCATACAATACAGATGAACTTTTTTCTACTGAGTGTAATGCATGTTAATCAGTCCAGATGGTAATGGAAACATGGCAGAGGCGTGCAGTCTCAGCTGTGAATGAGTTTACCTGGGGATGGAACTGGCCAGAATTCTTCATTCATAGAAAATCTCAACAGTGTGAATCTCAACTGACTTCAGTCCAACTTAGAACCAAATAAAATTTTTTTTAAGCTTATTTCTCAAAGGAAGTTCTGTATGTTGTATGCTATAAGAAGGCCAAAAGTTGGAGCTTTCAAAGCACAATGTTTCTTTGATTCCTCAGCTGCTGAAAGTTGTCGATATGACACACAGCATCAGTTCTTAGCCAAGGAGTGTTTTCAATTCAGATGTTTTCAGTACCAAATCCTGTGGCCCCAGTTACTCTATCTCTGTTTCTTACTAGGTAAGTGTCTGGGGAAAGTGAACGTTTTCTACATTTATCCAGGCTTTCTGGAACTTTGGCTCCACAGGCCCTCAGGGCACAGTCTTACGTGAAGTTCACTGTGAAACAGTGTCTAGTTTGTAAAGTGAAGTTACTAAAGAAAAAACTGTTGGTCCCAAACCCCCTCAAAATACTTTCCTGCAATTTAAAAAAAAAGTATCAATTAACCCAGAAGAGGACTTTCAATGGCAAAAGTCTTCTATTAACACTTTGTTGCCGTCAATTCAATAATTCTTTAACAGCTGTTTCCAGAGTTTCTGCTCATAATACGAAATTTCTCCAACAGCTACATTAATTTACATACAAATAATACATTGACCCCTAAGAAGTTCCTCATTTATAGTATCAAAGAAAGTAAGCACAACTTTAGGAACTTTGGATACCTTTAAAATACATCTTAGTTCAAGGAAAGCTTCTCAAGTTCTCATCAAATATCTTGAGTTTTACAGCAGAAAAAGAAATACAAGCAAACTGTAGCAAACTTTCACAATTCTGCTATCACTGGATCATAACAAAGAAAACCACAGTTCTGCTGAAGCGAAGTATATATGCTCTGTAACTGAGGTAAGGGAAAGTGTGGAATATAAAGCCTACAATGCCACAAGTCAAAAAAAAAGAATCAATAAAGAAACTGCAACACAGAATGATACGTATGTCAGCTGATGTTTTTGAAGTACAAAGGTAGAAAGTTATTTTTTATAAAAACAGCTCAAGTGGAAAAATATACTTCTCTGCCCACTTCAGGATTATATTCAAGCTTTCTTGAGTCATTGCCTTTTTTGGGGGTTGTTTTCTGAAAAATCCTACTTTTGGGACCAACTCTCAGTCCCAAGACAACTCATCTTGATTTCAACAAAACTTACCCTTTGTAGACAGTGTTGGGGATAACTTTTACAAGACTAAATCGTTAAAAGTTTTGAGAAGAAATTAAAAAAAAAAAAAAATCACTCAAGGACAGATACTACCACAGTGGAAACTGAACATAGTGTTTGAATTTATCTCGTTCACAGTTTAAAAACCAGGGTTTTTTTCATGTCTTTCATTATCTATACAGTCTATATTACAAAGTAAATGAAACATAAGGTTAAAAATAAATCCATCAGAAAACTGTTCAAAATAAACTATCAAATATAAAGCCACTGGGTTCAAATCCATCTTTGGTTAATGCTTGGTTACGGCTCTTTGATAGTTTCATGCTGGAATGATTTGAACTGCCTCAAAATTCTCTTAAGCCCCTTTGTAGACTCTTACTCTGCTCACTAGTGAGAAGATTCACTAAAATAGTCCAGAAAGATGGAAAGTGAACGATCCTAATTAAGAAACCATTTCCTCCCCATTGAAAAGTAACCCTTTTGCAAGACAGTAACTGAGCAGGGTGAGAAGATAAACATGTGGCATTACAAAATACACTGTACCATTTGCACTATATAGTTCTTTATTCATCAGTATTATCAAATTTCCATAAAATTTAAAGTGACTTAGAGAGGGAAACCTAGCTCAAAATGAATCTTCCCCAAAAGCCTACCTTAAACTTTTCTTAGCAAGTTCAGATTAAACATTTTTATTAACTCATTATTCCCAAACTAAAGAGCAATTAAGAAACAGCACTACTCTGACAGGCATTTAGAACAGAATAGACTATTTCAGTTGGAAGGGACCTGCAACGATCATCTAGTCCAACTGCCTGATCAATTCAGGGCTGACCAAGTCAAAGCATGTTATTAAGGGCATTGTCCACGTGCATTACAACAGCCTTCAGGCACTTATATACACATAGATATACAGCAGCACTGAAAATAAAGGATGTATAGTACAAACATACTGTATATGTTTACTACAAAAATGCTTTTTGGAAGTCAGCTGAGCAACAATAATCCTTTTCAACCTTGAATTTGAGCAGGTAGGTAATAGCAGTTAATCTGTAGTAGCAAAGCTGACACTGGTTATAAAGTGATACAGATCTGATGGTCATTTTATTTCTTATTACAGTATGTGTTTAAAATTAAATTTTCCGCTAGAAACTAAATTACTTTAAGATCTTTCCCCTTGGACTACTTTTGGATCTGGCATTGCTATGAACTATTATACAATTCACATTTAAACACATTTATCAGAAGCCCCACTTGCCTGCTCCCTAGGACCGGGAGAGGCTGGGAGCAAGGAGCCTGTTTGCTCCTCATTCCTGATCCTGAGCCCAAGCCCTGCTCTGTTAATGTTCTCTGGGCATCTGGGTTGGGAAATGAGAATCCCTGCTTTATTCAAAAAGACATATACTCGTGAGCAATACTTAACTTTGAATCTGGATAAATAAAAATTCAGAGATCTCAATCTTAAATGACTTTGTTGTGTTCATATCTTCAGATATTTACTAAGTGTATGATATTCTGCACCAAAATAGCACAAGAAAAAAAGGCTCAAAACATTAATTCCTTTCATTTGTAATACATGTACTGAGTGATGGAGATTGCAGCTGTTGCTTCCATATCTTATATGGCTGCATAGAGGGGATCTGCAAGGAGAGAAAGTTAATATAGCTACAGTAGTTTAAAATAAAAAAAAATTAGTCTTCCCCTAGATGCATAAAATTTGCACCTAGAATTTTAATATTGATCAAAATATTTGCCAGGTATCACACAGCCCATCTGAAATTCTCCAAGGGAAAAATCTACCTTCAGTCAGACACCTCAGAAAAACAGCATTTTCACAGTACCAGATGTTACTGGAAGGTGTGTTTTGTTTTTCTCATTTCACAGGGCAATCCAGTATGTGTTGTTTATCAATCCAGTTACACCAAAAGCAGCCTACAGTAAATCTGCCAAACAAGCTTTGAACAGTGAATAAGCTAAAAATCAGCAGATATTAACATGATTTTTTAAAGCCAAAACCTCAAAAACTGAAATTAAATCAACTTCTTATTACTTAAATTGCCCCAAAGTCTGAATCTCTTTCTATTTTAAAGTGTCTGTACAGGAAAATAGGTTAATTCAGTATTTTGACTGAATATGAGGATTTATATATAAATATACATATAAAATTGTAAAACATCCCATCTCATTTTATTAGTCTGCTGTTCTGACACTTAAATGTGTATCAAGTGAACTTTGCTTGTTATTTACTATAACAGCATATAGCTAAATTGATTTACAATAAACCACTTCCTATCCTAGTTCACAAAACTTGGCAAAACCTCAGAACTGGGTAAAACTCTCCTTCTTGCATTGTTTTCAAACTAGACTAATGAACTCATGCCTGATTTATACCAACAGACATCTCTAGGCATCCAGAAAAGTCACACCAGTTTACCTAAAGACATTGTCAAATTAAGAAAAGCAGCTTTTGCAAACTACACATGCTACACAAACTATACATGCTGTTACTCAAGCCGGGTTTACATGAGCCTAATCCACTGGAATTAGCTATCTATGTGTGATTTCTCCTGTAAACTACACAGCACCATGCAAAAAATTCATAGCTACTGCTATAAATATACATAACTTTGTCAATTAGATACTGCACTTGAGCTAGTTAAGAGAGATTTATTTAACTGGGTGAAGTGCTGCAGTGCTTGAGGTCTTGAGCTAGCATCTCTACTCGCTACCGCGCTGATTTTGCACGGTTGCTATGCACCATGCAAAAAGGCTGGCAGCAGGGCCGATCTGGGGGGGGGGTTGCTCTTCCCTCATTTCTGCCTATTTTCCTCTCCCCCAAACCCCTCCACCCACTGTTTTGCCTCGTCACTTGATCTGACAATCAATTGGGAGGTTGTAAGCTGCATCAGGTAACGTGTCAGAGCTAAAAATATGCTTAGCAAGAAAGGGGGTCTTTTGTATTGGACAGTTGCTGAGGGAAGCAGAGTGATTCAGCTGGGATGCACGGAAAGAAAAACAACTAAGCTTTTTGGAAGCACAGTGCATTTTTCAGAAAACCAGATGCAGTGCAGCTCTTGCACAAGAGGCCTCTGTATGAGCTGTAGAATCCCTCTCTCTGTTTGCCTTAGGAGCTGAACAGCTATACTGTCGCTTCAATTTACTAAACAAAAAAGTGGGGGGGGGTAAAGAAGAGGTCCTTAATAGCTTATATACAAAACACACTTTTATCCTGATCGGTTTGATTTCATATCACTGCTTTTGATTTATACAAGGTGATTTGTTCCATTCTCCTCGTGTGTCCTCTTCAGTCACAGATTTAATTAAGATTAAGAAAATGAAAAGGTACTGAGAATTAGTCAGATTTTTGAGACAACATCTGTAACAATTATTCATTCAGGACTAGCCAGAAAAGATTATGCATATACCACATTTTGAGGGGAGGGAATGCATACCAGACAGTAATTTCTGATTTATGGAATACAATGCAATTTTGTGCTAGACAAGTGTCAAATGTGACTAATAATTAACTTTCGTGGAATCTCACAGGTCCTTTTTCTGGGCCCAGTTTGTGGATGATATAGGTCTGCAGAACCCTTTGGACTGGCTGGCTAAGACATACTAATACATAAAACACATTTCACTTCCTTTGTTAAAGCTGACTCCTCATCACAGGTTAAGATCTCCATTTACTTCAACATTCTCTACAGTTTTCTTAACCAAGAATAAGTGTGATGGTGAAAAGAAAGCAATCGGATGAAATTGATCAAAGTTTTTGCAAGCAACAAGTGACACTGCACCTCTTGCACTGACTGAGGATACAGCTGAATGCAGGCTTGGCCACAGCAAGTTCCTCAGAATTTAGGAATCCCTGTTACACAGACTCAGCGTGGCCAGCCTCAGGAACAAGGAGCACTAGTAAAGTATTATCCTCTGATAGCTAGTGGCACTTATAGGTAGCATTTAGCTCACTTAAGTATTGCTCTAATCAGTAAGACTTCACATAGTCACACTTTTGCTCTGAAGGGTTACTTTTTTCCCCACTCACATCATGAAATCATTATTATTCACAGATTCAATTTAGATTAGAAAGAACAAAAGATAGCCAATGTTTGCAAGTGTGCTCGATTAGGGTTGCAGTAATTCTACATTATAATTCATTTTCATGTGGTTTTAAGTAAAAAGAGGGAAGACTGTGAAACAATAATTGTTCAGTAAAATTGCCCTTTTCAAATTCTTCCTTCAAATAGCTGGTTTGTGGCACAGCTTTTCCCTCCCTTGCAGAGGCTGAGAGCCCCAGCGCTGCTAAAACTGTGCTCAGGTGGGGGAGCTCAGACCCAGAGGTAATGGGCAGAGGCTGCACCCAGCAGCACTGGGGATGGGGGGAGAGGTTCAGTGCAGACGCTCATAGACTCTCTCACACCAGCGCATCCACACCACAGGGCAGGATATACTAACTTCACGGAAGAGCACAGTGATAAACTCGATAATAGCTTTGTTTCCTGTCTTGCAGTCTATGAGATACAGCTCCTCTCTGCTTTCTCCCCACTGGGAAGGAGAGGGCTTTTCCTGTGAAGTGCTGAGTGCAATGAGGCCATTCCCACAAAGCCTCCAAAATATGGATGTAACCTCCTTAGGGCAATCTCTAAACCAGGAAAGTAAAGATC
This sequence comes from Ibidorhyncha struthersii, assembly GCA_013398815.1. NCBI lineage: Eukaryota > Metazoa > Chordata > Aves > Charadriiformes > Charadriidae > Ibidorhyncha > Ibidorhyncha struthersii. Next base: position 1,366,278 of record VZSZ01010485.1, read on the forward strand.
TCTTATATTTCCCATCTCCTATTATCTTGTCCAATGGATTCACAACACTAGCAGAGACAGGCCACTGAGACACATCCTGCCATTTCTTATATTCTCCTGTGCTATAAAGGAGAGACAGAAATGTCACACCTAACATGGGGAAATGAAAGCTACTTAACATAAGATCAAGCATAGCCATGAAAGAGGAACAGGAAAGCCACCACATATTGATGTTGAAAGAATAAATTGTAGAAAACCACTCAGAAAAAAAACCCAGAGCACTGACGAAACCACAATGTATTATGTTCTTATTCAAACAGAGCTCCTCCAACACTGCTGTACACCTTTTCTCTGCTTTCAGCAACACTTTCCAGGCCCCCACCAAATTTTAGACGTGCGCACTGTGTGCTGACAATAGAGATTCTCCCTGTCCTCCCCTGTATCAGAGCAACATCCCAGGGTACCCTCTGGGGTACCATGTTCACATGAAAACTTTTACATCTCCATTTACAAGGATTTATACTACTAGAAAGCAGCAGTCCTTGCGTGAAGCAGTAAGCTTGGGTGGACATGGCTATGAGCAGACCAGGTCACCTACCTTGTTAAAATCCAGTGAAGAAGACTTTGGAGGTAAACTAACTGAAATATTGAAGATCAAAAGCTAAAATTCAATGATTTATAAAGTTTAATATAAGTATAGAAATTAATTGTACTGATCTTACTAATCACTATTCTGTGATCCTCCTGTTGAAGGCTGAAGATAATGACAACTGATCAGTATGTGTGAATGGGTACAGATACATAATAAGAACATGACAGAGTAGTGAAATACAAAGGTGAACAGAAAAATATAAGTATCTACAGCTTTTGAAAACACAAAGATTCATCTTGCAAAATATGTACCAATTTTACATCCAAATTACTCATAAGCATGTTTTTGTACACGGTTCATCTTATTGCTACTTCCCTGCTCCGCGCCTCCTTCCATGCCCATAACAGAAAAAACATAAAATGGAATTATAAGTCACAGCACGCATTTGAGATACTGCGTAATCTGAGTTGCAAACCCACAAGTGAGTCACAAAAGATATCCCAAAACACCTGACAGCTGACTGAAAAAGCCTAACCTTCAGCCAACACAGATTTGTTAACATGGGGTTTTAAGCATGATGATATCACGTGTGCATTACTAGCAGGTTAGAGACATTTAAATCCTTCTTAAAGTACCAAAGAGAAATACCCTCAGGAAAAAATAATTATTTAATCAGAGCAGGCTGCTTAGCTGTACAATTAAACCTGAAAAATCAAGGTCTTGCAGTAGAATTTTATAAACAAAGGGGAACTGCACTCAGCAAACTGCAGAGATAAATGCTCATGTTCACCAGGAACCAAACAGAACAGGCCCTTTGCACTATGGAACATTGCTGTGTTCTCCTGGGAAAAACCTGTTCTCACAAGTAACTTAAGGTTTAATATTTTCTTCTTAATATAGAAAGTTCTGTAACAACTTTCTAGACTTAAACTACAACAAGGCTTTGTAATCTACATACTCACAGAAAAAGACATTTTCTCCTAACTTTGTATACCAAAAATATTCCTCACTGTGAGTGATAGTGATGCCAGCAATATTTTCCCAGGGAAAAATTTCAAATTGAAAATCTTCTGAATAATCTGATATACAGGCCCTACACTGTGTTTTCCCCTATAACATTCCTGTGAGGCACAGCAGAGTCACCTGCCCATTTCACAGGTGGGAATGCAGGTCCAAAAATAAAGAAATACAAAAATTCAGACAGCCTTTTAGAGTGATAGAGACTTTTGAGAATTGCATCAGTGTCCATCCATATTATAAGATGCCTAAATATGTTCTCTATTTGAAATATAAGTATTTTTTCCTGTGTTCCCCCAGGAAGTCTGGAGCTGAGCAAGGAGCCTGGGTCATTTCTCCAAAAAAAAAAAAAAAAAACAATGCTTTAAAGCAACAGCCTCCATCCTGACAAACAGCAAAAAGCAGGTCTATAATTTAAAGCATCAAACCTAAATCTGCAGCCTTAAGGATTGTAGCAAACCCACATGCTCTGTGGCTAGAGGACAGAATTTAATTGATAGCATATATTGAGTAGTAAATTAACACAAATATTTTTGTATTATCATGTTTAAAAGCTGCCTCCAAAGAAATATTATAAATAAATAGGAATTAAGTAGTTTCATTTATATTTCATTATATTTCATGTATATAATTGTATAAATAGTTTCATTTTAATTTAATCTCGTAAGTAGACTGTCTGAATATGTATATTAACGGGTAAGAGCTGCTTATTCTGGGGTTCACTAGTAACAGTTCAATATGAAAGCCAACACTCTATACAAGAACAAGTCTCTATCTTTAGGAAGGTTATTTTTCTGCATTGTAGTGCTATGTAGTGCTAAATCCCCCTCAGCGATGCTAATAAATACACTGCTGATAATACTGCAGAAAAATGTTACACCTTCACATATCAAAGTGTGCCAGTTTGTTAAGATATCAGGGGCTCTGTACTCTCCAAAGGAGTGAAATAAAGTAAATATTAAAATTTAGATGTGAAATGGAAACATCTGAAAAAATCTAGACAGAGAACAGCAATTTTTATGAACAGATGGATGAACAAAATACAAGGTTTAAGCAGAGTCTGTAGATATCTAAGACTATCTGCTGAATAACTTCAGGAGCCTTTTATATTTCTACCAGCTCTGAAAATACGATTAGAAAGAGTGTTTCACAAATGTTTAGGCAAGTTAAGAATCAAAACTGGTATTCACAGCCTTTTGTATTTGCTTTTCATACACATTTGCCTGATAATTTGTTTGCAGTCAACAGTTCGATCTAGTGTAGTATTTCGTACACAGAAAGAGATAGAGTACAAGAGTAAGTGACAGGACAGTTCAATAAAGACACTAATCAAGAGGAGACAATATCATTGATGGGCAGATTCATTCTGTAACGTTTTTGAGGAGGTAATTCATATCTACTCTTGAAGGGGCAGATTCTGAGCTTGTTAAAACTCCAATTACATAGACAAATCTCACTGATGCTTCTCTGCTTATTGTTCAGCATCGTGATGCATATTTTTTTTCCAGGCTCCCATGCTGTTCGGTAATCTCTCAGAGCTAAGAAATCTGATAGATCCCACTTTGCTGCCTGACACCAACTTAACAGCACTGAACAAAACAAGCCAGTGTATAGCTCAAGTGTTAGCTTACATCAGAGTCTCTGAAACTTATCACCTCCTTTGTTTATCCTGAATGATATTACCCTATACCAGCCAGGCTTCATCAACAGGGTACTGGACAATATTTTTTTATTGACAGAGCCAAATGACTACAGATATATTATATTACATACTCCCTCCCCACAAAAAGGGCTCTTCAGTATTTTGAGAATTAATATGGTGTTGAGTGTCACAGAGTCAAGGAGAACAGCCCATAACAGAAAATTCCCAAGAAAAAGAAATTATTTTTTTATCTCTGTTTCTGCTTTTAAACTCTTAAAATTCCCCTTCTCATTTCTCCTGGACAGGTCATGTCCATTTTTTGCTCCCAGATTAAATTGCTGTGATTATATCTAGGTATCCTGGTTTCAGCTGGGATAGAGTTAATTTTCTTCCTGGTAGCTGCTGTGTTTTGGATTTAGTATAAAAATAATGCTGATAACACATTGTTTTAACTTGTTGCTAAGTAATGCTTATATTAAGTCAAAGACTTTTTCCAATTTCCTGTAGAAGATGAGAGGGAGCCTTAACAGGACAAGCTGGCCAAAGGAATATTCTATACCATAGACATCATGCTCAGTATATAAATGGGGGTTGGTCGGGGGCAGATATCCACAGTCACTGCTCAGGATGGGATTGGCAACTGATCATCAGGTGGTGAGCAACTGTACTGCATCACAATTTTGTATATTCTTCTACTATTATTACTATTTTCTCATCCGTTATGGTTGTATTAAACTATCTTCATCTCAACCCATGAGGGTTTGGGTTGTTTTTTTTTTTTTTTCTCCCTCTCCTATATGAAGGGAGGGTGAGCGAGCAGCTGTGTGGTCCTAGTTGCCAGCTGAGGTTAACCCACAACACTAGTAACTGTACAACACTATGTTCCTACTGTTGATGGCTCTTTCCCTTGATACAGCCACATCCTCAGGGGGCTACAACCACTGCTTCAAAGCCTCTCCTGGGCTATGGCAGGTACACCCTGCCCCACTCACATCACATCCCTGTAAAATTCCAGTACTGCCCAGGTTCAACAGCAGAGAATGCACATGAACAACTGAAGCATCAAGTTTAACAGCCCAGACCATTTGCTCATTTAATTTTCCTTTTAATTTCTGTTACACCAACTCTGTTGGGAGCTCAGTGCTCCAAGTTCATATTGGTTCTTAGTCAAGCTCTACAAAATCATCTCTTGCTTACACTTCTCAAACTTTATTGCCAATGCCATGGGTTTTGGATTATTCACAATATAAATTCCACTTCCTTTTGCAATTGTTTTTTCTGTTAATCTAGTTTTAATGGCTGAAGGTCTTTCTGCAGCATACTGCTGCCAAGATACCCTTTCTTTAAGCTTGGCAAGCACGTGTATTTGTCCAATACAGATACCTTTTCCCAAGATTTCCAAATCTCTCCTTCTCTACACAATGTTTTCCATACCCAGTCTATTGTTGCAGAAGAAATACTTCTCTCTGTTCTAGTTAAACGTAATATTTGGTGATCCTCTGAGCAAGTCCTTTGATGGGTCTTCAGCTTTTATTGTGGCTAAAGGGCCAGATTCAGAATGAAGCCTTGCAGGCAATCTACCACAGCAAAAGCAACAAGGAAACAGGAAAGTGTTTAGTGGAAGTGGCAGCCCAAGCAGCTGTATGCATAAGCTATTTAATATTTTTGTGGAAGTTTCAGACGCAGCTCTTCCAGGTCAGAACAGCAAGAGGAAGCTGTCGTCACACCTCAGGGAGGTAGACAGCCAAGGTTATGGACTGTGGCAAGATATATTTTTGCTACCCTCCTTAAAAAAAAAAGACTCTGCTCTAAGATTATTTTTCTGTTAATGTCGAATTTAATAAACAAAAGAATCTTAATATCGTATTTGTAACATTTTTAGCAAACCTATAAAGGAGAGACCAATACGATATCAATAGGGGAAAAAAAGTATCACTTGAATAGATACAGGAGAATGGAAGTATGACATGTAGAACAATCAAGGATATCACCAAAAGCATGAAGGTGTTAGGAAATGAACGGTCCAGCTGTTGGCCAGTTGTATAACCATGCATGTGCTTTTGCTAACAAATCTAGAAATCTCTTAATTCTGAATGACGCTTCTATCGCAAAAGAAAGCACATGTTTTTACAGCACTGTGTATACTAGACAGCAGGGGGGGAAATAGAACAGACAGCTATTAAAAGTTTCCTTGGAACCATCATAAATACTCATTTTCACTTTTGTCTTAAGATTTCTCTAGCTCTACTATCAAAAATTATTTATCTTCTTTCATTTTTCACATTATCTGCAAATAGATTATTCCCACTACCATTGCTGTAAGAAATATTTGTCACAGCTGTAAGAGGAGGGAGCCTGGCTAATTTCTGGATTCAGAAAACAAGTTGAATAGCCTTTCTCACCCTGCAAACACTCCTTAACATCAGTCAAGCCCATTCTTCTGAATTAAAATAGTATTTTGAAATCTGACAAGTGCCTCCACCTTGTTTTTCTATTCATATTCTGATATTTAGGATGATATGTGCCTCTACATTTGCCCCTAATTATGGTGTAAGTTTTTAGAAAAGCAACTTATTTTAACAAGTGTTGTAAAGTATTGACATATATGGAAAAAGTACTAAAACACAACAGTACATAGTTAGAATATTAACTATATTAATACATCCTAATAGTAAATGTTTGTCAACTATCAATTTAACTTAACACCACCACCCCCTCCTTTTACGTGATTCACCTTCCAGTGTGCAGAGACATATTCTTAAGGCTGTCTTGTCTACCTAGATTACAAACTTGTTCTAAAAGAGTGTCTTTCAGAAAAGTTACTGGGTATGCTTTCAGCTGGAGTCACCTGTATGTATCACTATGCATCACACTGATTAAAAAAAATACTATATATAGGATACGAACACTAAATTAAGGCAAAAGGAATAGGCAGTCTTGGAGACCTTGCTACTTATAAGAACCCTGCTTACCAGTACTTTTAAAAAGCTGAAAAATGCTCAGTAATTTGATAATCTGCTGAGTGTCAAACCTTCCTTCAGAACTGAAAAACTGAAAACTGGATAGTAAGAAGTGATTACAATGAGCCTTTTTAAGGCTCAAACTATTACTAATTGGTCACGACCATCCTGCAGAACTTCATTTGTGACATCAATAGAACAGAAGTTATAATGCTAGTTTAATAACCTGAAAGAACTTTGCTACTAAAAGTCTGAATCATTTCTTTAATATTAAACAGTACATTTACTCTGTAAATGATGAACCAGTATTTCACCAGAATGCACAGTGTTAGCCAGCCAAGACTTTTCCTTATTAAAAAAGAACAGAAATCACTGTGAGCTGAATACCACAATTCCTTCTCCTACAAAGCTCTCTTTGAGGTCAATGGAAAATTTGGCTATTAAAGAATGATGAACTCTGACCTCTGGAATCACAAAGCACAAATCATTAGTTTTTGAAAATAACCACCCATCCTAGGTCTGGAAAGATTTCAAAACAGGAGAAACAGGACATCCTTTTTCTATTATCCTTTCCTTAAGTTCACAATACCTGACAGGTTACAACAGAATAGCCTGGCAAACCATCTCAACCTCCTCATTTGCTGGCCTTTATTGTTTATCACCTACTTATTTCCTCTTTTAGGATATATGAAAAGTAACAAAGACCATAAATCTATTTAATCTAGTGAGTGTGAAGCAGCATTTGTCATTAGACACATCAAGCACAGTAAAAAGGAATACTGTCAATAAATTTAATGTCCTTTTCCAAACTGAAGTGACTGTAGGTGGTGATGAACAAGGAGGGAATGCAAACTGAACACCTTGCTTTTACCATTCAGGATATTGTAGGTGAGCAGTGTCTAAAACTAGAGTGACCAAAACGTACATGAAAAATAAAAATTGATATGGCAGTAATATTCTGACAGAGAAGATGCAGTATTTACCAAAAAAAAAAAAAGAAAAAGAATTTTTTATAGTACAGGCTAAGATCCAACACCTGTATCTTGGAAAGCAGAAGCTAGCTGACTTAACCTTTCAAAAATTCCATATAACTGCATCTCACTACATTTGCAGTGCTGAATTCAATATCATATACAGGAATTATGCCATTGGGATAGACTTTGCATGGCTCCTGTACCTGACAGCAAGACCAGTTCACTTCCAAGGCAACCTCAGTTACATCTTCCCATTACACACACTCTCCTACCTCCACAGCTCTTCACAGTCAGCATTCTCATGGATAGCCTCAAGGACACGATTACATATTGCTCAATACACCCAGGACAAGAGTAAATATAGGCATAATTCAGACAGCATTTTAAAAGGTAAAGATCTCTTGCATTGAGTAAATCCCACTCCCCTCAATAAAACCTATTTAAGGAGGCTTGGGAACAGATTCTTTTTTTAAACAGAGAGAAACAGGAGCTGAAGCCGAGAAGCTGGGCCAGGAGGCTTTGCCAAGGAGGTACTGGGTATACTGTTTGAGAAGGAAGGAGATATCTACAACATTTGAGAAAATCCAGCATATGATTCTGTCATGACATTAAACATATATTGAAGCTGCTAAGCGTACTTTCCGGGATTTCATATGACTCAATTCACATTTCATTCTTATGAATAGCGTGTTCAAAACTGCAGTCATGCTTTCTTAATACTTTTGCCTATTAATTTTTATCTCTATTAAAATAGCAGACTACACCATTCTTACAGACCTAGAAATCTGTACTTGACCACCAGTACAGATGACTGTAGATTCGTTGTTCTGAAACACTGAATTTACTTCAGATCAAACAGCTTTTCTGTTTTCACATCCGACTCATGTCTTTGGTTTGTATTTTTTCCCCTAAAATATATTTTCATTTAAAGTCAGTCCTCCACTCTACGTCTAATTTTATAGCTTTGGAAAACTTTCCCATGGTCTCAAACTACTTCCATTCCGCTCAAAATAATAACTTTTACATAACATGATATGATAGAGCAATTTAACAACTCATTCCCTTCTAACAGTTAGTTATAGAAGATTAATCTTAGTCCTGTTAGGTCTAAAGAGTCCCTGAGCTCATCAGTTGATCCTTTCTAGACACCTAAACTAGTGCTGGGAATACATGAAATAAACGCTTGAAACAAGATAAAGGCCGGCCAGAACATTTTACGTTTCAATCAAATCTGAGTAGTTCACTTTTGGTTCAGAGAAAGATCAAGTACAAAGTCACAGCAGTCTCCTGTCTTGCCTGGAGATCCCTTCTAAGCCATCAGATCAGGATTGATAGTGCTGGAGCAAAATGCCAGTCACATTACAATAAGAAAAAAAACAGACGTAGCTTGTGCCATGTGCTTTGTTCCATTAGTCTCCACTCGTGGAGCTGGGGTTTCCCCGAGGCTCCCATTGCCATCCCAGAAGGTGGGGGTTTTATTACTCTCCTTTGCACCTCAGCATATGGGTGCGATTTTACATCACATATGTAAAAATCTTCTGTATTCTGTCAGATAGGATGGTTCACCAAGGGTGAAATAGGTCTTTGCCTTCCTCTTTCTTTCATAAATGTAATTTTTCTCCAAAAATAACAGCCCTCACAATACAGAATTCCTTTACAAAATACAGTAAACTCAACCTTGGTGCTGCTCCCTTGGCAGGCATATCGTACCCTTACAGCCTTTCTTCAAATCCCTTCATTTGATCTTGACAGAGCCAGACCAGCACGCACGGCAGCAATCCAGTCCCATTAAGTGTGCTCCACCAGGCACGCAGCCCTGATGGGAACCACTATGACATCCAGGGAGCACAGGCAAGCTGCTGGGCTGCAGGGCACCTCTCTCAGTGATGCACCCAGAGGCAGAACTTTATAACAAAGAGGAAAGCCTTTGCCACAAGCATCACAAACATTCAAAAGCAAGTTTGGTGGTTTATTTTAAGATGTATTTATAATCTTTGCTTCTTCCTCCCTTTGACCATTTGAGACCTTGAGCAAAATACTCTGAAAAACAAACTTCAGTTTAAAGTATAGCCTTAAATGTCAACTTCTAACAATAACATAAATTATAATTCATTAGGGGTAAATTACTGCATGAGAATTACAAGGAAGATACAAATATGGTCTCACGTGACTTGTGCTTACTACACAATGAGTTATAATGCTTTGAGGAAGGACAATGAAACGTGAATAGTGAGAAAAAAAATTCTGGAAGAAAAGTATGCATAATTTTAAATACATTCTACTTTTCCCTGCATTTGACAGCATTTTGATCTGACATCTTCCAGATATTGAAAATGAAAAGCGATTTTTTTGTGTGTGTGAATCAAAAAACAGACTTGTCTTTTAAAATATAACACTGGTATATATAGATGAAATAAGGTTAACTCAAGAACCCAATTCCTTCCCAAGAGAGCAGGAAAACACTTTCAGAAAAATGTAGTGTGAACATTTTCCAATAAGTGTAAGCCCAGACAGAATTTAGGATATTGCCCATTTAATTTCCTTAAACAAGGTCAACATTAAGTCAAAACGTAGGTCCTGCTCTGTGTAGTTTTATATGATCATGAGCTGACTAGCTTTCTCTTAAATACAGACATGAATTCTTACTTGTATACAAATGTGCCCCCTTGCATTGCCAGAGAGTGAAATGCTTGTTTTAGCAATTTGCACAGTTGCAGCAGACTGCAGTATGGAAAGGATGCTCCCATTTTCATCCTCAAAAGAGAAAATATTTTTTTTCTTGGAAAAAACTTGTGTAATATTTTCTTTTTTAATTTTATAGAATCATCCTGAGGTTAGACATCAGCTAGAAGGTTTAAACATGAGATTGAGGTTTAACAGCAGGTGGGTAGGCCAGTTTTATCTTTTCAGTGATAAAATTTTAAGTGCTGTTCTATGCAATCACTAAACTGCTTTCCTTATTACCACCCAGTATGGACACATTGACAGCAGCAAGGAGAAAGCAAGACATTCAATATGAAATATATGCCTACAAAAATAAACAAATGGGCTCTTACTTTCTCTGCTTTCCCTCTTTCCTGTCCTCAGCACACCCTCCAAGCTTTGCTTTTCCATCAGGACGTTTACCAAACAAAACCTGGGAGATGCCAGTGGCTTCCCCCCATACTACTTGCAGGGCAGGGCAGAGCCAGAGGATGCTGCTGGCCTGGCTGCCTGAGCACAGGACTCTGCCCCATGTGGTGCCAAGCCCTCCAGTCCTGCCTGATGGAGCCACGCAGCCAAGCTGCCTACTGCACCCCAAGGTAATTTGTCCCAGGGTGGCGGCAGCCCTGAGCCTCTGCAAAGCATGCTGCAAAGCACAGGGCTGTCTTCAGATTCACAGGTAACCTTGGGGCTACCAGAACTGAACAGCAGAAAACACTGAGGACTTTAAAAGCAGTGGGTGTCCAGTTACACTACCTAATAGACTTGTAAACTTCCTTATGTTGTTCCAAATATATGTAACTAAAAGCCTATTGTTGAATATTAAATACAAAGTTAAAAATTATACTACTCATATGATGCAAATACATTAACTCAGTCAACCTAAGTATACGTAAGTCTTTCAAATAAATATTTTTATGCTGCAGAAAGCACTGCACCGCTAGGGTAATTTATGCATTTGTTGACCCTTATTTTAAATGTTGAGCCATTACACTGCAGCTTTGTGCTTGCCATAATTTCCTACTCCTCCTTCAGCCACTTCTATAAAGAATTTTATTGACTATATCAGCAAGAAATAATCTGAAATAATCTTCATTCTAATAACCACTTTCAAATTTAAGAACACTTATATTTCAGATATGACTAATTTTGTTCTCTGCATGCATATATCAAACACTCCTGTACTCTGTCAGGTTAGGAAGGGTGCAGAAGAGCCATCCAAGTGGTTCTGCACGAAGTTGCCACAGTACCAACACAGTTAGGGCTGTTCGCAGAGCAATAGTAGCTGTACAGTTATTCAAGCTGGTCTAAGAGCAATACTGCTGAAATGTTTGGAAGGTGCAGTAAGTGGTCTAATAAACTGCTGAAAGTTTAAGGAGACTGTCTATGGTATGGGTAATCCATAATTCACAAATCCTAGAATGGTTTGGGTTGGAAGAGACCTTAAAGATCACCTAGTTCCAACCCCCCTGCCATAGGCAGGGACACCTCCCACTAGATCAGGTTTCTCAAAGCCCCATCCAACGTGGCCTTGAACACCTCCAGGGACGGGGCATCCACAACTTCTCTGGGTAATCTGTTCCAGCGTCACACCACCCTCACAGTGAAGAACTACTTTCTAAAATCTAATCTAAATCTACCATCTTTCAGTTTAAAACCATTGCCGTTCATCCTATCACTACAATCCCTGATAAAAAGTCCCTCCCCATCTTTCCTGTAGACCCCCTTTAAGTACTGGAAGGCTGCTATAAGGTCTCCCCAAGAGCCTTCTCTCCTTCAGGCTGAACAACCCCAAGTCTTGCAGCCTGTCCTCACAGGACAGGTGCTCCAGCCCTCTGACCATCTTCATGGCCCTCCTCTGGACCCACTCCAACAGGTCCATATCCTTCTTATGTTGGGGGCCCCAAGAGCTGGACGCAGTACTCCAGGTGGGGTCTTACCAGAGTGGAGTAGAGGGGGAGAAGCACCTCCCCCAACCTGCTGGCCATGCTTTTAATGCAGCCCAGGATACAGCTGGCCTTCTGGGCTGTTAGCACACCTTGCCAGCTCATGTTGAGTTTCTCATCCACCAACACTCCTGAGTCCTTCTCAGCAGGGCTGCTCTCAATCCGTTCTGTGCCCAGCCTGTATTTGTGCTTGGGATTGCCCCAACCCACGTGCAGGACCTTGCACCTGGCCTTGTTGAAATTCATGAGGTTTACACAGGCCCACCTCTCAAGCCTGTCCAGGTCCCTCTGGATGGCATCCCTCCCCTCCAGCGTGTCGACCACTCCACAGAGCTTGGTTTTGCCGGCAAACCTATGAGTGTGCACTTGATCCCACTGTCCATGTTGCCGACAAAGATGTTGAACAGCACCGACCGTTGAGGAACACCACTTGTCACTGGTCTCCACCTGGACATGGAGCCATTGACAACAACTCTTTGAGAGCAGCCATCCAGCCAACTCCTTATCCACCAAGTGGTCCATCCATCAAATCCATGTCTCTCCAGGTTAGAGACAAGGACGTTGTGCAGGACAGCACCAAATGCTTTGCATGGGTCCAGCTAGATGACGTATGTCACTCTCCCCTTATCCACCATTGCTGTAACCCTGTTGTAGGTGGCCACCAAATTTGTCAGACAATTTACTGTTAGTGAAGCCATGTTGGCTGTCACCAATCACCTCCTTATTTTCCATGTGCCTTAGTGTAGTTGCCAGGAGGATCCGCTCCATGATCTTGCCAGAGACAGAGGTGAGACTGACTAGTCTGTCTCCCTTTTTTTCCTTTTTTAAAAACAGGGGTTATGTTTTCCCTTTTCCAGTCAGTGGGTACTTCACCAGACTTCCATAACTTCCCAAATATGATGGCTAGAAGCTTAGCACCTCAACGGCCAGTTCCCTCAGGACCTGCAGATATATCTCATCAGGTCCCATGGATTTGTGTATCTTCAAGTTCCTTAGATGGTCTTGAAGCCAATCTTCTCCTACAGTGGGCAGTCCTTCATTCTCCCAGTCCCTGCCGTCATCTTCTGCAAGTTGGGTGGTATAGCTAGAACACTTGCTGGTGAAGACTGAGGCAAAAAAGTACTTGAGCACCTTCTCCATATCCCAGGTAACCAGATCTCTTGTTTCCTTCTAGAGAGGGCCCACATTTCATCTAGTCTTCCTTTTATCACTGAGGCACTTTTAGAAGTCCTTCTTGTTGCCCTTAACATCCCTGGCCAGACTTACCTCTGTTTGGGCTTTAGCTTTCCTAACCTGATCCCTGGCTGCTTGGACAATTTCTCTGTATTCCTTCCAGGCAACCTGTCCTTCCTGACACCTTCTGTAGGCTTCCTTCTTGAGTTTGAGTTTGTCCAAGAGCTCACTATTCATCCATGCAGGCCTCCTGCTGTTTTTGCCTGACTTCCTCTTTGTTGGGATGCATCATTCCTGAGTTTGGAGGAGGTGATCCTTGAATATTAACCAGCTTTCTTAGGCCCCTCTTCCCTCCAAGACTTTATCCCATGGTACTCTACCAAGCAGATCCCTGAAGAGGCCAAGTCTGCTCTCCTGAAGTCCAGGGTAGTAAGCTTACTGTGTGCACTCCTTACTGCCCTAAGGATCTTGAATTCTACCACCTCATGTTCACTGCAGCCAAGGCTGCCCTTGAGCTTCACGTTCCCCACCAGCCCCTCCTTGTTGATGGCAAAGTCCAACATACATATATATATATATAATGTTCAGAGGTAACTGAGTACCACAGAAAATAATGGTCCTCCTCTTTTCCTTAAAAAGGATAGGGTTGGATTATCAAACCTATTATACTCAATAGATTCCAACTCAGCAAACACAGGGTGCTTCAGACATTATTATTATTACATTTATATTAACGACTGTTAAACATTAACCATATGAAAATTCATGAGGTAACCTCACAGCCAAACAAAGCATTTCTGTGGTGCGTATGCCATGTTAAGACTTCAGTTTCATAAAGTTTACTTACATATCTAACTACACAAGAAAATAAATTATGTTAACGCCAATGAGATTTTATATGGCTTAGCTGGTTGAAGAACTAGATTTACTTTAAAAGCAAGAAGGGGGGAAACTTAAATGAGAGCATTCAAAATCCAGAAGATTTAAACTGTTAAGAATGATTTAGGTGTTCAGGAAGCTGATTTTGGAAAGCTATTTGTCTCCCAGCACCTAGCAACCTAAGCTGTTTTTGAAAATAGAACTATGTCAGCTTGACATTTTTGACAACACTACTCTCCAACTGCCTTCAGCATCTTTTTCCTCTTCATCCTTTCAGAAACTTCACAACATTAAAATCCAAGGAGAGATCTGAGACTTCAGCAACTGATAATATATTCACAAAACGGTAAGACAACAATGTATAAAACCAGCTATCCCAGGATTGTCAGGCAAGTAGCTATAAATCATGCAGACATCTTGCCGCATCTGTTCAACAGACATGAAAAGTAATATATTGCTTAAAAAATAGTTTGCAGAGTCATACAGGACTGTAAGAGTAAAGGCAATATTTGCACTGCCAGATTCTCTCTCATAGTTTCATGATTTTTATAATAAAAGTTAAATTATTTTAGACTGAAATAATTTATCTCAGTTCTTCTCAAAATAGTCAGGGGATGACAAGGTTTGTCACAGCAGGATCATAGACATATCTGCTGAATATTCCTGCCACCTTCAGCAACCAGCCACCCTCCGAACATGGAGGGTTCCTTGAAAGGAAGCTCCCGATTTCTTTGCCTGATGAATATTACTTGTAAGTCACTTGTGAAGTAACCTCCTTCTGTAAATTTATACTACACAAAGACTCTTATATATAGGACACTAATTGCTTCCTAAAGAAAACAGGTCAAACTTTAAAATCCAACTTTTCTCAGTCTGCCAAGCTAGCCAAAAGTTTCCAGCAATTGCAAACAGGCCAAGCTCCAATAAGCATTGCTAGCTTCACGGGCCTGAGGATGGCGTAATAGGAAAGACTGGCAGTCCTTGCCATCTTATGCGATTCTTCTGAGGGACAGAGCAGACAGGCAGTGCACACCCGAAATCCAAACAGGCAACAGGAAACATCCCTTTGCTGACAACTCAATAAACAGGTTTTCTTTTCTCACATTTCCTGGAAATATTAAAATCTAATAAAATACACTGCCAAAAACTGAATGAAAGGAAACATTTTTGTTGTTGTAAGCTGTAAAAGTGTTTTTTCCTCAAATGATTCCTGCATTATCATCTCCCACATTAAACCACTCAGTCAGCTATGGAAATATTGTAAACACACTACTATCAAGATCCAGTTTTAGTGAAGAAAGCAAGGCAGGATAGGTATATTTAAACAAATAAACACATTACAGTAGAATGGACTACATTTGGTGACCTCTAGCTCCCATGCTATATATAAATAACAAAACTCAGTAATGTAGTACATGATTAATTACAAATACACTGCCCAGAGTGAACAAAAACCAACAACATGGTACAGTCTATTAAATGAAATGATGATTTTGAATTGCAATTGCTTTATAGACCACTGAATTAGAGAGTGGGGAGAAAAGATTTATCACAGGAGACCTTTAAGATCATTAGTAAAAGTTTAATTATTAAAAGGTTTTATCTCTGAAGGCTAAGTCTGTTTCTGTATTTCCGTGTGCTTCTATTTTTTTCCTAAATTATTAAGAACAGCCATCACCAACCCCACTCACAATTGAACCCCCTTGAAATATTTTATGCACTCTTAACCACCTTAATGAGATGGATGTAATCCTCTGTGGTCTCAATTCAGGAAAGCGTATAACTGTATGTTAAGTCCCACTGGGATGAATCCTCAGCTGATATATATCACATTTATGGAGCTTCAGCATCCACCTCAGGGGGAATTAAATGCCTTCTCAGTAGATTGCTGAACCAGGTTATTAAAAAAGAAATTTTAAGAAAAGTTGTTCCTGAAACTTGCATGCAGTATGGACAACACAAATTAATATTTGTATGTGGAATTTCATTATAATTATTTTTATGCAATATAAATATGCAGTACTGTATGTAAGTGTTACTGTGCATCAGATAGTATAGCAGCAAAATTTTTCAGTCAAAAGTTACATAGCACTTCCTAAAAGATCATTAAAGGTCCTTGTGGTTAGGCAATCATTTAGTTATTGATCTCATTTTGTAGCCAAAGCCATTAGGACAACATAAAACTGGTTTCAGGAAAGCACATTAGTTAATTATAGAGCAGTCCAAAACAAACCAAAAGGAGAATATTTGATTTATTCTAATTGTTTATAGTTATTATAATACTGCTGTTCTCTAACTTGATATCTTGTCTGGGGACAACTACGGGATTTTATCGGAATAGCAACAATATGGGGTTTAGACTTCTTGATTTCCTCTTAAGTAATTTTCTAATAATTCATTTATGGCTTCTACTGACAAGAACTGGTTCAAGTTTTATGTCTGATTCTGCTCATGTTGATGTCAACAATATTCATTAGGTGCAATATAGAGGTCACAAGAATTTGTGAACAACAGGAAGTTACAGTCTTACACCAGCTGGTCTGTACAAACTGCTCATGTGAATTAAGGGTGCAGAACCCAGTCCAAATGTTTCTTAAAAACACACTGACACGACATCCTTTTCAACTGGTTTCACTGTTTCTTTCTGCAGCCTGGCCCATCTTGCTTGCTTTTCTTGCCTTCTTACTACATCTTTTAGACCATAATCTCCTTGGGACAGAATTATCGCTCATTCTGTGTTTTCCAACTGCACAGCAAAGTGGGGCCCAACCTGTTTGTGATCACAGTGTAAATGCTAAATAAATCATAAAAGTAGTTGTACTGCCTTACAAACTGTATTTGTCTATTTTTTCACAATATGAGTACAGTGATCTTTTCAGCAGAAGATGCTTTTAAGTTTTGCATTTGTATAGAATCTACCACAGTAGGGTCCCAACATAAAATTGGGGCTCCTGTGCTCAGGCTTAAAATGTTATAATTGTTTCCATTAACTTCTGCCACTGTTCTGGATTGCTTCTAGGATCCTGCTTTAATGTGTGCAGATACCAGTTCAAATGACATATGATTGCTGATTGCATCTTAAGCTGTTAAATCTCACTGGGCAGAAATAGCTATTTAATTTTTGTTGCTGCATTTGCTATGCAACATGAAGCCTTTCCTTATGCACAGGATT
This sequence comes from Ibidorhyncha struthersii, assembly GCA_013398815.1. Taxonomy (NCBI): domain Eukaryota; kingdom Metazoa; phylum Chordata; class Aves; order Charadriiformes; family Charadriidae; genus Ibidorhyncha; species Ibidorhyncha struthersii. Next base: position 1,383,315 of record VZSZ01010485.1, read on the forward strand.
TCATTATACTCATCAAAAGCTTTATTCTTATCACAGACAAGACCAAGCATATCTAAAGACATATTGTAGACACTGCAGTATATTCACTACAAGTCAGGTTTGACATATTAATTTCAAGTGCATCATATGTTCATAGTGGATAGCTTATAGTTTCTTTCTCTACTATTATTCTCTAATGTTCAGTTTCTGCAGGCAAACAAATTTCTGCCTTAGGCACTTAACTAAACTAGAAGTTCCAGCATGGCCCCAATCTGCAACTGCCATGAAATGTTTCATAACATCTTTCCAGTCTTTTCCACAGAAAGAGTTATCAATTCTTGCTTGGCTTTCTCCATTGCTCCCCAAAAATAACTACCCCAGATCCAGCATATATTATGCAGATTCTGCCAAAGTCATCCAAGGTAAACAGTTCTTTGTGGGTTGTTTTTTGTTTGCTTTTCTTAATGCTTTAAGTTTTATTAATAACTGAGGGACATGGGAAATTTGGGAGCTCTGAATTAAACCAAGGAGTTGTAACTCTGAGCTGCTGTGACAGGGCAGCTGCTCCTATTGCTTAAGTCTCCCAGTAGCATAGTTCTTTATCCCCTGAGGTCTATTGAAGCAATCTCAGTGGCTTTTGTAGAAGGGAAACATGTAAAAGTCTATTTAGGTATGTGCTTGATGGTCTATCTTTTATTACAGTAAGATAATTTTCCCAAATTAATTATAGCAGAGAGATTCATACAGTTTGTTACTATAGCAATGGCTGCAGAATAGCTAATATTCCTCACAGAGGTAGTGCTACTCCTCCAATGGCAGGGGTTAGCTCCCAGTTTAGGTTCTTCATTTGGAGGTCGGGAAGAAACATCAGAGGTTACTCTCAGCTTTAAGCAGCCCATCATTCCTGGGCACAGCACGGTGTAAGAAGTGACATTTTCACACACTTTCTGCATTCCCCACTGGTCTGGAAATAGTCCTTCAGCACAGAGGTCTGAGGCAAGGGGAACTTGCATTGTCCTGCTCCATCCCACAAAACAGTGCTTGGGAAGCTTGTAACTAGCAGCTGCCCAAGGAAGTTTTTTTTTTTTTTTTTTTCTTTTCCTGCTCCACAGATGGGCACACTTAGGTCTTATTTAGATAGAAATCATAGCAACATTTTATAGGGAAAGCATACAATTGCAAACAGTCACACGCTGAATGTGGGCTGGTAAGCGTGTGCTACAGCTGTAAGAAAAAAAAAAAAGAGGAGGAGATAGGAAGAAAAATTACGGGCAAAGTTTTCTCATCAGTTATCTGATCAGAATATATATATATATGAACAGTATGTATTTTCATGCAAACTACTTACAAATACATTCTGGTCCCCTGTAAGCCAGTATTTCCACATTTTAGCTATATATTATTATGCTGTGGGTTAGCACATGTATTAAATACAACTAGATCTTTAAACAGGAAATACACTACTGAATCGGGCATCTTTCCTCCAGGAGGCAGTCTCAGACATTATAAAATAAACAGAGAATGTGCAAGACGTGAAGCCAGTACTGTACAGCCCTAGAATAGCTTGGCCACTGGACAGCATCTTTTTAAACCTGTCAAGTTTTTTTTGTTTGTTTGTTTGGGTTTTTTTTTTTTTATATACCTGGTGCCCTATAGACAGGCATTTGTACAACAGCATGATGAAGCTTCTTCCAAGCTTTCCATAGTCTTTACTACTTTTTCAATCTTGCCTTCCTAATCAAGTTTCAGAAAATGGTGACAGCAGATTCAAGTTCCACATGCTCCCCACTCAAGAAGAGGTCCTAAATTCACGCTAGAACTAACAAGTTTGGGTTCCGAAGTTATTGTTATTGGCCACTGTATATTTGCATGAGCACCACATACTGACACTGTCCTACTTTTAGGTGCAATCACTTTCCAATTCTCTGTGGCAGAGAACATTCATTTTCTCCCTGAGATCCTTAAAGCATGTTTGAACTGGCTTCTCTTCCTCTAGAGTTTTTACGAAGTGCAAATACATTATTATGTCTGGCCATTGCCAGTCATTGATCAGCACTGATTTAGCAGGTATGAAGCAAACTTGGCACAACTTAGTATCCCTGCAGGAGACAGAGGTCATCATTTCAATTATAATCCTCTTTATTTACTACGATTAAATGAATTTGTTAATAATGCCAAAGCTCAAGTTGTTTAACATAACTAATTAAGCAAGTAACAGACTATTCCATCCATTAGCAATGCATTGCTTCTCAGGCTTCTGGTGTTTAACATTTAACTAAAATGTTTCTATAGCAGACTTTTAGCAAGTACAAGCAAAGCAGGGGAATTACAAGGTCAAGCAGCATCAGAAACATCTGTCATTGGAGGTGAAAGCAATACAGAATGTGGACATGTAGCCCAAGCCAAGGCAGTATTTTTCTTTTCCATAAACAAACAACAAAACACAAAATGATGACAATAAAACAAGTAGTTTTGAAATGCTCACCATGTTCTGCTAAGAGACGGAAAGGAGACCAAAGTGTTTTGCACAGAGGAGGTAAAACGCAATCCCTGCTGCCCTATCCTATTATTTTTGGCACGTGGATACTTCGCTTCATAGCCCCAAAAGATGTTTAATTCACTATAGGTCTATTTGAAGTCATAGGATTTATTGCATAAAGGAAAGGAGTCACTTTTTTTGTTGTTTCAATATTATGGAGTAGTTAGAATAGGAAAGCCTAAATACGCTTGATCTGAATGACTTCAAGGGGCACAGAAGCTGATTCCTGCTGAAATCAGGAACTGCAGCCAAACCCTGCTGCCCTCCTCCCCGCTCTGGCCTGAGGGACACAAGGGAGACGAGACATCCCCAGGTGCCTGGAGCACTGCTATTCAGGGAAGCACAGCTGAGAGCACAAGCAAGAGCTGGGGGCAGCTGCTCCTCATGGCACAGCTCCAGGCAGCCAGACAGATTTGGGCAGGCTCAGCAAGCCCACCACAGCTGCCTGCCCCCTGGATAGGGGGAACTGGCAGAACTGCTGGCAGGAGACACTGCTTGCTAAATAATGTGACGAAGTATTTAATTTAAGTGTTTTGGAAATACTAGTCCAGGCTTAGAAAACAGACTGCAAGCTCTTCAGGGCAGGGACCATCTGTCTGTTTTCTACTTAGGATGGAGAGGTCCTACTTTTTCACTGAGTTGTTAAGGCACAGCTGAAGTAAAGCAGGGTAAACATAAGCATCATACTTTCAGGACCTGAAAACTGCAGAACAAAATGGATGACTTAAATGCAGAGTGACAGGCAGGCACGGACTAGTTCCCAGCAATACAGGGCACAGCTCTACACAGCACATTATGTTCCCCAAATACAGCGAATACAGCTTAGTGTGCTGCTGCTCTCACACCCTACCCACTGACAAGCATCCTCCAGGACTGCACCACACTGTCAGTTTTAGGGTATTTTTTCTTTTATGTATGGAAAGGAAAAAAATACCAACAGCAAGACTCCCTCCCCCCAGGTATAAACAAGGCATTAAAACACATCAAACCTCAGTCAAAAAGTGTGACTTCTGTTAGGAATATCTTCTCAGAGCTGTTTGTTTCCCAGGCAGTTTAGTTCATTTCATAGAGCTGCACTAAGTATTCAAACTCTACAGAGATTATTACAGTCCATCAAGACAGTACTCCAGCAGAAAATTCTACACCTAAAAGCCACTAAGCAGGATCACAAGGATGAGAAATTCGGGGGTCCTTAAATCAAAACCTGATGTTGCTTGGAGATAAGCACCACTTCTACCCCTTCTTACTCCTTTTTTTCTTTGGCTCAGAATTTCATTTGAGCTCCTATAGTCTCTAGTTTGGCAAGTGATTTGATGGTAAAGCTTCTGCTGACACACAAAGAAAACTAATTGCATTCACAACATATCCATCTTCCTGTAAGTAGGCTGATACACATTTACACAGCAAACCCATCACCTCACTCCTGCCTTAGACCTTGCCTATAATAAACAGTTGAGTTAGTTTGGAGATCAAGAAAGTTAGAAACTAGTAATTCAAATGAGAAAAAATCATTAAGCTCAATTCACCAGGGTTTTGCAGAGTATATATTGGAGCTGGTAGTTTTTCATTGATATGGCAATGAATGGTCCACATGCTATAGCTATGTCTTTTCCACTGATTAATTGTAGTTCTAGGAACTGCTTACAAAATATGTTTCCCCAAAGTACCCTTTGGGGGTCCAAATAGAGCCATAGCTCTATTTTGCTGAACCTGGGAATCTTACAGGGTTCTAAGGACTCAAAGTGCTGAGGGACAAGCACCCAATACATTACATCTGTGAAGATTACTACTGGTGTTTCTTATTCCTACCTTCCCCTAAGCTTCTGCAAATAAATATTCCAAAACACCCTCTTGTCTTTCCCACATTTGTTAGAGGCTCCTCCTTCTTTGAAGGTTACTGGCTTATTCTCTCCCAGGAATATCTTCACTGCTACTCACTCATGGTTGAAAGTCTTGGACAGACATTTCCTCCCCTCCTGCCACATTCTTCTGCAAAGAAGGGTGGAGAACCAAAAATAGCTGGAAGAGCACCAAAGCCTGCAAGAATGACTGCATTGCTCATTTTGCCCTTCTTAAAAAAGAAAAACCACAATTGGCTTTCCAGACATAAAGCAGTAACACAAGGGGGCAGCTGTACAAGGCATCCTGTGCTCCAGTGTTCACCAACACACCCATAAACAGGGAACTGTGACGGAATACCAGCACTAAGTTAACATGCTGCAAAACACACTGCCTCCAGTGCCATGTCTCAGCAATGCACCCTGACTCTATTCAAGACAGGACAAGAACTGGATGCTAGAGAATAGGCTGCATAAGCTGTCCAAGAAGAGACTGTTAAAACATGTCCTGAGCCCTACCTTCCTGCAGGTTAGTTAGCGCTTTCGTTAGCGATTGACAACCTTAAATCTTCCCTTTAGTTAGGCACCTCTAGCATAGTTATACTGAAACCTCCAGCCTTTACTTCAATAATGCCTAAATGCTTGCTGCAGAAGAACTGAAACTCTCCCTTTTCCTGTCAAATGGATGCCCACACTGTAAAGCGTAACACTATCCTTATACCTGCTTGCTCTCCTTGACCCAATGAGGGTCCGAGACTACCGGACAGCCTGGTAATTCCTTTGGACTGAACAGGCATTGAACCTCCATCCTGGCCAAATTCTTTGTCACAGAGCTATTAACTGGACAACAACTGTTCAATAATGTCCTGCAATACCATAAACCAACCGAGTGACAGTACAGCTTTGGAAAAGCTCTGGAAAATATTTCAGTAAAGTAACAGCATAAAAAGGAACGTTACTAACACCCAGCTTTTATCACCTGTTTATGTTTAAATTAACAAGCTCTTTTCAGGCTGGGAAGAATCATAAGTGTACTGCTCTATGTCATAGATCCTTTGTGCTTCCTCTCAAAAATACAAGATAATGATGAAAAAATTAATAACAAGGGAGGTTGAATAATTTTAAAAATTTCTTTCAATACCGCCATGTTTACTAGTTGTGGAAAATGCTGCCATTACAGTATGTAACAACAGCATTTAATAAATAAAAGTAATTAAATATCTAATTTCTATAACAACGCTGCATAACTGAAAAAACCTTACCACATTTTAACTTTATGTGAATTGATTAGAAAAGTACCCTTGACCTACTATGAATTTCTACATACAAACAGAACTAAATAAACCTTCAAAAGACTTTCATTGTTTTAATTTATCTAGTTATTGCATAAGATCATATGATTAGGTCATTTTCTACTACGTTTATAATATGTACAGGAACAGTGGGGAATGGCATTTTATCCAGTAAATTGCCTTGACATCATCCATCAGTAAAGAAAAATGGTGCAAGTTGCACAGCAGTTTAGACTACCCCACCATAACAAAAAAAATCAGTGTGCTCTGCACTTGTGTAAATGGTACAAAGTATTCTTCAGCTATGAAACACATGAGACAGGAATATATTTGTTGTATATTTCTAAAAATCAGAAGAATATCAACACAAAACCAGATGTTAGTTTCCATTTTGACTACAATTCAAATGGTAGGGTACAAGATTGCAAAGCACTGGACAGCTTATAGCATTGATTCAAGCAGGCTCCATTCCTCCCACCTGATGAATTTTGAAACTTTATTTATCAGAGATTTGCACCTTAGTAGTTGTGAGTGAATATGGCAACTGCAGTCTAGACTTATACTTAGGAGGGTGGCTTGAAACTGAACCAGAAAAAATAACGTTATAAGACTAGAGCAAGTTGATTGCCTTTAAGCCACAAGTTCAGCTGTACCTAGCAACACATGTAGTAAAAGTTTGAAGTCCTATTCTTGGTGCCGAATTGCAGGAATTAGAACTGTCAGGTGCTGAGCACCTTGAGCAGCTCTGATGTATAGCCTTGGATCAGGCTCCTGGGAAAAGAGCTGCACGAGAAGCAACTGTGAGAAGCTTTGTTGGGGCCTCCCCACATTCATTCAGGAGCTTTTATTAAAACTCAGTGCCTGAATTTTAAAGTCTATTAAGTATTAGGTCATTTTATAATCAAATAAATATGTTTTTACCGTGTGTTGTGGTTTAACCCCAGCTGGCAACCAAGCACCATGCAGCCACTTGCTCGTTCCCCCCACAGCAGGATGGGGAAGACAATTGGAAGAGTAAAAGTGAGAAAACTCGTGAGTTAAGATAAAGACAGTTTAATAAGTAAAGCAAAAGCCACGCACACAAGCAACGCAAAGCAAGGAATTCATTCACTGCTTCCCATCAGCAGGCAGGCATTCAGCCATCCCCAGGAAAGCCTGGCTCCATCACACATAACCATTACTTGGGAAGCCAAATTCATGGCTTAACTCCAAATATCCCCCTTCCTTCTTCTCCCCCCAGCTTTATGAGCATGTAGTTATATGGCCCGGAATATTCTTTTGGTCAGTTGGGGTCAGCTGTCCTGACTGTGTCTCCTCCCAGCTTTTTCTGCACTCCCAGACCACTCGCTGGCAGGGCGGTGGTGAAGAGCAGAAAAGGCCTTGACCGCTTAACAACAACCAAAACCACCGGTGTGCCATCAACACCATTCTCACCCCAAATCCAAAATACAGCACTATACCCATCTGCTAATAAGAAAGTCAACTCTATCCCAGCTAAAACCACAACACCAGTGTTCCTGAGTTTGTCAGCAACTCAGATTAGCTTCCTGCAGGTATGATGGTGCATAGGTCATTTTCATCCATTAATGTTTTAGAATATACACCAGTGACACCTCAAAGAGCAAAAACTTGTTATAACAAGTGTATTGGTATTCAAAATAAGACATTTTACTTATACCAACATATTAAGCAGAAACGCATGTGGGGTATTTCCAAACATGATTATTCTACAAAGCCTAAGCCACTTGTTTCAGCCTTAGCTGTTATTTCAGCCACAGAATTCTGTGATAATGCTGGAATTTCAAGCTTTCCTGAAAAGTTACCTCTCCAAGTATTCTGTACCCTTCAAATGCAATGTGTTGTACATTACTGTAATTTATAGCTGCTCTATTGTAATCACTCATTCTAGGTTAGATTAACAAACCCAAAATATTCTTTTTTAGTTTTGTTTAGAGGTGCACTTCACTACTTGTGCAGGCTATACAAAGACAAACTCTCCTCTACGTTATTTTCTAATAAGATTAAAGATATACTCCGATTATTTAGGTCTCCAATGTTATGGATGGAATTGTTTGAAGATGCTGGCTTCCAGCTGTAAGGGCAGAAGAATAAAATAAAATAGATGGGAGAACATTCCATTAATCTAAGTCATCTAGAAAAGACTCCTGCCTGGCTAGAGGCACATCCCTCCTGCTTGCAGCACCACATGCAGTGTTTTGTAAATTGGTTCAAGGGGAGCTCTAAAAAAAGAGTGGACATTAAATGTCAGTTAGCTGACAGCTAGCAAGCAGCTCGAATCTTGCTGCACTTAATATGAAAACTGTCAAATTGGGCAAGGGAATAGATTGACTTTTATTTATCGAAGGCAAGAAACTGGAAGAAATGAATTCATTAATATTTGACTTGTGAGGGTGTTTGATTTGTTCCAAATTATCAGCGTAGGAGGACAGGTAAATTAACTGCATATTGTTCACAAAATGTATAGGGCTTAATAAAGTCCCATCTTCCATGTGCTAAAGTTCACTAGGAGTGGTAGCAGAAGAAATAAAACCCAGATCTTACTTGTTCAACAATCCTTCCTAGTCTTACCTATTTTTAAAACAAGCTCTGGAGGGTATAGGACAGACAAATGAACAGTTTTTCCCCCGCAGATATGACTGGTCAAGAATAATGACAGTATAACAAGAGGGAATTCAGCCAGCTTCTCTGTTTCAAATACATGAACATTTTTTTGAGGACATCCTAATCTTGTCAAAATAATCAAACAGCTAATTCAAGTCAAGCAAGGCCTCTGACACACAGTGGATTACACATTCTCAGCTAGTGTGGATTTACAGTTGGTTTAGTGCAGTGGTGGAATAGTCTGTTTTGCTGCAACTGAGGTCCAAATTCAGCACGTTCAATAGCAGAGGAGAGAAAATTCAAACATTGTTGCCAGCTAGATGTCTTGGGGGACTTGAAATGATAGAAAATCAATTCATCCCTTGGCAAAACCCACTCTTGTAAGCTGCCATCCTGTTTTGTTTCAAGTGAGAATAACATTGATGTTGATAACACCCACTAGGTTAACATAATCTAATAGTTTGTGGCCAGTCAGAAATGCCACCTTAGCAAATAAGATGCCTTAAACCACCACCTGGCAAAGCCATAACAAAATGCTGGAGACCATTAATTCGAATTTAAGGCCTAGCATTATAAGCCAAGACCAAAATGCCGATTAAAAGCACCACAAAGTTATCTCGTTCCAGAAATTCAGCTTGTATATATAAAACCATGGCCGTGCAAAATTTGTCAGTCCTCATCTGGGACCTTCTCTCTTTGCTTGCTTATCAGCAACAATCACGCCAGCAGAACACTGGATGATTTATCATTCTTCAGCATGGGTATTTCTACTTTTTATTCTTCATCTGAATAATTCAGGTAGTTCCCAGGGGATTAGTATCAAACTGCTCTTTTGCAGAACAGATGCTCCACTTCTGCTTTCACCGCCTCCAATATTTGAGGCTGGTTGTACCCATCAACAGAGACATCACCTCTCTGATGCTACCCACTTCTGTGAACTTTAAAAATTAGAAGTAGTATTGGAATATTGTGGAATGAAATCAGAAAGTCACCCCCTCAGCAAGCACAGGTGTACTAGAACTGTTCCCAAATTTAAGTTATCAAAGTTGTTACCACATTACTCATTCTGTTAAGTTACATTCTCCCTGAGTAAGACAATCCTTGTCCTATGTTCATTTCTTCCACCTCCAAAAAATACCCCAGTGACGCTGATTTGCAATTAGTAAACTGATGGCTGGCAAAAAGTGAGGCAAATACAAAAAAATCTGCCATTTAAAATACTGTCTTAATTCTCTCTCTAGTAACCAGTATTATAATTCTCCTTTCTAGAAGAGCTGTGGTACCAATTTCATTGACTGTATTGTACCTATTTATAAATAAATTTTATATTGCTTGATGCTCTTTGAGTTCTATAAGAAATGGACTTAGATTGCCCTACCTGCTATTCATAACATTTGCAGGTAGCCTCTATTTGGCAAGACAGGCAGCACAAAAATAAAGACAGATCATTACATACCAGAAAATTTTAAAGCAGGACCAACAGCAAAAATAAACACAGTTAAAAGTTTTTGTGAGGGGTTTAATTCTAATACTCATATTTGATAGAAATGCTTGAATGCAAGGCGTTTAAGATAAATCAAATAAAGAGGTCCCCCATCTATTTCTTGAACACAGGCAATTTGATTAAGCACCTTTTTCCTGTTGCTCGTCTTCAGTGATCTAAGGATTCCAGTTTTCCCTACGCTACTCATTAGGGGTTGTTCACTGACACTCAAAGGTTCACTTCCAACACAGAAAGCAAGTGTGCTCAAATAAATCTTAGTCCTGTGGCATAATCTCCAACATCTGCATACCTGGCACAGGAGTGTCAGACCAAAAGTAGTCCTGAGGGACTTGTGCCACTCTATTTGCCTGTGAAGAGCAAAGCCCCAGCTAAGAAGAGTTACATGAAAATGAGAACTAACTTGTCAAAGGGAGAGCTAAGATATTAGAACTTAAGAAAGAAGAGACTGAGTTATTCTACTTCAGTTCAATCATGTTCACAGACCTGGATCTGAAGGATTCAGCCATATATTTCTTCACCCATCCTTATTTTAAGCAAGAAGGATATTTTTCTCTCTTATTTTAACTAGAGCCAAAAATACCACCTCTGGTGACAAAGTGAAAGATGACAATGATAGTGTTGGCAGAATTAATTGCTCTGTCCACTCCACAAAAAGAAAGTTTCCATAATTCTACATGGCCTTTCATTTTAGTTTATGGAGTTTGTTTGGGGTTTTTTTTTGAGGGTATTTTCTTCTCTCCAAGGAAAATATTTTATACTCTCTTCAAACCTTTCATCCTGAGAAAGGCTACCATTTTCTGCAGTCTCATCCCTAAAAAAGTCATCTTGAATCAAGAGAGCAAACAAACAAAAAAGAGTGCAGAATTACCTCTTTATACCAGAAAAATATAAAACTTGAATCTTGGCATCTACTTTTAAAAACATGCTTTCTTTTACTGAAAAAAAAAAAAAAATACACCCAGCCCCAAACCCCAACCTATATACTTAAGAACAGACCTTACCGTTGTTACTGAGACAACTTCAGGCAAATCAGGTTAAAAAAAAAATCTTTTATACACTAAATCAGATATATTATTGCCATTTTTTTCTTTCCAGTTTCTATTTTGCCTACAGATAAAGAATGGTGGAAAGGAACAGCCTGTTCTTCGGTATATCTGAATTCTTGAGTTTTCTGTGTTCCTTCAGCTTTTTAACATGTCCTTGCCACAGAGATCATGAGAGGAATAGGGAAAATACCAAGCATGTTTTCACATAAAATCCTTGTATTTTCCATCAAAAGGTAGTGAAGTTCAAAATTAATTCTTAATTAAATTTTAGGCTGTGTTAAGAGAGGTCAAGTATACCGTTACGACCATCAGTGGTTTTGTTCAGCTAACAAGCTACAAATCTTTTTTAGCCACCTTTCCTTGCATTTTGCAAGATAATGAATCATTTTGTCATGTGTAGAATATTATCCATCTGAGGACCATCATATGATCAAAAGACATTAAAATGTGCTCTCATTATGGACACAGTGATTATTATAAATCCTTATTTTCAGGCCTTTAGCAGATCCATTTTATTAAAACATGCAGCAGCCAAAGATTTCTCTGGAACTAAGTGTAATCATATGATGACAGTACTGATGTCTCTGAGTGAAACAAAAAATTCATTTTCAGATTCTTTTGATCATTTTGCATTGCATGAGGATAAGTGTTGTCATATATTAAAGGCTCTTACATATTAAAGACAGTTTGTACTTAAAGAATCATGGTCTTTCATTAGGGGTATCCATTTTTTTCATGAGCCGGTGAAAGAACTTATTTGTCTGTCTCTCTATGGATTCATCTATTAGCATTTGAAGAGACTAACTTAAACAGTATGTGGAATAGGAAGCTGCAAGTAAAGCCTTTTTCCTTCTTTGCAATCTTACGGAGACTTGTAGTGCCCATAGCATCTCTCTGAATCTTCACTGTATTTAATCCCACAACACCTTCAGAGATGAAAGGAATATTATCCTCTTGATGGGGAAGTGAAGCACAGACCTCATGCAGCATTGAGGCACCTTCTTCACTCTGGTATCAGATCTGGATATCTAAACACCTTTTGAGATATGAGCCTAAGTGGCCCGAGGAGACACAAGAAGTCTACCAGGAAGTAGTATGTTAAAAATATAAGTCATTTTACGAAGGTCTCATATGTTCGTATCTATTCCTCAGCCTGTTTGTTGTCATTTAGGGCCTGGAATACCAGAGTCAGCAATCACGTTGCAACACAGAAAAGAGAATCCTATCATTTCTATACCAAACTGATTTTAAATCCATTGCTTCATGGCTTGAGAGCACAAGCCTAGGGCTGCCTGTGTGGGGAAGATGACTGACTGCAAGCAGGACATATTGTCAGAGTACAAGAAACTAGATGATCAGAGAGAAAACTCTGGCTGTTCCTCCAGCCCAACCAGACTTCCCAACTTCTGGGTTTCATTCACAGCTGCTTCCCCTCTCCATCACATTGTCCCAAGTAGAGAAACACTGGCTTGCCACCTGGCTGCAGGTGACTTGCACAGTATGTTGGCAATGCTATTCATGCTCTACTTTTGAAGGACACCTTTAAAAAGGTGTGAGAAAAAAATTACTGAAATTGATCTGTCAAAACTGACACTGACTTCCAGATCCTTTGGGGCACCTTCCTGAATTCTGTAAGGAAAATAACATGCTTTCATTAGAGATAAATTGTTTTACGACTTCTGTGTGCCTTCATTTGAAATCACTGCAAACAGCTAAACCAGATTACTGAAGCTATGAGCCCTTTTAGTTATTAGTGCAACTGTAAAAGAAACTAGAAGAATATTATTTATTATCCCATTTAAAGACTGCATAAATCTGGATCTATTGAGTACGTATTTTTGGAGTGCTAAAAAAAAAAAGTTTCAAGAACAAATAACAGCCACTAATTTCTACATTACCTAAAAATATTCCCTGAATCCAGATACATCCTTCCAGCACTTTGGCTTTTTTCTATCCCATGCAAAAACCTCAATAGCAAAGAAGCTGTAGATATGCTGCAAGTCAGAAAACATAACATGACTACAAAACACAAACCCAGCTCCAACTGAAGCTTAACATTGGGGGGTGTACAGTGAAGTCTTCAGACAAAAGGTACTGCAGAAATACCTTCCTATTAGTATAGTGGAAGAGTCCACCAAAATAATAATGAGATAGAACAGAGAACAGTTAGATGCTTTAGCTTATAGTTCTTATATCCACTAAGATAAAAATTTGAATCCTGTTTCTTTCATGCCCTCAGGACTTTTCCTCCCTTTCCTTATACCAGGCACGATGCTCTGGACTTATTTCTTGCAGTCTAATGAAAAGTCTTTGACTAAGGCTGAGCCAATTTCTCTTCCAGCAATTGTTAGGGTGATTCCCATCCTATAAATCTTTCTTGAATATGATCCAATGTAGTATCCTATAAAACCTTCAGCTACCCAAATCTATATACTGACAAATTAGAAATGGCATTATCTCTGGAAGAATTGTGAAACAGTGAAGTAAAAATCTGCCTTAAATTTTCTCAAAATAAAATGTCGACAGCAGAGTAATCACTTAGTTTAAAGCTTGATCCTCCAATATTCATTAATTTGTTAACATGTGAAGGAATTTGGACTCTTATAATGAAGACCAGTAAGGATTTATACCATAGCAGAGATCATAAAACAGGAATCTGATGTGTTGCATGAAAGGTGAACTAGAAAGTTTTAAAGAGGTCAACTCTTTTTAGCCAACCAAGTTATGTAGAAGCCTATGGATGCAACCATTCAGCATTTAGGAGAGGAAAAGCTATGTAGTTTACATGACAAACGTAAGTACCCCACAACTGCATGTGCAGAAAGTTACAGTTAAAGAGATTTACAAAGAACACTTAGAAAACCAAGGTACTTAATTACATTTTGTGCCTTGGGAGAAAACACAACAAACACCAACGAAACCACACCCAAACCCCCAAGCCAACAAAACACACCACTCTAACTTTTAAATAAACCTAGAAGGTAAGATTATGCCCATTAACGGTCCTGCATTCTGTTTTGTCTGATGCAAGAGCTGACAAGACTGTTCACTCCTCACATCTTGATGCCTATAAAGTGTCCCGATTCAGCACTCATCTGATTACAAAAGAAACAAAAAGATAAAAAATTGTTTTCAAATACTAGTTTCAGAGTGTCTTACCTGTTCACCCTCCTTATCAACTCATGATTTAAAAATCTCTTTTAGGTAAATACCTTTCACTGATAGCCCTCATTCCAGACACAGAAGACAACCCCTTTTTGCAAGGTATACTTGTACATTCTGCCTGAGCAGAATGAAGAACATAAGAAAAGAAACCTAACAAGTATCTTGCCTAGAATTCTGCCACAAATTGTGGCAGTTTGTTCAGTTTTTCCAGTGAATTTTGCTGGAAGGTAAAAAAAAAAAAATAGAAAACCCACATTTGGATTCAATTCATCAGTATAGATCTAGCATGCATTCTGTTGCAGTCAGCCAGCTTTACAAGTAGCATAAGACTAGAATAATTATGCATATGTTAATTGTCCCTAGTTTAATTTCTTTAAAAGTAACAATAACGGGCAGTTCCTTCACCTTGATGGCACTTTCCTGTAACAGTGAAATTGCACGTCCTTATAAGCAAAGGCAGCCACGCAGATGGGCTGTATCAGCTAGAGTGGGGCCAGCAGGTCAGAGGAGCGGGCAAACGGCTGACTGAAGGATACAGGAAAGAGTGCCAGACTTTTCTCAGAGGTGCAGAATAGTAAGATGACAGACAAGAAATGCAGGCTGGAAGATGAGAAATCTTGAAGAGTTTGTGAAATGTCCACCTTTAGAGGTGTTCAAAACCCAATGGGACAAGTTCCTGAGCAACCTCACCTAACCAGACATGCTTTAAGCAGAGGTTTGTACCACATGATCACCAGAGATTCCTTCCAACCTGAATTATTCTGCAATTCTGTGAAACTGTCCACTATATTTTGTAACAGATTAAGGTAGACTTTGTTATTTTTTTAATCTTGGTAGTCTTACAAATAGTCTGGAGTCTGTTTTTTGTGGGTTCCCCCCCAAGCCTACTATGTCTATAGTAGATGAGAACAGTGTCCTTCAGTGCTGTACAAATCTTTAAAAAAAGTGCCACATTTATCTCATATACCTATATATGTAGGTATATATGTATACCTAATTACCTATATATAGGTAATATGTGGTATCTCATACCAACAGCACTGATTTACCTAACCTGGAGGTAACTGTATCCTCGTGAGTGCAAATGCAGTGACTGCTTTGATTTGTACCAGAAAGCAAAGAAAAACAATAAAAGCTGAACTAGAAGGAAGAGATGTAAAATTCAAGCCAGTTAGCAGTATTAGTATCAGTCTGGGGTCACTGTGGTATCTTGAGTGCAGGCACCATGCAAACCCATCAAGAAAAAGACAAAAGGGTGATCAGAGATGAGATTTAGCAAAGCAGAGCCCAGAGTGAGTATAGATTCATAACCCGCGTAAAGATATTTTAAACCAACATTTTTCTTTTCCCTGAGCAGAAACTGCAAAGAAACATGTAACTATCTCAAATCAGGGTGCTTTCAGCAAGGCCAGTCATTCTGAACAAAGCAAACTCAGAGTCAATGCCTCTTAATACAGTTCAACAGCGTGCACTTGAAGGAGAACAGCCAGCTGAATCCTGTCATTTTCAGATCTATAAGGTGGTCTGCAAGTACAGAAGGTGCCCATGCAAATTTCCTTTTGATGCACAGATAAAAGTGGTAAATGATGTGTGGTTATTCTTATATATAAACCACACAAAACCATGATTCCATCTGCTTGCCACCAAGAGAAGCCTTACTTGTCTTGAGACCTAAAAATACCCTATTTGCACGGCACAAAGTATGCTCAGTCTCTGAAATGAAACATATTAAAGGATCTTATGGTCTTTTAAAAATGCAGCTAATTACTTTTAACTGTTCCTGCACTCTTCCCCCATCCCCAGTTTTTGTTCTTATGGATGAAAAATATCAGAGAGGACCAAACAGTTCACCTGAAATAAGCCTTCATAGTACCAGTCACAAAATGAAATAAAGAGGAGATGGATTATCCCTGACCCCTTTTAATAGCCCCAAAATCACAAACATTCAGAACTGAAGACTTTGCTCAGTTTCTTGCTCCCACATTCAGTCTCCGTGAGACAAGGATTTCATGCAAGAAGCAGCAGTTCATAGAGCAAAACACAGCTGCCCACTCCAGAATACTTCATACCCTTCCACACTATTTGGACAGTTGCTGGGGCAGCAGAAAAATGAAAGAAAATAAAATAATGGACTGCAGTTCTTTCAGATTGATCCAGCTAGCTCTTACTCTGGAAAGATTCTTTAGTGGTTTAAGAAAAAACTGGGGCCTATATATGACTTGAGAGTCTGGCTTAAAAATGTTTCAGTCTAAACTAGTCAAATTCATTAACAGTTTTGAGTTAACTGAAACCACATTTTATAGCAAATAAACTGGTCTGGGAGGAAAAAAAAATTAATCTCTTACAGCCAGAAGCCTGAGAATCTATTTCAAAATACACATTTGTCTGTTTCTTATTTCCTTTTGTGATTTGCCATTATTTATAAATCCTACTGAATTGAATTCAATATCAATGGTAATAAACATTAGGAGATGTTGTTAACTGCTTGGTGCTTACCTGTTAGACACACACACACGCACTCACCATCTTTATGGAAAAGTAGTCCTTTACAGTAAAGTTAATAAATTCAACATTTCAAAGTATTAGGCATTTCCATTCAAACCCAAGGTAGAATTGATTTTACATACTTTAAGGAAAAAGGACCATCATAATTAAGCTGAGAATTTAATATATTTCTCAAAGAATATATCTCATTACATTTAAAAGGAACCAAACCTAGATGAACAAATAGACTGTGGCTTCTACCTACCCTCAACATATCTTGATCAACTGGCATTTTTGGCTTTCAAAAACCCAATATAAGTTCACTGAAATCTTACTCTTGGTTATAACAGCCATTAGATCCAACCTATTGGTAGGAAGTCAAGGCTTTTTAATACAAAGACTTATTTCTAGGAGATTTTATTTCCACAGAAACAGCCATATGAATAACTTCATGCTTATCTTTTCATTCATGCTTTCAGAGACTGTGACCAGGCACAGACAATCATAATATAACCATCCCAAAAGAAATAGTTACAATCAAGCCCTTTTCTCTATGCAGAGTAAGTCTCTAAACAATACTTTTCGCTACAGGAAAATTCAACCAAGTGTAATGAATTTTATCACACAGCAGCTGTTCAAATAAAGCAAAGCAAATTTGGCTTAATAGTGACTTGATGAGCATACACTGGTCCAACAGAAAGGCCAAAACAAAAATGTAGCTGTATTGTGTGTTCTGTCATGTAGTAAGGTTTTGAAGACATAAAAGAACAAAAAACCTTAATACGTCAGTTTCAATTCTACTCAACTATGCTGGATATTCAGATAATTAAATTAACAGTATGCAGAGTTTTGTCAGCTACAAGAATTGATCTGATGACATATAGGCACCATAGGCAATGTCCACTATTGCGCTGGTAAGGAAAATCCTGTTCATTAAAAATGAATTTATAAGAGGAAAATGAAAAGATTTGGAGGCACACTACTGTACCCTGTAGGCATCAATCCGGAAGTAAAAATATTTAAAGTACTTTTCTGTTTGAGTTAGACAATTCTTTTGTATAACACACGATACCAAAAAAGCTCATATAGGATGAAGAGAAAAAAGCTGATAAAGTAATTTCCTAGCAAAGTATCACTTTGATGAAAAGCCAGTAGTGCTCTCAACTGCTCTCTCACATGATGGATATGAAATTTCTGTAGCACATTCCCGGTTCAAGATCAAGTTTGAAATTGTCCTCTGCTATGGGCCAAATTATTCCAAACAATTCAGCCTTGAGGCACAGTGCAACAGAGCTCAAGTATTTCTTCAAAGGGAGGAAGGAAAAAAAAAAAAAGAAAGACAAAAAACCACTTGAACAGTTTTAGTTCAGAAAATAAAGCTTCTGGACTGAGTATATTTTGAGAGGATGTATACGGCTTCAAATCTAACATTTTAGTATGGTGATAATGAATGCCTTTTTAAAATAAAAAAAAAAAAAAAGAAGAGAATTCCTTCTAACCTCTTCTCATAGAAATGTTGCAAGATTTCACATTTCATCAGGTCAGAATTGGAAAGCACTGTGAGGACAAAGCATCATTAGAATTAGTTGCAAACGGAGATCTGGTTTCTTCTCTGCTACTCCATTACATCTGGACACAATCAAATGCTCTGAAAGACATCCCATTCTCATCCACTGAGCTGCAGGTGAACTTTGAACACCCACCTGTAGATCCCCAGGAAAGGCACTCTGCTTTAAATTTCTCAGTTTCCATGCCATAAAGGCTGACCTGCAGAGGGTGACAGTAGCAGCTCCAGCTAGCACAGGTGGTCTCAGGCCAGGCATGCCTCAGTTGGCCTTTCAGCTCCAAGAACCACTCACTTGGCGATATTCTAAGGAACTATTTGCCTACTTATGAGGTGAGCCACATTTTTCCTGAGGTAGGAAGGACTCACTATCACATCCCAAGGCTCCCCCTCAATGCACACTTTCATTCTTCAACATTTAACAGGAAAATGAAAATTAGAATAACTGGTCACTAAGTGTGGGATATACTGCATGAAAGCCTTCTCCTCCTGTGTCTCCAGTACTTCAGACTTCATCGCATAACCTGTCACCCTCCTGGAGTCCTCCCCTGCCTTCAACTCTCCACCTTCTCCTTTATTTTTAAATAGAAAACACCCCTCCTTTCTCCCAGCTGATTTGATAACCGAATAGGGCTGATTGAACCTGATAATGTCTCTACTGTCTTGTATTAGTGACTTACAAAACACAAGGAGACAGCAATTTGTGCTATTAATATGGACAACAACAGTGGAACACCCTCATCCTTTGAGAAGCAAATTGAGAGTTTTCAGCTGGAAGCTCTTACAGCTTCAATGTGCTCCTTATCTGCCTTTGTCGACAGTTGCTGATGAGAGCTAAACTCTTGCATCCATCCCAGCAAATTACATGAGTTTAATCAAGTGGCTGTGTGATATATTTGGTGACAGCAGATTTAGTTACCCTGCTGTGATAAAGGGTTGATCAATGTACTATTATTCTTTCCTTTATTGGCTTTTCTTTCTTCCCAGCAAGCATAATGCTATAGTATCACAGACCAAATTTTCTACATTTGAGAACTCATTACCCACTTCTAAATCCAAGGACAATATTTCCTGCTTCAGCAACAAACACATTTGTTACATCTCAAAATTCATGGTTTTCAGGCAATCCTTTAATTTTCACAAAACTGAACTGCTACTGCATTGAACTGCATATTGGCCACCACTATTTGGAGACTTCTTCCTTATTTTTTTTTCTAATTAGTTCAAAGCAACAATCTTTCAACAGTAGTCAAAGAATTCCTGCTTTATTGTCTCCCCCAAAAAAAAGGAAAACAAAATAGTAATTTAGTCTTTTGTCCCATTGCTTTCCAGCCTTGATCAGTCTACTTCTTAGTCCAAGACCGAGCTAACAATGTGAACTTCAGTCATACAGCCATTGTACTGTCCTTCCCAGCAAATTCGGGCTTAGATAACACAATATGGCTCCTGTTCAATGATCAGATGAGTTAAACACATTTTTGGCAAGCTTGTCTAAATGTATTCAAAGGAAATATTTCCTATGTACTTTCCCTTTCAAAAAATTGTTCCTACAGGTTTAAGATTTTGATTTCAAAATGCCTCATGCAATGTTTGTTGATGCTACTATTAAATCACTTTGTTCTACAGCTCACCTAGGAAATACCTTTTTTGGCTGTAAAATGCCATCTGATACCTAATAGGACAACAAGCCAGGACAAGATTACCTGCATTCTTTCATTTTTGTGTTTTGGGGGTTTAAGGTCTTCCATCCCAATTTCACTCTGGGATATTACAAGAATGCAGCCTTTTGGAATAAAAGGGCAGACTTCAAATTAAAGAAGAGTCTGTGCTGTCTGTAGGACTTGCCCTGCTATTCAGTGTGCTGTTATATATTAAAATGTATATTAAATTTAACTTTACACTTAAAAAGTAATTGAAGGATCAGAAAAGCAAAACTCCCCTTCAAGCTTTTTGCTTTTACTGCCATTTTCTGTCTTACTAAGCAATGTCTTTATCATGATGTCATTTCTTCTAAGGTAGTAATTGCAAAAAATGCAGAAATCATTTATCTACAGTAGAAGTTTGGAATGGGCACTTAACATTGGAACTTACCTTTACATCTTGATTATAAAAGAAAATGGCCCATATGGCAGAAATATCTTGAAGTGAAATGGGAGTTCGTGAATTTATAGCAAATGTGATAAGGGTAAAAAGATCTCAAGAGGAAATGCTGTGATAACAGTCTTTTAATAGACCTAAGAGAAAAACTTGCTAACGCTTACCATAGCTGAGCAAATAAAGGCACCAATCAATGAGAAAAGTTGCTAGTTAAACAGAAAAGAATCCAGAGCAAAGTTCATATAATAAAGTAATCTGCCTTCAAATGAAAGTTAAAACGCAAAATTCTTAGTGAGACAAACCTAAGAGCAACAAATTAGAATACAAATGAAGATACCTGCATTAGTGGATGTTGAGAGCTTTTAACTGGCTTAGTGACCAAAAGTGCAGAAAACAGTTCACACAAGCGGCTTGGAAAAGGGGTTGGGTTGGGAGTGTGTGTGTGGTGTTTGTTTTTAAAAATCAATATAATTTTCTTTACCTATTATGAAATTACTTCAATGGATGCAAAAATCAAATCTGTTCATCAAGGCAATAAAATACCCATTTCTTAAGGAGATAACCTGTGGTTTCAATTACTAAGTGATAAAAATACTTCTGAACTCAAGGTCTGTGTTACTGGTTTTGGGGCCACGCATTTATTTCTCTGGTGCGGAGCTACTCTAGGGAAAGAAATTAATTTCTTATTGGATATTACTGAAAGGACTAAAACTGCATGTTTAATTAGCTGGAAAATCTCCAAACTGTTATTCAAAGTTCTCAATTCTTTTCCCCAATTGCCCTAACAGAGACCAACAGCTTCTGTATTATCAGCAATCCCGAATCCTCCTTCTTGTGCATCTTTAGACCTCAGCAGTTTAAGTCAAAAGGTTGTGCTCCAATGACAGGCAAAAGATCTTTACACATTGAATAAGACTCCTATAGTCAAGCATTCTTTAAAACACAATCTAGGTGTAGGGATATTATTTAATAGAATTGTTATATGTGAAATAGAGCTAACATCCTTGTTTCCTGAGATTAGTTTGATTTCCTAACTACGTTACCCGTGGAAGTTTAGTGTCATACAAAAAAGTAGAGTGAAAATATAATACCACAGAACAAGAGAACTTCGTCACTGGTTTGTTTAAAAATCACTAAAGCAAACGCTTATTGATGGCACGAGTACACCATAAGAAACAAAAGAAAGGCTCATAAACACATGGCACTACACACCAAAATCCCAAACCTGATGTCCAAACATTTAAATGTGAGCATTCAAAAACAGTGTAATTTGTCTGACTTGATTCAGTCAATAAGTAATTAGCATTTTTTCTGTAGAAAAAGTAATCTATAGAAGACAACACATGCACTAGCCGATACATGCTTGCATCTACTGCAGTTACCTACTCCGAAGTCCTCCATGCTACACTGACTGATCATTTTCAGGTCTATAAAAATACCCTCCTTTGAAAGTGTGATTGTCACAAATCAAATCCTCATTTTCTAGTAAAGTGAGGCAGAAATGTCAACCTTTTGCTGTGGAATTTAGATCCATTTTGCCACATAATAAACTAAGGCTTTTATTTTTATTATTCTCTTTTCTGTATCACCTACACAACAGTAGGCAATAGCTCTGGCATACATGGAAATGCTGGGCAACATGTCAAAACCCAAACAGAACTATATCCACTGATTGGTCATAACAAGACAGGTAAAAAACCCAGTCAGGTTAGCCCCTTTAATTTCTTTTTCATTGAAGCAGAATGAGGGTGGGAGAGCAGGAGAGACAATCTAGGACTACACGGAGCCAGAGATCTTGCAAAGCAGAGTGTGTCCTCTTCTCCTTGCCCAAATTCTGTTTCATTCTAGCCAGCATTACATTCAACAAGTCACATCATAAGAGAAAATGCAAGACTTTTTCACATTTTAAATTGGTATTGCTATGGTCAGGTTTATCACATGGTGCACTCTATCAATGAGTGTCTTATGAAGTAAGATGCTATTTCAGTTCCTCCTGATGTAAATTAAAACTAGTGAATACAACTGAATTAACAGCTGTTTCCACACTTCTACATACAGAAAAGGTAGCTGATTTTGTTCACCAAGTGATTCATTTTGGATTATTGACTCACATCTAACTGTTAAGGAGCATGTTCATGCTTATTGTCTTGACTTGCATTGGGAAGTTCTTGTTTTGTTTCCAATCTCCTACTCTTTTTCTCTCCAATTTCTCCTAACAGCCACACTACAAAACTCCAGAGCAGATTTGTAAACTTTAAGACAGAAGGGAGAAGAAAAGTGAAGTTTTCTGTTATGTGATCACTACAGATCCGGAAACAATAAAGCCCAATGAGAGAATCTGCAAAATGAAATGCAGCTGCAATATAATGACCAGGAAAAGGATTCAGGAGTTATTGCAGAAAAATCCCTAAAAGCCCTCATCAGAACAGCCACAGGAACAGTGAGGAAGGTATTAAAGCCTTTACACTGACAGTTGCAGCTGGAACGGGTAGAAACAAATTATTTTTTTTTTTAATAAAAAAAAAAACAATCACAAAACCAATAACAACTCGACTTTCACCAAAATATTGCACTGTAGATAATTACAAGATCATCATATTTTATCAATTATCTATGAAATAAAAGCATACGGCTCAAATTCACCATCAGGTTTGTATGGCCCTCTATTGGCTCAGGTACTAGAGGCTTCCTTCAGTGCAGAGGTCTGCCCAGCAGCACAACAGCACCCCACTGACAGCAGCCACCAGCTTGTCAGAGATGCGCAGCAGCGAGCGGTGTGCCGCTGCCTTGCCTGCATTGCATGGCCTTCTCCTGGGCAGCAATGCCTATGGGAAATGTCACAGCGCTCTTGGTGTGATTTTGAAACCACCTGTCCCAGGTAAAAACTCACCAACCATGTCAGTTTCTATGGTGTAACTTTAAACCAGGTATTACAGCTGAGGGTGAACTCTGGTTTTGCTCTTTGATTATCCTGCCAATG
This sequence comes from Ibidorhyncha struthersii, assembly GCA_013398815.1. Taxonomy (NCBI): domain Eukaryota; kingdom Metazoa; phylum Chordata; class Aves; order Charadriiformes; family Charadriidae; genus Ibidorhyncha; species Ibidorhyncha struthersii. Next base: position 1,406,425 of record VZSZ01010485.1, read on the forward strand.
AAAAAACACAACATACACTACACACCACACCAGAACAAAGCCTTGTGCTAAGAAGTACCTCCGGCCTGTCTAGATGAACTTTTAAACTGCATTACACCAACAGGGTCACAAAGCCATCATAGTTCTAGTGAACACAGCTAGGAATGACAGGTTAACCAAAACAAACACAAAACTTTCATCTGAACTGCTGAAGTTAAAAAAAAAAATCAAGTTACAGATCTCAGTGTTTCAGGACATTGCTGCACGTGTCTATTAGCTGAAAAGAAAGAGAGCAGCATAAAAGACATTTCTGAAGTGCCAACCAAACTTTCTTTTTTGCTCAAGGAAGTATATTCATTGTTGGTTAAAGTTCTCTATATACCCTGTATTTGGACAAAATTTGCACTTTGGGTGTTTCCCTATTCTGCAGTACCATCTAGTGACATTTGCAATGAATGGGAATTGAGCTTCACTGCAGTGGTACTTTTTGGTGGTGCAATTATTGGACCAAATCTTGCAACTCCCATTTTAACCATTTCTTTCCTGGCTTGTTATGAGCCCCATAAGGGAATATGTATGATAGAAGATACAGCCTATAAGAAATAAAAACATTCATGAGCCCAGACACAAAGCACTTTCTGCCTGCTTTCTAGCTGACTGGAAGAGAGATTATTTCAATGAGTCTACAGGTGTGAAACCAGCTTTAAAATAAAATGGAGCAATTAGTAAAGCACTTATGCTAATCTACTGTCACTACCCATCATGTAAGTCTGTAACAGTATCTGAACCATAGGGAGGAAAAAAATAATCTAATAAACTGTGTCATTGATGAAGATAGCTGCTTCACAGTTCCCAGAAGATCTCAGCTGAACCTGCCCCTCAGAAGCATTCTTGGGAAATCTAGACAGGGAAAAAATATTTCTAAGCACATCCCAGTATCCTCTTGTGTACTGAATACAAATGTTCTTATCAAAGCGTTAAAATAGTGACTATTACTGAGAGTTAAAAGACTGTATTTGTTAAAAATACTTTAGATGTTGTTCCTACAGAGCAAAATAAATACTTCATCTGTAGGCTGCCTTATCTCAGCTTTACTGGGGAGATTGAGAGAGACAAAGATAATGAGTTTTTACAATGTCACAAAAGGTAAATAAAACCTTAAACTATAAAATAAAATCCTTTTGTAACAAAAGTTTTAACACCATTTTACACAAAAATGTCATCAATCTGGATTTACTAAGTACTTTTTTTAAAGCCATTATTCCTAACTCAACTCACAAAACAAAAGCTCACATTCTCAAACAGAACTTTTAATACCTATTCCTAATTTCGATACCAAATACTATAAATAAAATTTAAGAAGAAAGAAAAAACCCAAAAGCCATCTTTGAATAGGTTTTGGATCTGCTATATTTGTTCAGGATACAGACTGCAGCTTAAAGACTTATTTTACACTATAATGATTCATGCATTAAAAGCTGTAATTTATGTCTAATGCAGAGAGAGAATTTATGTGCAACACCTAGCTGAAAGACATACAAAATGATCTGGAAAGAATACTTGAAGGACAGCTGATCAGCAGCAAGCTGGAATTACTAGCAGTTGTGCTTTTTTTGCTTAACAAATATTCACATCATCTATCATCTGAGCAGTTAAATGAAGTTTTTGAAATAAACTGTGACCATAGCTAATGCTGGACAACAACCTAGCTGGACTTTCATCAAATGAGATGGGTAAAACCATTATCCGTGCCAGTATAAGGCGACAAGAAAATACTTTGTCTGACCGTTTCAGGAGTTTCAGGGCAGTTCCCCTCTGCATGACTGTAAGCAGACGACATCAGAACACTGCAGCATAGACAAGACTTGATGCCAAATAACTTATCATAAAGCAATGACATCAATATCCTAGGCTTTGATCTCCCTGCTTTTTGAAAACATATCACTTTCTACAAGGATATGCTATAAAACCTGCATCAGAATTATCTAATAAAGGATTGGGCCCTGAATAGCAAGTTCCAGTAAATGCATTTCCACAATTCTGATGTTAAATCAGGTACAAACCTACAGCACTGTCAGGAATTGTTGGCACCACTTGATTTTGTGGTCATTGCATTCAACAGAAGGCCTGCCATTGTCTCCAGCAGGAGCAAAGAAATGGAGTAAAGTCAAATTAAAAACTTTTGAGAACTCTACAAGCACAGGCACTGTGATCTGGTTGACTAATGGGCTCCATGAATTTAAGTATCAATAACCCAAAGCAAACCTACTCTGCAGCACCATCTAGTGAGGCTACATGGGTTTCACAATACACCAGTACTGCAAAACAAGTGTTAACATTAATTGCATAATTTGTATGTATTAATGCATTGCATGTAGCTCACACTAATCACCCGAGAAGCATTTTAACCAACAAATTTAGCTATATGTAAAACAAAACCCAATACCTCCAGACCACCGTTAGAAATCTGGAGAAAGATCTTATTTTATAATCCTTCTATGGGTTGTTAAGCCCAAAAAAGTGTCGGCAACATTATCTGAAAATAGAAACTCTGAAGTCATATAGTTGCAATATCGGTTGGCCAAAGCAAAAGAAAATTGTTTTGTTGTAATATTTAATTCAAATTTATGGCAGCTATTTGAGAATAGCCTCAGTCTAAAAAGTTTCAGATTCCAGGTAACTTACCATTGTATCAGCAATTCTAGGGACACAGAAAAAGCTCCTACTCTCAAGACTTTTGCAACTTTCTCCTTCAAGGAGGGCTCAAACTTACATTTTACTTTGGGTACGGGGGGGAAGCCTTTTTTCCACAAGGAATTTTTACTATATATAACAGTGCTTGTTACTGCTGTATTAAAACTGCTCTTACCTCAGCCTAGCCTTCTACTGACATGATTACGCTACTCCAGTGACAGATTTCTAGCAACTAAGAATAAAGAGAAGTGGCAGACTGCTTTAATCGAATTCTCACTTTCTTCAGTGAATGCTGCTGTTGCAGAAGACACACAATAGGCATTAAAGTGATTCTTCTTCAAGAGGAGAAAGAGAAGACAGCAGTGCCTATTGCCTGACTAAATGAGACTTAAGCTTCGGAGCACAAACCCAACCAAATTGTACATTAACTTCTGAAGAGCCATCATGAACCAGTGAGTTCTGGCAGCACTGAACCACTCTTAGAAAGATTTAATTAATTATTAAACTATTAAATTTTCTCCCTTATTCATTAACTGTTTATCTACTGGGTATTTTTAATCTAATAGATCTGCTTGCTTCTAGTTGGATACTATACTGATTTTGGACCTCAAAAAGGATCAAGAATCTAGTTAAAACCAAGTTCATTTAAGTCGAAGCACTTCGGTTTGCTAGATAATCTCACAACCTGCTTCAGATGGTGGATAGCACCTTGCAGAGCCCTCAGAGCTATTCTTTGCACTGCTACAAAGTGTTCTGCTGGATTTTGAGGCACACACACCCCCAAAAAAAAAAGAAAAAAAAAACCACACCAGAACAACAAAGCAAACCACTTACCAATGATAAGTGGAAAAACTTCGAAGAGCTACACTACCTAACATTTTCTTTAGCTAACAAAAATTGTATTAGTTTTCCACTGCATAGCTTTCTCTCTCAAATTCTGGGAGGAAAGCGTAAGGAATGCATGGAGCTGTGATGCACAATTACGTTATGTTAGAAGCCTGCAGAAAGTCTCAAACCAGACAGTTCTGACATATTCGTTCTTCAGGAAAGTCTGGAGATTCAAAAGAAATTATCATACCAAACACAACG
>VZSZ01010485.1:1410218-1520258 GCA_013398815.1 Ibidorhyncha struthersii
GGGGGGAGTCTTTGAATGGATCAAGGTCTAATAGCATTTCTGTCTCCCCTTACCTTACTTGCTACTATTGACGGCTATTCAATAATAGATACAGTCATTTTTATCCCTTATCTTACATTTGCAAATGTTTTCTAACCATCATTACTTTAGCAGTGAAAGTGTTAATACAAATAAACTTTACTTTTGTACTTAAATATGTCTTTATTAGAACGAAAGGCTAAAAATTTACATTTTCTGTTTTGAAGCAAACTGAGGCTTCAGACATTCTTCCCTTGCCTCTAAGTTGCTCTACATTTTCAGACAAAACCAGTTATCTATATGTGCTATCACATCACGAGATGGTGCTTTCTTCACACTGCTTGTTTTTCCTGTGCAACTAAGAGAGATGCAAAAAACAGGTGGGATGTAGCACAGTACAAGAGGTGTTTAGCAGAAGATTCCCCCACCATCTGTCTCACAGCTTCTTATATCTCCAGGATGTCACACACTACAGCTCTCCCAGATTTAGAGAGTTACTGATTACCCACACAGGTAGAGCCTCTGCACCTGCATTCTTGCTTGCCTTTCCCTAAGCAGTGCTAGTCCCAACCTTGCTCCTGTACCCAGCTGCCAAAATTTGAAAAGATGTTATTTTGAGGATTCTCCCTCCCCACCCATCTTCAAACCTATTTGAAAACATGTTTAGAATACACTAGCACAGAACATACCAACAAGCAAATAATTTCCCTGTTATAAAGGCATAACTTTTGAGAGCTGTGCCAAGACAACTGGTGAAGTGACAACAACACAAGGTTCAAAAAAGTTGAGTTTTGTGTAGATAAATAATCAGAATCAAACAATAGGGCACAGTGCATCATTCTGACCCTCCTGCTCACGAGACCTGCTGCACAAACTGAACAAGTCAAGCATAAGAAGGATATCTCAAAGTAAACCTCACCATAAAACCCCACGTTATACTTCTGTTGCTCTACTTTTATCTTTTAGGAATGTCTTAGTACATCTTACAAACTCTGGAAAGAAAGAGCTCATGGCAGGCTTCAAACACTTTGCAGAGGGAATTAGATAAACTTAATTACATTTAAACTCCTAATCTAAGGGTTAAAATTACTGGAAATGCTGACCATACACCAATGCAGCCACATTACTAGGGTCTGTTAATTTTCATCCCAAGTGAAAAATAACAAACATGGAATGATGTCTATTTAAAGTACTTTTTAATTACATACTGCCATATTGTATCCTACTGTAGATTAGAGAAACAACAGCCAAGTGCCTCTAAATTAGATGTTTTAGTGTAAATGCGGAGTAGGAGCAACATAATCACTAATTAATCCTCAGAAATTATTCAAGAAAAGACATCAGACCAAATTAGCTAGAGGCTAGGCGCTCTCCTTGCCTCGTACAGTCTGCCCCCTCCCAGAAAAGACTGGCAAAACCATCAACATGGACCAAAAGAGATACTTGGTTTCTGCTTTGTGCCACTGAATTTCTAAGAACCATCTCTTATTGTGTTACAATCGGCTGAACAGACTGGGGAAAGAGGCATGAAAGCAAAGGAAAAACTCGATAATGGTGGTTGATTATGTGACTGAATAGTTCAGGTATTAATGAAATATAGCCCAACATCTCACCTAGTCAATAAAATCCTTTATATGACAGTAACAAAAAGAAAGGAAATAGTAAGTAAACTATATATATTTTATTTCATGGTGCAAGTTATCTAACGCAGCTTCCACCAATGCTAAACGTGACTATGCAGACATACAAAGCTCAGAGATCCTGACTATAGTTCTTTGAGGGTTTTCTGCCTTCTGGCTCTCAAACTAACTTGAAATAAATTGGCAATGCATTAAAACACTGCAGTGTGTAGCCCTTTCAGAACAAACCTAATATAGTAGGCAAGTCCCTCTTTCAGAACTGCTCAGTTCAACCACAGACAGCTTTGAATCTCTACCGCAACAGACACCATGGACCATCAACAACCCCACAAGCCCTTACCAGGCCCCTTGTGTACTGGGAAACACAGTGCCTCCCACCCTTGCCCTACCTGCCTGTCCCACAGGCAGCAAAACAGGCAAGTGCTCATCGTTCCACAAAGGTACATTGGGAAAGGCTAAGAAGGAAGGAACAGTAACAGCTCCAGAAATTGCGAGAAGCAGTGGAGGAGGAACAAAGCAAGCAACAAGACTGAGAAAGAAGCTCAATAAATACAACCAATGCAAAAAAGTGTCCTAGCTGGAGAATGCCTCTTCGTCAGCCCGTGGTTAATAAACCCCCTTCTCCTGCCCTTCCCCAACACGGTCAGTGATGCAGGTTTTTGGGTAAACACCAAATAGTAGTAATATTCAACAAAACTTTTGAAGAGTCAAAAATCAAACCAGGAAGAAATCCAAGACCACTGTGAAGACAGAGTAATAGGGTAATTTAAAAAAAACATTATTTTCCTTCTCAGCATTTGGGTTGGTGCATAAGGGCTATATCACCACAACACAAGATATTTTTACAGCCAAAAGTAGCTTTGTGCTATTTCCACTGCCTTCAGCGTCTAGAAGCTGGGAAGGAACATCCATACTCATCCTAGCTTTCACTGGGATCTGGCTAAGCTTCGTCAGTCTATTGAAGAACCTGCTCTCACATCTACCCAGAGCCCTCAGGACCAGTTCCCACACTGTCCATCAGTGGGATCAGTGACAATGAACTTAACGAGCATCAGAACAAGTCTTATGGCCCTTTCTGTCCAATACGCAACTGCAACAAATATCAGTGTCTCTAGGGATACAAGAAACAGGCAGAAATAACCATAATGGTCAAAAAAATAGATCATTAGCAATGCTACAGCAAAAGTGTGATTAATACAAACACACAACTTCTGAATTTTTAGAAGTCTTGGATGTTTTAGAATCCAAGCTATAAAAACTGGATTACAAAAAGGGATTTTCACTTATCTTTGTGAATATTGTTTTATACTACAAAGGGTTTATCTTAGTTTGGATGTAAGACAAAAGTACTTGTGTATATCTTTTTCTATTCTTGGTGCCATTTATTTAGTGAAGGTTTTATTCCTCCAATAAAGCATATATTCACTCTTCCCCAGTAGCTGTCATCCAATTTATTCATCAGAATAACAGATCTGCATTTCAACAGTCATTTGTAGACAAGTTCCAGCATCGAGTTAAAATAATATATTAATACAAGCAAACTGCAGGACAGCTTGGAGAAAATATGAAGGTATAAAAATCACTCCCAGGAGAGAGAGAAAAAAAATGCCCAGTTTCCTACTGGCTTAAAGCCAGATTTCCACCTCCCACTGAGCTCTTCAGTAAACCAGGCTCCAGGAGAGAAACATTCTCTGTGTCTGTTAGAAACCAAAAAACTGTACCAAGAGCAGTTGTTTTGTAGGTAAATATTTCATAGCTAGAACAAATTTTCCATCACTGAACCTCTTTCCTACCCCACCTGCAAAGACCCCAGATATAAGTAACTTCCATGTGTGACAAGCTTAAGCTTTTCTCACCCTTTTTTTCGCCCCACAGCATTATAGCCCCAGCAGCTACCCCCAGGCAAGGGGACAGTGGCAGCATGCCACCTGCACTGCACTAACCTCCCACGGCAGATGTGGCTCCTTGTGCTCTGCTATTTGCAGTTACTGGATGCAGTCTGCTGAACGCAATACAAAGCACTAAGGAGATCAAATCCACTGTACTCTCCACCACTTGCTCTCTCACCTCCACTGTCAGCCAAAAGGACAGTATTATTCCTGAGTTCAGCCACGGGCAGGGTGTGATTCAAAAGGGGCAGATAACAGCTTATTTAAGCTAAGACATTTTTCTTCTTCGTTAGGTTTCCTGGAGTGACTCAATGGTGTAGAGGATGCTCTAACCCTGGAGAGAATGGGAGTGGGTGAAGAGATTGAAGAATAGCCACAAAAGTTCCTTTTCTCCAGGGAAACATCTGTTGAATAATGAATTTAACAGGGAGATGACACCACCCAACTGTTCAGTTGAGATCTGAACATCTTTAATGAATAAAATATTAGCTCTAGAAAGCATGTTTATATTCTCCTATAAGAGAGCTTATAAGCAAACCATAAACATACTATGGCAACAAAAAGGCAACGTACTTGTAAATATTCATGACATTTTCCATTCCACTTTATTTTCATCCTAAAATTGCTCAAGGCCTAAATCTTTTTTTGAATAGTTACATTAAAATAAAAAGGAGTAAAGGTACAAAGTTCAACCTCATCACGCATAATCCTTCTTAATTATGAATTTATGATAAGATGGTTCATTTTATGAAAAAAGATAATGCCAGAATTAATTAGAATCCATACACTTTAATCCACTACAAGAAGTTAATTCATTGTACAAGTGCTTTTGGGATTACCATTATCTCTAGATAATTTTTTTAATAGTTTTTTTAATGAAATGTATTTCCATATCATTGCAAGTGACAGGAAATGCAGGCCACCATAATGAATTAGTTTATCTGGGAAGAAGCAGATAGCCTATGGATCAACATTGGTGCAAGCTTGCAGCATAAGTAGGTAAAAAGATCTGTTTAAATTCCTAACTGTTTCAGAACAAACGCTCAAATTCAGCATATTGTGATGGCTGGCAACGGTCTCACCCTGACACAGAACAGAATAGCAACTGCGTCATCTACACAGCACCTAGATCTTATTATAACCTCAGTAATTTTAACAGATTTATTTGAATGGCTATTTTATCTTTTATAATTTGCATACCGAGTATTTTCTCTTGACAGTGCTTTTCCATTGAACATTACCATTTTATTGTATTAAGCATACTGATAATCTCATGTTACAAATGACTCAATTTATCTTCTTCTCTAGCCATCAGCTATTTGCAAACAAGAATGCTAGTGATAGTGAAGCCACTGCTGCACTTTCATTTCACATTTAGGGTTTTATTTCACACTGAGGAATTGTACTACATCAGAGTCACCTGAGAGAATGAGGGGAGTTTATGGAAAATTACAATTCCACAGGGTTGAACCACTGTTGCTTTGGAAATCCTTCTGCAAATCTCAGTTTGCGAGACAAATGGGAATAACACTATCACTAGCTGTATATGGCTCCCCACCCAAATTTTCAGTCATTTTTTTGAACTGAAGAATCTCCCACAGAACTAATATTGCACAGTTTTATCAAGCTTTGTAAAATCCCATATCTACACTGGGTTAAGTATGCTGAACCAAGCCAAGGAGCCAGGCACCAGCACAACGTGGTTGCACCTGTGTTGGTACAAACTAGCTGTGTTATGAGCTTGTACAAAAGACTTCTTCAAGTGCCAATACTCAGCACAATCACATTGGTTGCTTTGCGAGCAACTTCGCATGCTTGCTTGGGCTTATTTTATGAGAATGAGGTAGCAGAATTTTAATGCCCCTTATATTCTCTGAGAGACAGCCAAGTGCACTACTTCAACCCTTCTAGTGTTCTGCAGTTTGACTCATTGGAAAATCTTATTTATAGCCACAACACACAGAACAGAGCTGCAGTGCTAACAATGCTGACACACAAAACACCTCAAAGGGGGCAGCTGATTAAAGGACTCGATAGGGATTTCCTGGCAGATCCAAGAGGAAGTTTGTATATTCAGTAAGAAAAAAGAAAGGAAGCACACTTCCAAGCACAGAAACCCAAATAACCTGCAGATAAGTACCAGAAAGAATTTTATCCACACTGGAGTCATATACTCTAGGGTAGCTCCACTGATTATGGCAACAGCAGAGCCTACAGTTTTAATGAATTCTCAGATGTTAGATGCTGCAGTTTAAAAAGCTTTTTCATAATAGCATAACAACCATCATTACCCCAGTCGTTTTCCTCTCTTCAGACAGCCATGTATGGTACTTTAGCTCAGGCATAGGCACAAGAAAGAAGGGTTGTTTCATAGAGGGTTTTTTGGGGTGGGGGTTGTTAGAGGTTTCGGGGGGGGATTTTCGTTGGGGTTTTTTGTTGTTTGGTTTTGTTTGGTTGTTTTTTGTATTAGAAAAAACTTCTGGCCCTGAAACCTATTTTAAAAAAAAAAAAAAGCACAAAACACTCTTGCACCTGAAGATTAGAAAGAAATAACTTCCCATCTTGGTGGTGTCAGACTGCACCATTTCAGAGTCACAGCTTAAGTCTCAAAAAGACTGGACTGCAGTCATGCCAACAATTTCTGGGAGTAAGCGCATAATTTAGAGTTTGTTCTTAGAATGCAAACCAGAAACCAACAGTCACATTATTACAAGAATTAATTTAACTTTAAGAGTTATCAAACCCCAAAGCAGAATATTCCTCTGTCTGTGCAAGCATGCTGGACTCCCACATTACCTCAGTTTCTCAAGACTCCTTTTACACAGGCAACACTGAAGTTAAATTTTTTCCTGATTCCATTAATAAAGTAAAAGAGATAGCAAAGGAATTATTTGCTATTAGGATTATTTATTTCTACTTTTTTTTAGTCTGATCCCATGCTTGTTTAAATCCATGGGAATAAAATAAAATACAGACCTTTTTTTCTTCTTCTTGCCTCTCTCAACCTCCTTAGCTGTCTTACTTTCTTTTAATGTTTACCTTTCTCCAGTACCCTGTTCCTAACTTTTCACGTTTGGACCTATCTCCTCCCTCCGTGTAGCCTCTTGCCCCAGCCCCATATCAACTCCAGTGCAGCAGTTAAAAAGGAATGAGAGGGAGTCCTAGGATGTTCTTAGGTCTCATCAACTGCGTGCAGCTCAACTATCACCAGCCTTAACTGACAGGATGATTTGAACTGCTGATTGTTCTCTCAACCTCTCATGCACCTACTCTGTAGTAATTAAGAACATTCAAATTGAGAATTTAGAGCACGGTAAACTGGTGCATGACTAGCACCTGACTGGAATAGCAGTTTGTGCAAGCATAGCTACCTTCATAGAACTGTTTAAGCTATCCTACCTGACTTTCCCCAAAATCAGGGCTTGATCATGCAAGCTGCTTCACTGCAGGTTGGAGAGAATAGTAGTCTATGGCACTGGCATGGCTGCATCTGGACAATGACAGTCCACATCTATGGTTAATGCAGTAACTATTCTCTTACAATCAGGTGGCTCAACTACAGCTTGAAAATATTCTACATGGCAGAAGAGTTGAACAGACAAACACTATTTAGGGCACAGTAAGTCATCAAATAGTAGGTTAGTTTGCAGGTACAACACAGCTCTTAGAACACTCATACTGCAGTACACCCATTTTACTATACAAGAAACTAATTTAATACAGTTGCCATTAAAACAAAAAGTAGTAATTGAAGGGTGGTTCTTATTTTCTCTAATATATACTGTAAATATTTTCCAGTGGCTGAATATCGTCCAGTATTTTCCTTATTTGTTTACTTACTGTTATCTATAGCAGTACATAAAGAGTCCATTTATTCCAGAACCTGTAATTTGTATTACTTATTTTACTCAGGGAGGGTTTTTTTTTTTTTTTTTCAAGAAAAGCTTACAAATAATATATCCTCCACTTACAATCTGATTCTTTCTACAGTCCAAATAATTCTTCCAATATTCAGGCTACTCTAAGCTGCGAAGTATTGCTTTACAGCAAATGCCAGACTTGTCCTGGAATCTCTCAGAGGGGCAGGGGGATGTCTATAGGTCAGTTTAGGCTATATTGTTCTGTTCCCAACAGCAACCATCAATAAAGGTCACTGTCAGGCTCTCACTTAAATAGTTCCTAGAATTACAGGGGGTTGTTTTTGCTTTTTGTTTGGTTAGTTTTTTTTTGGTTTGATTTGGTTTTAGATCCAGTGGTTCTTCACTAGTATATATGTAATGCTTGCAGGAAGAGCTATTGTTAGAGGTTTGCAAACTTTACAAAAAAGTGTAAAAAAGAAATGCATACTACTGTAACAAATTTATTTATCCTTTTTTATAAATAGAAAAATAACCTGACTTGTTGGGCTGCAACAGATCTCCGCACCTTTTCAGTAATGCAAAGGGAAAGGGGCGGGGGGGAGGTGGCAGAAAGGAGGTTGAACACAAGTGCTTGCTGAAGGGGAAAGAAAGCATTTTTATTAAACATTTCATTTTTGCATACTGAGGCTTGGAGAAAAGTAAGATCAATATTAAGTTGAAAATCATGCACTTGCCATATGTACACACATCCATGCAATGCTTTCCATTTTAGTGGAGTTATATGCTCAGAGAAAACTGTTTTAACAGGCAGCTCAGCTGTTCTCTTCAGCAATGGCAATCCCAATGGCTATTAAAGGCAGGAAAATATCTGATATTGTCATCCTATCTAAACAATGCAGCTTGGAAGAATTAAATTGCTTAGTGTATTTCAAGCCTGCAGTAATGAAAATAGAAGCTTACCAAGGCACATCAGGGACATTGTTTACATGGCTTTTTAGGCATTAGTACACTTTTTGATAATGCATGTTTCTGAATTATTCTATTAGAAACACACAGAGATGAAAAGTGTTGACAGTCTCCAAGAACATTTCAAAGCCATGCTCTTTTCTTTTTTGTTTAATAAAAACTCCAAAGCACTAAACAATTCAAGACAATAATGCAAATTAAGTGATGCTATATCATTAATAACAACACATTTCTAATAGAACCTTGATATTTTGTGAAGAGTTTGTTTTGTTTTTTTTAATACATCTAGTTCTTTTAGAAGTGTTTGTCTTTTCCGTACATTCTCTTGTCTGTACATAGTTGAATGTTACTCCAGATCAAGCAATAGCAGTTCTAATTTCACTAGTTCCTAAATAAACTCCACTCCCAAAACAACTATGGGTCAGTGTTCACTCCTTGCCCACAACGACTAAGGTGGTTTTTAGATGAGGAAATATGTCGGTTCAAGCCTTTAATATTCCTCTTAAGCCACTTAAAACAGACTTATTCAACTACCTCAAGAGATTACTCAAGTCCACAATATTGAAACCCCAAAAAAGCGTATGACCTTATTGTATTGTTATTTTAACTGAGGACACTATTGGTGTTTTATGCTGGAAGAAAGGTGCAATTCAAGATTTTCAATATGTACAAGAGTTTAAATAGTGAAGCTGAAGATTTTCCTTGTTTGTCAGGTTTGTGAATCTGTAAAAGTTTTCTTGAATTCCCAGTCATGTGAGTAGGCCTAAGAGCTCTAATGAAGTTAACCAAACAACTCAGTTTCTGGAAAGGAGTCAAACTTCTACATTTAGCTGCTGCAGTGACATGGTACTAACACCATTCCAGGAGACTCCTCCATCCAAGTCAGTGGAAGGATCTGAACTCAGTCTTTTATATACACATATTTCACCACCAGCTGGTGTCACCACGCACCTTAAGTTTATGCCAGGTTATTTCATACTTATCTTGATCTTGAGCAAGTCACAGGGGAAGAGTTTAATGTTTAGAAATAAGAAACACTGACACCACGTTGTACATACAATCATCTGACTGGCCTTATTTTCATTTTTAAAAGATCTGAACAAAAAAAGTTCCCCAAAGAAATTAAGACTTTCTTACTACCTTTGTACATTGTTATTTTCACCTCCTTTTGTACATTGTTTGTACCAACAGCAAACCCCACAAAAACAGATTTATTTTTATGTGGAGAAAAATTCACCTTGGTCACAGTGCTTGTACTTGGAATCACTCACTTTTCTGCTTCAGGACAGCTTGACTATGCACACTGAGGGTTACTAACTTGTTCTTGTGCAAGAGAGGTATAAAGAAACCATTCCTTAGGAAGAAAGATATAGGGAGGGAGAATGGTTGGTTTGTTTTCTCAAACACTCAAATCCACATGGCAAGATGAATTTCCTCCTAAGATATTTAAAGAACTGGCTAATGAAATCATTAGAGCCATCAGCACTTTATTTTTGAGAACTCAGAGATGGCTACAGTGCAAAAGATGAAACTTAAAGGATGACAAGTGCGGCATACCTACGGAAGAGGGAGAACTGGATAGTTACAGAGAAATAGCAGAACAATTAATGACTGGGTTTCACCGCACAGAAGACAACGAAGACAAAGAACAGCAAGCAGGATTTATCACAAAGATGTATCAAGTTAATCTAATCTCCTCCTGTAGACAGGTAACACGCTTTATAAAAAGAAAATAGCAATAATGTTTTATCTACATCATGACAAAAAAGCACTAAGCCAACTTAGAATTACAGCATCAGAACACCTTCTGAAGAAACGCGGTATACAATAGTCTATGTACACAACGAGCCTTTCAGTGAAGATACCAGCAATTTTCTGTTAAAGAGAAAGGTTGCACTGAAGGGGAGTCGGCAGCAATGAATTGTTTGAGTCAGTCCTATTGAGTACCATAATTACATGGCTGATGAACTAAGGATTTTGACAATTCAGTTTGCAAACCCTACCAAAGCTGGAAGGGCCAGGAAATACAGTGGGACCCTGGCTAGAACTTGCAGTAATCTTAAATTGGAGATGTGCTCTGGAAAAAGACAGACAACCAAAAGGTACAAGACTTTAACAGAAACAATCAGCTACTTAGTAAAACTGACATTGTTCTGGATGCTGTACAGCAACACGTCACAAACAGTTTAGCATAAACAAGTGAAGACTGAAGCAAAAATCCACAATTGCACTGAGGTGTATAAAAATCTGCTGCATAGAACACTTTTGCCTTTGTGTCCGTGTTGAACATGGACAATAGCAGCATTCCTAAACTGTGGCAAAGTATTCAGAATAAATAACAAACAATATAAAAAACCCAACATAGAAGCTTAATGGGAAGTACAGGGAACCCCCTGCCAGGAGTAGCACAAGCCTATTTGATTCTGCTTCAGAGAAGAGCACAGTATCAGAGGGTCTTGAAGGTCCTTTCCCAGCTGGGCAATAAAAGGGCCCCATGTGTTGTTCCCTCCTGTCCATCTAACACCCTTTTTCATTTCCTTACATCTTTGTCCCCTCCAGTAGCCTTATTTCATCTTCAATATCAGTTTCACCATATTTGTGAATTAACATCTTTGTCACATTAGCATATCATTTTCTAGAAGATCACTGATACTTTAAACTTAATCTACTGCCTTCATTTTTATCTCATAGGATCCTTAAGCATAACACCCATTGAGTTTCTAGCCTTTTGAAATCTCAAGTATGGTACAGCTAGAAAGTTCAGCCTGCTGCGATCAGTCTCCCACAAGATTCTCCCAATATGAAGGGTAAGGTAGCAGAAATCCAAACTATCCTGGTTCTTTTTTTTCCCCCACTTCTGATGGCAGCAACAATAGAAAACACAAGTTGCTGTAAGTGTCTGGAGGTTGAGTACTGGCCTGGTGTCTCAGCACCCAACCCAAAACATGAAGAGACTAAAATTGCAACTTGTAACATGTGGGAAATCTTAGCAGAACATTGATGTATATCCATATTCTTTACTGCTAAAGAGTAACAAGTAGAAAAATTTACTTTCAATTATAGCTCACTGAAAAAGCCACATATGTCAATTTGTTTTCCAAATATTTTACTCCATTTTTGTGCTCTGCAAGACCCACGTATTTATTTCTGTGTAAGATCACTTACAGAATTTGAGTAAAAAAAACTACTAATCACTAATAAAATTGGTTGCAGGAAAAAAAGTACAACAGTTATAAACACAGACACATATGGTATTATCCTTGGATAATGTAAAGAGGTAGCTAGCATCAATTATCATTTTGTAATGAAGAAATAAAAAGTATCCTAAAAATTAGAAGGTAAATAAAATGAAAGATTAAGGTCTTGGATACCAAAACTCCCATCAACTATAAGCAGACTTTTAACTGTGTCTCACTAATCACCGTTTCCTTAGGAACACTTACTAATTAAGCTGTCAATAACCCAAAATTGCTGAAGCAGTTCAACAACTACAAAGAAGCATTTTTCTTTGTTTTAAGATAAGTCTTCAGTGTTTCTGGCATCTCAGGAAGCTGCTATCAGTCGCACTACAAATCAGTCACTTAAAATACCAAGTAAGATACTTCAGGACAGTTTCCCTGAAGCCCATAAGGCAGAGGAAAGATTATAGCAGATTAGTAACACATAGGCAATTGTTTAATGCTAATAAAAGCCATCTGGATAGACAGAAGGAAGAGCAGGGAAAAGAAAAAGGCTCATTCAAAAGGCATTCCTGACTGCCGAACAAGAGTGAGTTCTGCCTGACTTGGGCCGACTTCCAAAGGTTTGCACAATAGGGGGTTCCCTGTTTTCACTGAAAGGAATAAGATTTTTTTTTTTTTTAATCAAAAAGAGATCCTTATATAGCTCTGCAGCTATATACATTACAGTCCAAATGAAGATGAGCAATGAAATGCCTCTAGTTGAAGACAGGTCTCTGTTTTAAAATAATTTCCCCGATTTATCTTTTTTACTTTATTTTTTAATCAGATCTCAGTCATTAACCTGTATTCTATTAGTGTCTCAAAAACTGATTGTAACGCTTCGCTACTCTCCTGTAGCATGTCCCTACAGCATATAGGAAGACGGAGCATAATGCTTTAGGACCCCTAGTCAATAGCTGCAACCATGCAATTAAAATCATATGAGAAATTCTACAAACATTGGAAATATCCATTCCCTAAAGCTTATGATAGCATAAATAGGAAAATGATGATGGGGGAAAAAAACATTCAAAAGATTAGCAAGGACTGAAAAAGGTTGCTAAAGGATCTGACCAAGACAAGGGTTCTGTGCCAAGAGAACAGTTTTAGATCCAAGGATTTCCCCTTTCTAATGTTGAAGTACACTGGAATTCCCCACCTCTCCACCCCCCACCCCATTTAAATCAATTCAGCCTCTAATTCTCTTCGGCAACTTTCTAGATTTCTGTAGAAAGCATCCTGCAATTTTTACAAATGCTGCAGAGGCTCTATGAATTGAAAATTTTCTCTTTCCAGTAACAAAGATTGTCATTGCACTTATCTGTAATAGAAATTAGTATCTTGCCTTTACTATAAGCAGATACAGGAACAGATTCTGATGCAGTGGCTTGCACACAAAGAAATGAAATCAATTTTTATCCTACTTGAGGGACAATACGATTTCACCAGGCAGTGGGAAGAATGCTATATATTTAACTTCGCCTTTGTTTTAAATAATTTAAAGATAAATGTGTGTTATTTGCTAGCACACAAGCACACTAAGCCTAAATGTAACAATTTCCCAGTGAATAAAGTTAAGAGGCATTTGTGGAGAAAACAACTCAAACCTCAATTGTGCTCTCCCATCTTCCTTATTAAAAGTTTATATTGAGAACCAATGATGATGATATCTTTTATCTTTAAACAAGTGACCAGCTTACACTGAGCATTTATAGTTTCTATATAGAGAGTTAATAAAGCATTTTTTTTTCCTGTCCTTACATCAAAATGGTGTTAAAAGATGTTACTAGAGATGATCTCTGCCAAAGTCCCCTTCATTTCACAATAGGATTATTTCTAATAATTTTTAGGAAAAAAAACCCATACCTCAACACATACAGAACATATACTATAAAAAGCATTCAAGAGTTAAAATGAAAGTGTATTTCCTTAACAGATGAAAAGGTATTGTGGCCTTTAAATAAAAATAGTTAAGCAAGGCAAGAAATACAATCAGTTTTTAGGCAGTATCTTGATTCTTTTAATATAATTTTAAGGAACAGCTAAAATTCAAAAATACAGGACATCCTTTCTGGCTCCAGATCCAGCTTCATTTCTCCTACACTATCCAGAATCCAAGTAGGTAGAGAAAGTAAAACTGGAGTAACCTAAATGCTACAGGTGCAAGGAGAAGCCAATCATATGCTGGCAACCACACTGCTTTTAAATACTCAGGCTATTAATTAAAACATAAGAACAATTTGGGTGGTTCCTGTTATTCAGGACCTGCGACTTGATTCACCTGAGAGTTTATTTAAAATGTCATGAAGTCAGGATGAATCTTTCTAAACTTAAACTACGCAGCCAGACATAGATGAGACAGACATACACATTTACAATGGATTAAGTATAAAAGCAGGTATTTTTTCCGCAAGAGTTCATTTTTCAAGAGAAAGTTTTTTTCAGAATCCAGCAAGTTGCAACTGATTAGAGACTCAGAGCTGAGAAGACCCATGTGTTCACCCAAATGCTCCTATACATATCCACCTAACCTCTCACTCTCATACGGTCCTAATCAGAGTCCATCTTCAATGCACAAGCAAACAACTATGTCAAACTGACACAATTATAATATCACCTACCCAGTTAGGAATCTCATTTAAACTGTAATGAGGGCAGGAACATATCTGCTCCCAATTACAAATCAACAATAGCTTTGCCAGAACTAACAGAAGACCTTTTCAGCTCCAAGTAAAGTAAACCTTTAAGTCCAGTTGTTACCTTTAATGTAGTCAGTCATGATATTTTTCTGACCAATTATTATCTCCCTCATACCTCCTGCTGTTAAGCTGGGTAAGTAGCAAGCATGCTAGCAACTGAACTGGGTAAATGCTACCTCAGCATGGCTTAATACCAAGATCTGTGTAGCAGTAACTCTACTGTTCAAACTGATGGTGTGAAGAGATGAGATATTCCTACCTAGGGATAAAAATAAAAGTTATGTGGGAAGGGAGAGGGCAAACAGAAAGAAGTAGGTCTGTAATTCAGCAGTCAACTGAAATTTCACTTAGATGTATACCCTTATACAGGTCACGCTTATGTTTTAATTCTTTTTCCTTTCAAATAGTTAATTCTTTTTCCTTTCAAATAGTTAATTCTTTTTCCTTTCAAATAGTTAATTCTTTTTCCTTTCAAATAGTTAATTCTTTTTCCTTTCCTCAGTAATGCACATAGCATAGCTACCATCTACAATCAAACTGCTGTCAGTATTTGAAAGCAAGAGTTTCTAGGTAGCTGCCAACAGAAAGTAATTTTAACTTTGCTTTCACTGTGCTTGTTACACCAGAAGCTACTTTCACTTTCATGCAACTGCATTACCAGTAATACTATAATTGTTTCAGGAAAACCACTGTATGTTTGTACCTCAGAACAGTTTCTTTGAAATTCGTAAAATTACCCATAAGTTGATAAGCATATGCAGCAAAGTTTGCAAGCAGATGGACTGTTGTTGTATTACCACTTAAATGTACCAGACGCACCAAACTCATTTGGCAGTTACAAATAGAAAAATGTCTTAAAATAAAGTCATCCAGGCAATTTGCTGGCTAATTCTTCAAGTTTACAGAGCAATTGTCGCTCTAAAACATGTAAAGAATTTAATTATCCCTATGTTTTACATGTGTATAGCCATTAGCAATGGACTATTTAACGACATACCTATAATGTTTGTACAAAAAGAGTGCACCTACATGCTACCAAGACCAGGATTATATCTCAGGAGGTCTCAGAACATAGCCCTGGGTCACATCAATGGACTACAGCATTTCAGACAACTACCGCACAATAACTTGGCTACCGACTCATGTACACTTATATCCAAAAGGCTAATAATTCAGCACATTTTGTCGGCTACATGAAAACATGCATGTTGCTTTAAGCAGCAAGTCCTCAAGGCTGAGGTTGGAGGGCCTATGCAGAACTCCGTGGCTTTACAAACTAGAAATCATACCATGCAAAAGGGAAGTCCTTCAAGTAGAGCTACAGATAATTTACTGATATAAGTATAGATTGATGACTATTCAGACAAAAAAAAAGTCACATAAGTGTAAGCAAACAAAAATTACCTTCAGAAAGTCAACCAAAATATTTAGGACTGGTATGGTACCATTACACTAAGTTTAGGCAATATGAAGTCTAGATGATGTAAGTCAGAGTATTCCCAGATAAAATTGTTTCTATTACTATCTGACAAATACCAGAACAGCCACTAAGTTGAGCATCATGCATTTAAACTGAAAATCAGCTGGCATTAGAAGGCCATTTTTCTCTTGAAACAGAAGTCAACATATTATGCCAGGCAGTGTGAAAATAATGTTGTAAGAAAGAGTTACTGGATAAAATTAGGTTATTTCCAATAATAAAAACTCTCCTTCTCTTACAGGGTCACTTGACAGCCAATTGACAAATAGCCTTTTTATCTAAGCAATCAAGTGGCAAGTATTTGACAAGTGTTTTTTGGATATTGTTGTAATTCTGTTTACAAAAGGCAACTACTGTATTTCAGTGGCAAATAGGACATGTTTCAGGGAATTTTCAAAGTGTTTGTTCCCTAATATATTGTGAATGGCCAACAGACAGCTGGTGGACTTTTGTGCATTTAAAATTAGAAAATCAGTTGCCAAGTCTCACTTCAAAATTCTAAGCAGTAAAACTGCACAAGTTTCACAGCTGAAGCAGAATCGTCATATTTAGATATCTGTATTACAACCATAAAGAGAAAAAAAACACATAGGACTTAAAATTTGGGGAACTGGGAGTTAATTGTGGGTTGCGGGCCTAGCTTTGTCCAACATAATGACAGCATAATGCCACATGATAGTTTCATCAGTTAAGAGATAACTTTCCTGCCACTTAGGTCCAGCATTCATCTCTCCTGAGTTCAACATCTTCCTCCTCTTGAAATACTGCACAACACAACTGATAATTGGAAAGGACAGCAGCAGAGATTTTGCTTTGGTGGAATTTTGTATGGTTTCAAAGGTATGGCTGGTAGAGAACATTAGATATGCCCAACTCTGCTCTGATCCTGTAAGTTCAAAGTGTGCACACAACCAACAGCTAGCTCCTGGTGGTGACTCAGTGGGAGTAAGAGACTTACTACTGCACCAGGACCCAGGAGGCTTGAACTCCATTTCCATATCTCCATAAGGAAA
This sequence comes from Ibidorhyncha struthersii, assembly GCA_013398815.1. NCBI lineage: Eukaryota > Metazoa > Chordata > Aves > Charadriiformes > Charadriidae > Ibidorhyncha > Ibidorhyncha struthersii. The sequence goes on from VZSZ01010485.1 coordinate 1,427,005, forward strand.
CAGAAACACAGAGAATACACTTGATGTAGAGCATCCTGACCTAAGAAGTCAGTTTATGTTAGTGTTGTCAGTGTTAGCCTTAATTAACTAATAATGAACAGAACACTGTGTCATTCGAAGTCCCTATTCTCTGGACCTTAACATCTGGGATTGATTGTATATAGGATGAATTATATGACAACCTGGCAAGAAGAGAATCCAGTTGGCCAACTTGGTAACAGAACTTATTTTTAAGAACTTTTACGGTATCCTAGAGTGAACTGCCTTCATTATAATACTAAAAAAAACACACCTACAGGTCAAGACAAACCTTGCCCAGGTGAAGACCCTTCCCCCATACATGCGTGATGACATACCAGATATTATATGTAAATTACTAACCAATCATTGTAACTGGGAGTGTACTGTACTACCTTGTAACTTTTGTGTATAAATGTAGCAAGACCTGCATGGGGTGTGCTTGATCTGTGAAAAATCCACCAAGCACCCAGGCCTGAATAAATACAATATCTCTACTAAGTGTGTGAGATTGGTTAATTGCATGCCAGGCACAAATCTGCTTTATGGACAACACGCTCCTTAAGGAGGTGATATGGACCCTTATTTACCATGCACCCTTTGACTCTTCATCATGCTTTTCATAATCTTCAAAACAATTTCCAGCAGTCAGGCAATACATTTGTGTTGTGTTAGCTTGAGATAAATTCAACTACAGTTGGATGTGACCAGGCAGTGGCCTGAATTAGAATAGCAACACTCACTTTCATAGCATCAGTAATTTCTGTAGTGCATGCCACCTATTCTTCCCATCAGTAAACTATATTTGTTTCCTATCCTCATAAATTTACAGCAGATATTAATAGGAAGATGGCCATATTAAACCTGAAAAGGATGGGTTGAAAAGTTTATGGTTTTAGGCCAGTTACATTGTCTTTTTAAGCTACTGATAAATTTCATCTGTATAAATACATGTGTCATGATAAAGTCAGTCTAGCACATTAGAAAGCATTTACTAGCCTGTTAGGGACAAGATGATTAAAATCAAGTTAGTGAGATGAATAATGCCAGTGTCATTTTTGCTAATGCACTAGACAAAGCCTTTCTCTCTATATATATAAAGTCTTAAGGAACCCCATCAGCACCAGTGTGATTCACTTTGTAATCACTAATGACTAACAGGAACTCCAAAATCAGATCTGTGATTTTATCCTTGTCAAAATAAAAAGATGTCAGTTATCTGAAATACACATCAGGAACATTAGACCTTTACAGCCATGATTCATAACTTTGCAGTACTTAAGAAAATCACGATGGCTATATACACCCTCAAAACAAAGCAGCTTTACTTCTGACTTTCTTTACATTTCTTCTGCCTTTAGTCCAGTACGTCACGCTCCTTGGTGGGAACAAATTGGCTAGAACCAATACACATAAACCCTATAGGCAAGAGAGGCAGCAAGAAAAGTGTTGCTATTTTTATTTATTCACATGACACCTTGCTGTTGATGTGTCCAGCCTGCAAACACCATCAACACTCAGCTGGGAGGTAGAAAAGGAGGCAGGAGTGCTTTTCCAGCTAACACTCTGGGAAGTTGTGATACCCATGGGCTGCCCAAACTGGGTCCAGCTGCTCACCACCTCACCATCTAGCAGCTACTTCCACACCTTCTACTCTCTCAATCATCAAGAAAAGCCATATCAACCCTAACTTACCACGCAACCTTTGTTCTTCACAACCAGTTCTCTGAGGAGCCTCCATCTATTACAACTGCCTCTGCTTCATCCCACTTTTTATCCTTTTTCTCAATTTCTGCTCAAATTATTTGCTGGCTAATGGTTAAATGACACTACAAGACCATAAGTAGATGTGTTTCACAACATTAGGTGGACTTCAGCAGTCTTATGTACCTCCAATTCGACGTATTGCTTTTTCACATCTAGTATGATAGCTTTCAATATGACATTGCATTTCACCTCTCATTCCATGAATAAATATTTTGGAGAACTCCCTACCATGTCTACTTCAAAAACAGGAGAAAGGAGGAGGGAGATAAAGTGAAAAGCTAAGTGATGGCAACCAAAAATATAAAAAGACACATTGGAGAAGAGAATTCAGCTATTCAGTTTTCAGACTAAGGCTTAGTCTCCGTTGTATAACCTCACCTACTTTGTTGTTTTTCTTTTATGCTTTCAAGTTGTGTACCTTTAAAAGTAATGTCTTGTGCACTTCAGCTATCCATTATATGCAGCTAGAAGAATCTTATCTTGCTTTCAATTAAACATTTGAATAGTTACTATTCAGAAACTGATGTAAAACAGGAGTGATACTCCAATTCAAACCAGTCAGTCCCAGTATACAACCAAACCTGCAAAACAGCTATAATGCAATCACAAGGCAGTCCCTTAGCAAAAAACAAGAAGCTGTGTTCTCAAATATACATCTGTTTGGTTGTACCATACTTCCAAAGAAGTCACTTAGCAGAAGGAAGTTTCAAAAGAACTGAAGGCCAACCGCAATAAAGAGCACAAGCATGTTAACCTGCAACATACTAGCACATGCTTACTCAAGACTGTTAATCAAAAGCCACTGACGACCAGGAATCATTAGCCTGTAGTTTCTCTGGCCAGGTAAAATACTTAGTCTAGTCTATAAAGTCAGTTCATTCCTGTCCTCTGCATATGATTTTCGCACAAATTCCAACTACAAATGGATTAAAATGGACTATACTTTTTCCAGATCTCTAACTGTTGAAATTTTTAGTTTGGGGCTGCCAGTTCAGTGGAATAGGTTCCCCATATAAAATTGAATTATTTTCTCCAGGTTATTAATACCAAAACATCACAAACTTCATTTTGACATACAAGCTTATAGAGGTTCAGATCACAGTAAATAATTTTGTTTTGCTCTGGCTTCACCCTCTCTTTCCAACCCTTCTCATTAAAACTTTTAAGCCATATCCTTCAAACATAGCACCTGAAATAATCAAAATACTGCATCCTCTTTCATTGCTGTCCTAGCTATTTTGGCAACAAAACTACTGCATTTTTAAAAATAAATTTGACTTGCAGCTTTTCGTTTCCTTCATTTCCTAAGGCAACATCAATAGTACTTTTCCAAGATGCTATAATTGGATAAAAGAGGCTAAGAACACAACTACTAAAGTACGTTAGGTCAGATTGAAAGCTGTAAGAGTTTAGAAAACTGGGGTTTATAATTTTTTTTCCTAATATCCACACTTTGAAACCCTAAAACAATTTGGGTACTCCAGTTTTTCATTGTACAAGCTTGTCTTTCATTAAAAAAAACAATCAGAACAATTACTTTATTTCACTTTTTTGTATAAATGCAACAATTACTTCCAGGTCAGCCCTAATCATCCTTCTATGAGAAAGCAATTATTGAACTGCAAAATGTCTTAAGGAAATGTAATAACTGTTAAAGTTTCTCCTTCCAGCCTTCCCTTTACTTGAAGGTATTATGCTTCCTTTGTGATTGTTGCTTACTGCACTTTGTACATTTTTCTTCATGATGCAAAAGTAGTGTGAAGTCACAGAAATTTGCACAACAGATGTCCTTTGAGTGTAACAAATCACTGTCACTCATTGCAACTGTACTGCCATTACAAGCATCACCTTTACTACCAAAAGTGCTTTTCCTGGTAGGATTTTCTATTTATTACTCTAATGATTGAAGGGAGGAAAAAAAAGCTACACAGTGATAAGACAAGAAGATCGTTTGTTTGGTGTATTTTGGCAGAGTCCCAACTCTGCTGCATTCAGCATGCTTAGGCATACCCTCCCCCAAGCTCTTATCACTCTAAACAAGCACTTCCAACCTTTCCTCATCCCTTTACAAAGCCTTTGGACAGCAAACCATAAGCTTCATACAGATGCGCATCTTAGGATGGTCTTCCCTCAATGCAAGCAGGTCAAGAGATTTCATGAGGAGTGACTGAAACTGGCCCTTGAATGTTATTTTAAAGCAAAAACCCTTATTGGCAGCAACTCCAGATCACTCAAGACTAACATTTGGTACCCACACTCTGACATGTACAGGCATGGCCCATGAACTCAAGAGAAACTGAGTTTTGGCACTCTAAATATGTGGCAGAGAGCAGATTTCTGACAAGCTGAAAGAAAGAAACTTAACAAAACAATGTACAGTTATTACCACCTTGATCTGACTAACATTTCCACTTAGTCATTCGGGGTACCAGTCCCTGCCAAAGGACAGTATTAGAACAGGCATCTCATTTCAAATGCAACATTGCTCCACATCTTCAAGTTCACAAGCACAGACCGCCTAGAGAAAGGCGGTCATTGAGGCCAACATTACCTTCCAAGGACAATCTTTCACAATGGACTTTATGCTGCATACTTCTGTGTTATCTGGACAAAGTAGTTCTGTGTGCTACTTCCCAGTTAAGCTTCATGGTGCATGAAGCACACACTACTGGTAAGTGAGGGATTTGAATATTTTCTGCATAGTTTCACATAGTATCCGTCTACATGCTCTTCTGTGGCACTGGCTTCAGTACATTTATGGATGATGTCCAAGTTACATCTTCCCTTAACTATAAAGTATTTCCAGAAATGAAGTATTGAAGTAACCTGTGTAAAAGTTGCCTTTGGGTTGTAAATTGTAATTTATTATTAAACTCCATCTAGACTACTCCAAGACCACTACATCACATCAGTACTTAAAGCGTCTTTGAAAGTAAAGCTATAGTCAGCAAAATCACTAGTAAAACAACTCTGTTCTCAATGTATCACATTGCATATCTATTTTATCAGTAAAGTTTCCCCAAGTCTGAACAACAGGTACAAGTACAGTATTTCAAGAAATCCCAAGTCTTGTATTATCCAAGAAAAATAACCATTTTAAAGGGCCTCTTTTGGCATTACTGCCATATTTTTCCTGAACTAATTTCTGTAATATTTTCCTTAGAATAATTCTGATGTTTATGAGCAAGTGTCATGATTATAGTCTGCCTCTTCCTGTTTTCAGTACAGTTTCAGGGGGAAAAAAAGAAGCATCATCCAACTTTTAACTTATGTGCTAAACATAAATTGTTCCACATCAGAGCATACAGGAACAAAAAGTGACCCTTATCTCCCCATTCTCAGCCACAGTGACTCACTCAATGTGCATTAGTATTTGACCACATTTAGTTACTGTAGCTATTTCAAGGCAAAACCAATGTCAATACCTTCCTTCTCAAACCACCCTAGACATTGACTCTGAAGACTGAACCCTCAGGCAAGCTCACTTTCAAGGTGAACACGCTGTGCTAGATTCCTTTCCACCTACAGGTCCTTCCATAGACTAACTGCAGTTCTGAAGACTTAAGGTTTTGGAAATTATGTTCAGACTGTTCTTCCATTTTGTTTTTATAGGCACAAAATTGTCTTTGGTAATGTCCTACATGCAGGTGTCATGGTTTAGGCTGAAATGGCCAAAAGGCACAACAGTGACCACTGCATGCTCACCTCCAGTAGATGTTAGCTATTTTAGTTCCATTTGTTGCCACTGGGGGAGGGAAAAGGAATAAGGGTCAATTACTAATTGTAACATTGAAGCAAAAGCAGCAGCAAAGATGTCTGACAGTTTTCAAAAACTAAGATTGACGACCTTCCATCCCACTGGGACCATATCTTTCTCTGATGCCTTCGTAAAGTTGCCCAAGTATTTCCCTAACCTGCAAAACAATTAGAAATACCTACTTTCCCATGGAAAGGCAGACTTTCCCTAGCCAGATGCAAGTATGTTATCCCATTGCCCAAACAGAGCTGTGCGTGTTTCAGAGGGAGTGAAGGAAGGGTATCCTGCCTTAGCATGCATATTAAGAACAGCACCAATTAGAGACGCGTAAACTAATATCATGATGCTAATTAAACCTTTGTAAGCCTTGCACAGTTCAGATTTAATTTAACTAGTTAATGTTGTAACAAGTTATACTACAAGTCATAAGGTGCTTCTTATAGTACAAAGGACTTTCTCATCCTCACACTTGCCAGACTACTAACTACATTACAACCAGTAAAACATCAGAAATGGAAGAACGCCAGCCTGCAGCAACATAAAGCCTGGCTCATCAACCTTGGCAGTTGCACTGTTGGAAGAAAGCCCCTTTGCGTACATCCTTCTCCCATGGACATTTTCCCGCTCCCATTTTTAAACAAAAAAATCTGGCTTTTGCATTGAGAAGCTCAGAATCACTGAGTTTCACTAAATGACTGGCCCATCTAGAAGGGATAGGATTTCATCCAGAACACTTAGCAAGAGAAATGGATAGGTGAAAGTAGGGGAGGGAGGAGGACACACTGCCGAAAACCACAACTGCATTACTGAACTCTGGCAATAGCAAGTTACCATTATTGAGGGCTTAATGGAACCCTGTAATCTCATGAGAATGCAAAATACTAGCCAGTCTCTCTGAGCACTGTGTGCTTAGTTAGTATTTATTACCGATTAAAACACTACTAATCTATTTAGTGACATACCATATTCAATTACCCCAGGTTTAAACAGCTATGCAAAGACTGCAACAACAGAGAATAAAGACCATAGCATGCATTTTAGCAATCCCTATTACTGCATCCCCAACTATCTACTGTTAAGATCAAACCAATTCACCACTTTTTAGAATTCGAGACTTGTGAAACATTGATCACTTTCACTGCCTACTGTACATGTAAATAATGCATCCTATACTCAGGCCTCAGTACAGGGCAGATTGTCTTGATACTTTATCATTTTTACAGCTATAGATTTTGCCATTATTGTATTTGCCTTGCGTTACACTGGACTAAGATTGTATTTTTGATTTATAGTAGCAGAGAGGCAATTTATTCAGCTGTTTACTTCTTACAGTTGTTTAGGTGAGAGTAATATATAGAAGGAGATACTTGCCTAAGTCACTAATATCTTCTATTGAGTGGTATATATTTTTCTTTAGAGAACAAAGACATTCGGCAATTTGAACAAAAAGGAAACAGTGCAAACTGCAGAAAACAGCAGCAACACCACCATCTGCCAAGGGTGATTAGTTACAGTATTACACACCCACAAAAGTCTTGATAGTACTGACTTTCCTTAGGGCAACCGTCCTGCCTCTGAGAGTTAATTAGTCCTGTTAAGGTAAAGAGCAAGTAGGCTACCCGCCCACACAAAGCCAGACTAAGAGACATTCTGGCAGCAAGTTTAAAACCAGGGCTGGTGTTTAGTTTGATACTGCCATCATGCATCATGTTTCCTGCTTCCCGTCTCATGAAAGAGGGAGCAATGGGCTGTCTTGGTTTCTATTTCCACATTAGCAGAATGAGAACCCAAGCAGGTACACAATTTAACCAGGAAAACACAACAGAAATTGGGTCTGCAGGAACAGCAGGATCACACAAAATTCCTAGAGGCTGCAGTCCTGCTTGGACTACAGCAAAGAAGTGCCGCATGCTTGCAAATCAGGTGAAAAAGGTGTTTTCTGCTCATTTTCTAATTATGCAGATTATCACAAGGTGCTAGATAACAGAGTACGATGTTTGTGTTTTCCATTATCAAACTGGCGATGTAGTTCCAAAGGATCACAGCCTAGAATAAGCTACTGGACTTGTTGCAAGAAAACCTAGTCAGTTTTTTTTTATTTGCAGAAAATAAACACTTTTGCTATTTTAAACGTTTTTCCTTCTAGCCAGGACAGCTTTGTTGTCAGGCAGCTCTCTATCAGCTTCTCTCCTCTTAAACAGCTTCCACAAAGTACTCCACTACAGACTTCAAGCATTCTACTCATAATACATCTGGATCCTTCCCCACTAGATAATCTTTCAGCTACCATGGCTATCAGCTGCAATACTAGATCTCCTGTCAAATGAAGTATGTGACTAGAAGTCCTCCCATGCAGTACACAATGCATAGTCCATGCTTCAAAGCTACTCTTCAAAAGATACTTTACAAAAAAATAATAATAATCACAGGATCATTAAATGACTGAAGTAAAAAAAGGCAATGAAATGCCTTTAAAAATAAAAGCACCATGAAGTTTACTATTTGTATTGAAGTAAATTCTTTTCCTACAGATATATTCTCCCACACTCATGGATGCAAATGAAAGACATATTTGACAAACAGAAGACTAATACAGCTGAATAGGCAGTATATCCTTGTAGGAGGAGTAAACCAAATCAATGCTTAAAACCTTTTTTGAAAGGCTCTGAAAATCTATATGAACAACAATTTGCTTCACATACTTACAAGTGATTCCTGCCTGTCACACAGCTTAAATTTATAAAAGAGAAAAATAATACCTGATCAAGCTCTTAAAAAACAAAATACACCACAGAAAACAAGGCACCTTTTAAAAAAATACATGCATGTATTTCCAAATGATGCATAGAAAGCATTCGATAAGCATGCCAGGCTGTGCATCTGCAGAACAACTAAATCACACAAATCCTTATGATGTGCTCACATGGTTAACAGGTTCTGAACACAGGATTCATTTTCAAGGGATCACAAGTACACATCTTAAAAGCCTACGGCTTCAAAACTGTGGACCTTTTGTTGTTAAGGTTTCCTTCAGTAAAAATAATTCCTCTGGAGACTTGCTCAAATGAAAAAAGCACACTTGGGAGCAAGCCTGTACAGAACTCTGGTGTTCACAGTTGAAAAGCTCTGTTAACTCCTGCTTTAGTCAGCAAAGAACTAGAAATGCCACTATTCAAGGAAAAAAAATCTCTACACAGTTAAGAGCTACAGAAAGTATTCTAGTCAACTCTGCAGTGAGGACACGCTTATTTATTTACCTATTCCCTCAAAATCAAGTATACTCTTTTCTGCTACACGAAGTTGAGGGTTACTGCTTCAAAATAATCCTTCTAAGAGAAGGTAGCAGACAAGTCTCTGGTTCACAGCCCCTTGAGGATGAACATTTTCCAGTAGTACAGCTGTTTTTCTGGCACAGGAAGGAACACACTTTACACCACTGAACTGCTCTGGGGAAGAATTAATCACAACAACATTAATTTCTGCATCATTAAGTACACAGCCATAGAGGAGCTGGACATAATAGAATTTTTCTTATTCATACGCTAAAGTATCTTTTAGTATCAGAATGTTAAAATATTTGTGGGATGCTCCCACAGTATCACAGATTTGACAGAAAAGTCTCTTCTTCCCTCACTTATCTCCATCCAGAATTCCCCTTTCCCTCACCCCAGATCAGCAGCACCCACTTAGTACTTTCAGAAGATCCAGAGAGAAAAAAAAACAGCCACACACACACACTTCTGAGGTCTTGCTGAACAGAAAAGAAAGCGTAGGCCCAAATTATATTGGAAGGAAAGAGGAAGAATCAGTTATCACTTTAAACCTGAGGCAGAAAGGCCAAAGATACCCACCATAAGACAAATGTATTCAACACAGCCTAACCTTACAGGCAGAGACAGGAATTTCTTAGCACAGCTGAGTGTTGTTATTCAGTTTACAGAAAAGTTATCTATTGGACTTGGCATTTACAGATGCAAATCCAAGCTAAGTACAGTCATAACAAAAAGCAGCACTGCAAGTGGTCAACTAACAACCCTCAAAAATACTTACAGCTTCTCCTGAACACCTCCCAGCACAGCCTGCTTACCCAGCACACACTCCCAACCCCACTGACTTGCTCACCCCCTTCCATTTAAACGCCCCAGTCCCACAGGTGCTGCCAGTGTCTGGTGACAGGGGAATTGGGTCCAGCTGCTCCTCCAGACAGGCCAAGACGCTGCTTCCAGCACCCTGTGACAGCAACCTGCTTCATTTCCACCCTGAGGGGCACAGTGCGATATGGCAGCAACCGCTCACAACTTTACCAGAACTTCCAAAGACTGTGGCCAGAGCCTATAGCAGCTCTTGCAGGAGCACAATATATTTAGGCACAGACAGAGCATGAACTTTACTTGAATTCAACATTTCTTACTCCCAAATTCTCATCAATGGTATGGGTGCCTCCTCCTGCAGGGACTGGCAGGTGCCATGAGCCTTCTGCACGTCCTGGTCACTTTGTACTGCTGTGCTGAAGCAGTGTGGCTTCAAAGCAGACACATGTCTTGGTCACAGCCATTTAAAAACCTCTATTGGTTTCTTTTAACCTTCCAAACCACTGCCTTGGGTGCAGTTCTCCTAATTTATATAGTGACTCTAAAAGAGTTCTAAGACTTAACTCCTACCTTCTTCCCATTTCTGATGTGACACCACTGGAGAATTGCCCCTCCTCTTTAAATATTTTCTGTATTTCTTGAGTAGGAACGCAGAAACAGAAATACTGCCCTTCACCACAGACAGAAATCCGCAGCAGTAGAAGTGAAATGGAGGGGAAGAAAACATTAATTGGATTTTTACAAATTTCTTCACTATAACTCTAAATTATGTGTTAAAATACTGCATTTAATATATATGGATAAGATGCTTTAACTCAAGAAGATCAAATAATTAACTCTGCCTTTAATAAGGAGACATATCATCCAGTGCCTTCTATATATTTTGTCCTATTGCCTTCATTCCCAAGTCTGATCTCTCAGATTCTTATCTGCAAAAACTCACATACAGAAAATCAACCAAATTCAGGACTGATCAGCACTGAAGTCCAGAAGTACATCCCCTTTTTTTACTGCTTCATGAATCCTCCACTGGAATTTTTCAGGGACTTGGGGACAAACTTTGCATAGTTTACTCTAAGAATATCTGTTTAGAGCATTCTAGTTCCCACAATTCCCTAGAAACAGTTTTTTAATTTTTTTTTTACTGGTAAACAGGTTTTTTTACTTTTTGGGGGAAGGCTTATGGAGGATTGTCATAATTTTGTAAACTCTAAAGAAATATTCACAATAATTCTGTGTCTATATTGTCAATGTTAATTATTACTATATTAACAATATTCCCTTGACATAATGCTGCTGAGATCTTTAATTTAAATCTGAAAATAATATTTTAATGTCAGGTAGAGTAAAGATCTAAAAACGTATTCTGTATCAAATGGTAAATACTACAGAAAAACTAGAGTGGAGACCATGGAACTACACCACGCTCATAATTCTCTTTGAACTACACTGACACAATCTCCAGTTCATCTGAATCCAGCTATCACAGAATTACTCACAGAACGGCTCTGCTTCATGGTGGGATTTTTATGTTTGAAATTCTTTTCAAGAGTCACACAGCTGTGCTGTAGTGGATATCAGAAAGTATTTTTTGGAAGTAAAGAAAAACCTTTGCCTGCCAGAAAGCTGATGATCTTGATTGTGTTAATGATCTAAAAAAAAACCCAAGAAAACATTCACACACAGAAATTAAATAATACAAGAGTTTAACAGCCTTAGTGGTGAAAGTTTAAAATGTCTAACTCCGATTTCAAGAATCAATTATTGTTCCTCTGGAATACAAGGGATCTTAGGTACATTGACAAATCTGCAAAATTGATTTTTTTCATTCCTAGCCACAATTCATCACTCTCAGAAACACAAAGCCACATAGCACAGTAAAAAAAAAGTCCTTTTTAAAATGGTAATACATTTCAAAATGGTATTTTAAAATATTTTCTTCCTGTTGTAGCCAAGCACAAGAACAGGAACCATCCTCCAAACTCAATTAAATTGTTATGCAGACATAGAGCCAAAATTGCCACACAAAGCCCAGAACATGGTCTGAGGCTCATACACACAGCACAGCAAGGCCAGGAGAGAAAACTTACTGCCCTGCTTTGCTGTGATTCAAGAAGATTAACACTGCTGCTCCAGTCTGTAAGCCCAAAGGTGACCTGGATTTTGGCATTCTGCAGCACTGTGCTTTATTCTGGCATCTCCAGAATGCGAGGTGCACAGCCCAGGGCTTCGACTGCAAGGAGTAGGCTGTCCCAAGGCATTCCTGAACTTGAGCACATTTGTCCAAGAGCTCCAGCCATCAGTAGTCTGAAGTCTTCAGTTAATCTTTTCAGGCATGTGTGGAAGTGAAAATGCACAATATACCCTCAGTTTCCAAATACCATCATTTTTACTTAAAAGAAGCAACAGCACGTAACACAGTAACTGCACCTGAACCATGCACTTCCCATTGGAGGGTATCAGATGATCTTTCCTCAACAAGTTGGTTTGCCTACGCAGCAGCCAGTTCTGTAAGTGCTTCTCTTTGATTAGAAAGTCATCTGGATTTAATGACCTTCTTGTTCTTAGCCCTGTACCATACCTGGCATTAATTTCTAGCCTTTTTGCAGATAAAAAGAGATGAAAGAGGGCTAAAAATATACAAGTGCAGCAAAAGTACATAGGGTTCGTAATCTCGCATAAAACTAACAAGTTATGTACTGCCATATTACCCCAAATACCACTCCTCAATATAGACAGGTTTTACTTCCTACCTTGTAGACAAATCAATGAAAGAAGGGGGATAATGCTGCGAACCACAATACTGACATGTAATTTTGAGCCCTTGAAGTATTTCCAACATAAGTTTCCTCTTAAGTCACTTCAGATCACTAGGCATCAGAATGCAAATACCTAAAATTAAGTTCTATGTATTTCAAATGAAAGAAAACCTTATCTTCATCTGTGGAGGTCTGATTATACCTTTCAAACTGCTTCTATGAAACTCGAAGTTAATAACAGTATTTCTGCTGTCTTCCCAAATACTGCTAAATAATTGTAAACCGTTTTCTTATTTCAATAATTGATCTAAGAAAAATCTAAACCAATTTATCATACCATTTTGACATTGAAATCTGATAATTTACATATAGCTTTCTATTATGCAGTGAACTGTCATTGGCAGAAAAACTATACAAAAATACAGCTGAGACATTGGTATATACAGCATTCCCCGCATAGCTTTCAAAGTCACCCTTTTTCTCCCCCATGTATTTTGATATTACATAGTACGATGCAGCATTAGTTAGAACAATGTAAAATTACATTAGTGGTCCATTTATCAGTTGTGGTATTTAGTTTGAAGATAATTATCATGTCTACTTTTGAATAGAAAGGAGATTTCTGATTCAATGTGTTTGCTCACTAGGAAAAGGAGAGCCAAAAAACCCCTGTGTTTTTGTGAGTATTCTGCTGAGTAGAAATAAACACATTGCTTGCTGCCCAAATAATTCCTAATGAGGTTCATGCATACTTCATACATACAATGAAGAAATGCAGGAACATTTTAAAGAAAGGTTTCATATTTTGATACTCCCAACTTTGAAAATAATGAAATCAATACAGTTGATGGGTTAAGAATCACAGCAGCAAAAAACATGTTTCTGTCATGATGTGTTGGTTGTGACACTAGGAAACCATAACTATAAAATTTGTATTTATGTACAGCTAGAACAAACTGATTTAGAGCTTCTTTTCTCCAAGACAACTTAATTTATATTTTAATTTGCTGGAGGTAATTGATTATCATGGAGTAAATGCATTGTACTGAAAACTATTAAATCATTGACTTAATGGGAGCAGAATGATTTTTTTTTCTCTCTTTTTGGATAAAGTTTAACCTTTGTAAGCATTTTAAGACTAATGTATCAGGCTTTAAATATTTTATGGTCTGTATTAAGCACTGTTTGGGGTTCATGTCCCTTTAGACTTCAACACAGTACATTACACTATACAAAGCAATTTGCCCAGAGTAATGAGTTCTGTGGTAGCATCATGAAGACTAGTATCGAATTGCTGCTGCTGCAGGCAAGCATTTGATCTGATATAAAGCATAGTGGGGAAGAGGCTGGCAGATTGCTGCTCATCCTATTTGTATTGTAACTAGCAGAGACATGCATATTCTTTAACTAATGGGTGGTGGTCGGTACATGGCCATACAAACCAATCCAAATTTACAGACAGAGTGGATAAACTGATCTTTTTAAATACTCAATATCAATATGGCTATAAAGTGTAATCTAGTAGATAATTAGACCAAAAAATCATGGAAAATTGATGAAGTGTAAAGGAAATAGAAAAATCTATGCATTTCCCGCAACTAATACCCTCAAACTGAAGACCAGAACTAAATGAATAAAAACTTGAATATTAATTCAGATAATATCTATGTTTTATTAATCTCAGGTCTCTATGTTTGTCTAGTGTTTGCTTATACTGATCACATTTACCAAAGTAATTTTTATTTTATGAGGAGTATAATTTTTTTCGTTGGAGTAGCTGTTTAGCTTTTTTAGCTGCTTGGGTTTAGATATGCATAAGATATACTCAGTTGAAAAGGTTCAGATGTTACTGAGCATTGAGATTCTTTTTGAATCCAGGAATACTATTTTTCTAGCATATGGCCTATGCTCTTGTCAAAAAATAACTGCTCAGGAAAAAAAAAAAAAGGTGGTTCTCCAATTTTTTAAATTTACATCTGTAGTATATTCTATACAAACATTTTGAGGGTTCTTCTGTGTACAGAATAAATTAAAACGAATTCTGAGTATAATATTACTGAGAGGGGGGTTACCTGATAATTCATGCTGTTTAAGAGGAAGTGCATAAGCTCACTTGTGAAACTCTGTAGAGATGAGACTGAAACTCTAAAAACCTCAACCTTCATGTGTGCTGACCATGCCAAATGGCTCACTGACAGTTTTTGTGGCCATGTTCTAATGGAAGGGGTAGGAACCTTTCACAGGAGGCGAAGTGAAGTTCTTAAGACAGCAATATAAAGGTTTCTAGTTAATATTAGTGGAAAAGATACTATCATTTTACAGCCCTGGTGTAGCATCAGCTATAGCATGAAGTAGATGGATAAAAACTGTATCATGCCTTTGGTCTAACTGTGCAGCTACATGGGCCACTTTCTTTCTCATACTGCCTGTGATCAAAAATGCTTCAAAGCATACTCCTCGGACACATGCTTTACCATGTCTCCTGCTGTATCCTTTTCTTCTAATCTGAAATATGGCAGTCCTGGGCTTATTGACCAGCTGTACTCTAACATACATCTGGAACAATTTGCTATTCTTTGAAGCAAGCGACTATAAGGCAAACAATGCTAACACCAAATTTCTGGGCAGCTCTGAGGATACACACCTCTCTGGTGCTCACTTCCCCGCATCTGCTAAAACATTTTACTTTAAATTACTTTCAGTTTCAAAACCTGAACTCTTTCAAAGCAGATGGTAAACTTCCACTGCAAATTAAGCATGCTGCTCCTATTATTCTTTAACAGAAATCAGATGCTTAATTTCCTGTACACCACTCTGATAATTTAACCCATCTAGTCCAAGCAGAGATTTATTTAGAAAATGAACCTTCTCTGGAAATGAACTGATAGCTGCAGGCCTAATGCAGGGTGTAAAGCAGAAAGACCATGAAACACTTAGAATAAAGAAAGAGCAGTATATAAACATGCGATCTGAATTCTTACATCAAATTTACAACTAAAATCCTGGAACGTGCTATGTATGTTGATAGTAAAATATTAAGTGTCTTATTCCTTACAGTTTTTTCAGTCTCCATCTTCTCAGACCTAAAGCCTCATACACAACATTATGCGCTATCAGACCACAGGCCTGATTCTTACTTTTGATCTCAGTAAACCCTGGGGTCAAAACATTAGTTAATTCCCTCATTTTGCCTTTTAGAAGTGAATACAGTTCCTTCAGCTGAGCTCGGAGCACCATCAAGGACTGATCCTGAGCACTTTCACCTACCCTCAGATCAGCAACAAAGGGATGATGATGAAATTGCAGAAGCTATAAAATAAAGGCAAAATTGAGGGAATGCTTGTTGCTAAATAAGCAGTTCCCCACAAAGAATTCAGCAGTGTCAGGCTGCTCTCCTTGCCTGCAAGCATGATGTCTCATAAAGCTGGAAACCTCTTCTTTGCCACAGCACACACAGAAGAACCCCTCAAATGTCAGTCAAATAGAGGAAGGAGCAGCATGGCGACTAAAAGGCATGTCCTTGATTTTTATAAAACAAGGGCATTTGATAACCTAATGGAACTATTGCACATTGGGAGGCTCTTCCAATGAGACAGAAAAGAAAAAGTAATGCTTTTTACACTCCATTGTCAAATTAAACTTTAAAAATTCAGTAATTTTATTATGACTCCATTTATCTATGACTATATATAATCTGCTTAAAAG
Organism: Ibidorhyncha struthersii; assembly: GCA_013398815.1. Classification (NCBI taxonomy): domain Eukaryota; kingdom Metazoa; phylum Chordata; class Aves; order Charadriiformes; family Charadriidae; genus Ibidorhyncha; species Ibidorhyncha struthersii. The sequence goes on from VZSZ01010485.1 coordinate 1,443,102, forward strand.
CATTTACAATTTTTATTACTATAATGATTTATTGACTATAGAGTAATATATACTAAATAGTTCCTCTGATACTTTGGTATAGAGATTTTGTTGCATGTCTCACCAGTTAACCTTCCCAAAAGCTAGTTTTAAAATGCCTCAGTACATACCACTTTATCTCTCTAAATTCTGAGCATTCTGAGAGAAGTGGGAAGCTGATAAGCCTTTTACTCTTTTAAAAAATGTATTTCTTTGCATTCAATTCCAATCCCAAAATTGTATTTTCTCCCTAAATTAGCAACAACGGCATCAAACTGTAAACATAAACCATGGCTAAGAACAAGCCTTATTTTTGCCGGCTAGAGAGGTTGAAGTAGTCCAGGTGTCACATCTGGAGAGACAGACACAGTGTGCTTTCCTTGCCATGTGAGCAGAACCATAGACTCTTTGAGGGTATGTGGAAATATTTTCACCAAAAGTATGAAAAATTAGCACCTTATACTTTTTTTTAAAAAAATCAAATAGATCTCAATATGTCTGAAATAAGAATGAAATAAGAGGAAACAAAACCACGGCAAAGACAAGGCTCTCTCATATGCAATATAAGAGTTTCTGAGAAAAATAATGGGGAATTTACTAAGTGGAAGATGCTTCCCCATGCCTACTAAGGCAAATTTTTAGGACAGTGAAATTTTATTTTGTTATTTTTATCATGCTGCAAAAAGACATTGTCTATCCAACCAAATACAGAGTTCACTACATTAAAGGGATCTCAAAAACTGGTCTGTGAAAGACTGAAGCATAGGTAAGAATACAAACCCTTTTGGCTTCAAACTTCTGCTCTGTACATTCATTACGCTGGGTAAAAGAAAAAAAAGGTACCTGTTCGTGATGGAGCTGTTACTCTATCAGTCCGATCAGTTTATAAGTCACAGCTTCCTGGGAGCAAAACAACTTGCTTAAACAAATCTTAGTTGGGCTAAGAGAGGGCTACAGAAGGGAAAAAAAAAAGTCTACAACTTAGAAATCCAGAGTTACTCACTGTACAAGCATGTAAACTTGCTTTTGCAAAACATGAAAAGCAACCAGGTCTGTCGTCTTAAGGATGCATTAAGGAAAGACTGACAGAGACCTAAATGACTGTGTACCCTGAAACTGAGAAGACAAATACTCTGTAACACACTGTTAGGCAAGAGCATCTTCGCTAAGTATAAATAAGTGCCATAAGCAATCTCACCGTGGCAGAAGAGTTCTTCACAGGCTGATTCATACTTCTGCAGCTCGTCAACTTCTTCACTCTATGCTGTCTCAGGTATCTCTGCAGGGCAGGTGTGATATAACCTGTTATATCAGACCTCTCCAAAATGCTGCATTGTGACATCAGTGCTCTGGGTGTCAGCAGTGACACATAAAGATTGTAATAAATAACTTTTTCTGATTCACCTTAACCTGGGTTATAAACAAATTCACAAAGGTGGCTACAGTGTCCACAACCTACAGGCAGTACTGAAAGAACCTTCTCCAAGCACAACCTTACTTACTTCAGAGAGTTGTTTAGGGGAGTGAAGGTATGGTTCAAAACAAGCTGTCCTACAAAATCTCCTCTGAAGGAGAAAGAACTGAACTTATTGCACCCAGAAGACTATAAAAATTTTATATTATTATTATTTTAAACATCCTATGATTTTTTTTCAGCCAACCTCATTTTAAGGCCCAACTCTGTTCAGTGTAGCTGACAATAGCAATTAAATAGGAATAAAAACAGGGCAGAATTCAGTTCACCCTGATGAATGCAGAACATTAGGGCCTTCTACGGCTCAGAAGTCATTAAGCCTGCAAATACATCATGTTCACATGCACAGAAAAATCTAGTCGAGAGAGTTTTGCTAAAATTCAGAAACAGATTCTGAGTTGAAAGCCATTTGTTCACTAAAATTAAAAAACAAACACAGTAAATCTCAGTGCCAATGCCAGATTTCTACTCTGCAGTTACCAGCGTTTGTTCTGTATTAACATCTGTCTTGATGGTTGTGTTCCTAGATCTATCTAGATCCCAGACAGCATTTCGTACGTTGAAACAATGAGCGCCCTATCTTTGCTGAATTTATGTAGTGTAATTGCTCATCATCACATTCACAAATCTTGCTTTGCTGTCATATATTTTAGGCCTGTCCAAGTGCTCAAACACCAAGTACTACAAGAAAAAATGGCGAAGATGTCGTAGTCCAAAACTACTACTTGCTATGACTGAAGAGATCTTCACTACTCGTTTACCTGTTTAATGTACTAACCCTTTTCTATCTTGACTGGCTATTTATTTGCATAGTTTTCCCTAGTGACACAGTTATCAAGTGGATCGAAGTAATTAATAGAATAAGAATGTATGGCAATGAAGCCTCTCTGAAAAGGAAGAGAAAGAAATTCTTTGTGGATATTAAATGTCTGAGAGGGAAAACCAGACAGATGCATTATTTTTACATGCATGCTGCTGGTCAGAGTGGTTTTGTAAGTGTTCTTTGATATAAGTATGCCTCTAAAGAGAGTGCTGGGAATCTTGTGCTGGTAGCTGTATTATGTAAGCATACTGTCAGATAGAGTAACTCAGGAAGTAACTCTTATTATGGAGGAAAAAAAAAAGAAAGAAAAGGAATACATTTATGGTTTTGGTTCAGGAATTCTCCTCTGGAGGCACAACAACGGGCTTAAAATAATGAGAATCCATCCTTGGAGGTATCTCTTACTAAGAAAGAGCTATAGTCTAAAATCGCAATGCTAGAAACACTGCCCTAGAGAAAGTTATAATACAATGATGAAAGACAGATTCATTTCTGCAACACAAGAAAAATTCTACCCTGGCTCTAAACCAATGCCATTATAAATTTAGGAACATTTGTGCCCTAAAGACAAATCCTACTACAGCACCACATACTAACACTGCAACTGTGGAAATCTGGACATGACAGTAGCAATATAATATCCTGAAAAGGAAGATTTCCTCCACTGAAAGCTCATGAAGATCTGTGCCATTTAACAATGATCACTACAACCCTCATCATCAATGCTTTGAACGTTGCTCTATTTCACAGTATGCTTAGTAACTGAGGCATTTCAACAGCTACCACTTCATTCTGCAGTGAAGGGTAGACTTAGAGACAGTTTAGTAAGATGTGTTATCCCTTCTTTGTGGCAACTTTAAAAAACCATTCATCCTGAAGGACACTTGATACTACTTGTATTTGAGACTCCTCTACTAGGAGAAGGCTCTCCTCTAGAAATGATGAATGCCCAGGTCATGATGATTTACACTAGAAGTCAGCTGAGGAAGCTACCTTGATATCAGAACTAATGGCATCATTCCTTTTCTAAATTGAGATAGTATCTGCAGAAAGGTTTGACCCTAAGCAAGAACTTCATCATTTTACCACATCACATCAATAAGTCACACTCCTTTATCGACCATCAATGGGTTCACAGAATTGAAAAGATTATTGTAGGACAAAAGTTAGCCTTTTAACAGACTCCAATGAAGTGACTCTACATTAGAAAAATATATTAGAAAAGTATAGTAATCATATAATAGGAATAAAATTGATAGCATCCTTGTATACCTTGATGGTGTGTCTGAAAACTTGTCTGTTCTATCGGTATCAGCTGACTGGTGAAGAAAAAATAAATATTATCTCTTTTCTCAACCTTATCCTGTCACATCAATTCTATGCATAAACTAGAATTATATTTTAATTTTATATTAACGCTATGGTCATATATAACCCAAGACTCACAGACTTGTGAAGTGTAGTTCTGACATTGGAAGACCTGACTGATGTGTCCACTGGAGAGACACAGGCCCCTGACAGTGCTAATGAACTCTCCTGTTTCTCTTTTGGTTTTGTTTGTGTGTGGGTTTACACCACCTTAAGATTTACTCATTTAGCGTTTAGCATGTTTTAAGTTAACTACAGAGCATAAAGTACTTTACATAGATTCCTTCATATCAGGTATGATGTGGTTAGCACTGATCAATAAGGAAATAACTCAGCGTTCCAGATGTTCCAGATGTATGTGTTTTAAACAGCAGACGTCCACAGAGTCACAGAATAGTTGAGATTGAAAAGTCCATTCAATCAGTTTTCAATCCAACTGACTGTCCCAAGCCTAGGTAGATATCCACATTTTAAGAAATACAGTTCCCATTTGATAAGGAAAAACTGTACTTTTTTTTTTTTTTAATCTTACATGCAATAATGGATCGTTCTTGCTCAGCTATGTATTTGCAAGTGTCTAAATTTTCATCAGTTTGTATGCAGTTACTTGAACTGCATCCACATGATCTCACAAAGAATTAGAAAGTCTATATATATGAAATGTGGAACTATATTACTAATCACTACTTTCATTGCTCTTCCTCCTCCAGTTCATTGCTAAATATCCACGGCTAATTTATGCAGCATAGACATAGTCATCATCATCATAGACATCATTTATTGTTTGAGACAGCAGAAACAATTCTCAGACATACAGTTACTTTAGACTACTCTCATGTGGGCAAACCCATCCAGGCCAGTATGGAGCTACACTTCCATTTTGACCTTAGTATGTATTTGACCCCAAGAAAATCAGAAAATGCATAGGATACAAAGGATTAGTGGAGGTGTAAATAATGAGAAACTACCAAGTAGATGTGGTTATTACAATGCTCTCTGGGACAAGGTGTTTTATGGGACAATTCAAAGTACATCCAGGGTATTTAATCCCTGGGAACTCATTTTACATCTGCTTTATTACAAATGAAATGTGAAGACTTAAGCTTTGGTCTTACTTTCATTGTTCAGGAAATAGAGCTTATAATTATCTCCATAAAGCAGGAAAGTATTTAAATACTTTGCTTTCTATGTATAGCAACAGGGTACAGTTCACAATGCAAATCCTGCAGGAGCCTAAAGTACAAGCAAACCAAAAAGAGCACTGGGAAGTAATATAACCGAGATGTGGTAGTGTTACATATAAAATCTCACACACTTAAAAATAAGTATCACTTTCCTGTCTAAAAAAAAAAAAAAAAAGAACAAACTGCCTCTTCAGTTTCAGAGAAACCAGCAGTCCTTGCCAGAAGAATAAATCAGACAGTAGAAGACAAAAACTACTATAGATTCGCTGCGTGAAAAAGTGACCTCACTGAAATTGGCTTTAGCATTGTGGATGAATGCCCAATGGCTCGAAACAGATCTAGTTTAGTCAACCTTATCATCTTCAATGGGAGATGTTATGAAACATAGCAGTTATAAGGTCAGCACTGCAAGGTCAAAAACATGTGTTGTCATGTCCTACGTACTGCATTTTTAAATGCAAACTAAAGGGAAAAATAAGGTAATGTGTCATGTATTGAGCAGCTAAGGACAATTACATAAAAGAAGGTGGAAAAAAAAGCAAGGGGAAGTAAAATGATTGATTTAGCTAATAACTGAAATCAAGACAGCACAGATTCATGCCCCAAATGCTTCACGTAGTATTTTAGCTCCTGAAGCTGTGTTTTAGCCTGGTCTGCCTCTTAGAGCCTTTTCAAATAGCAGAAGTCATTACAGATGATCGTGTTCAATATAGTAAAATCACCTATACTGCTTCAGTTCCTCTCCACTATTATCTGCTGGACTGGCACTGTAAATCAGGCATGACCAAATTAGCTAAAGACTAACGGACCAGTTGCCGATATACAGCTGTGTGCCTTTAGATGCTGAAGTCTGCAGAGGAAACTGTTGTTCTATTTGCTGGCAGCATCTGAATCCTTATGTTAAAAGTAGTACAACCACCCACATAAACTAATGTCTTTCTCATTTTTAGCAATCTTCGTGCCCAGTGCCTACAGAGCCACAGCCCAGTACAACATTTGGAGTATTATCAATTGCATTAAGAGAAAAGGTAAAGTGAAAGAAAAGTCATGAATGGTATTCCTAGTGCTCTAATAAAGAGTTGGAAAATCAAAACACTATGCCACCATGTTGAGGAAAGGAGGGTGGAGGAAAACAAGTTCAATCACGTAACACAAAGTTTAATGAAGACGACAAAATGTGGTATAAGAAACACAAACACTATTTGGGAGAAAACTTTGGTCTGTCCTTATTGTCAGAAATCTGCACCCACTTTGGCATAATGGAATTCTCTTTGACAGCTACAATGTCCTCACACTAAAAGCTCCCACCGTTTGGAGAAGCTGGTGTATCTAACATGCATCTCTGTTAAAATTGTTCATTAGAGAAGTTTCGTCTGGCAAAATGGGGCTTTGACAATGCCATACAAAGCATGGCTGCAACAGTAATTTCCCTTTTCCATTTCTCCTCTCTAACTTGGGCAGGTATTTGCAGAAGACTGCAGAGAAGTGCCAGTTGAAGGTTCAGGGCCCGGGGGCTGAACAATGACCACAATTTGTGAAGGATGCAGAGAATCATTGGCCTGTGCTGGTTTTCAGAGACATACTACATAAAGAAGTAGCTCTTATATAAAAAACACAGTTCCATGCCTTAAATTATATGCACATGGACATGGCTTTTTCCTTTCCAGATGCTGAGCAGACCATGCTACCTTATATCTGGTAAAATAACTGCTCCACAAGTGCAGTTAAAACGTGCATCTTCTGCAATGTTCTGCACTGCTTGTGCTATCAGATTCATACAGTGTGGCAGAATCACTCAGACAATATCTGATTTATCTGCACAGAGGTTCAAGGGCCCTTTTTTTCAGAATCTTCAAAATCCGAAAGCATTCCCTGCTGCAAATAATGTACAAGGTCTCAGACTTCCCAGGTATGAAGCTCGGGCACTGAATTTGCTGAGCAGGTTACTCTACTTTCCCTTGTCTTTCTTGAAGGTTTACAAGGAGAAATGGGTATTTGAAATTTAAGGACAGCACATGTGGAAACATGAACAGTAGAAAAAAGCTGAACGTGCTTCAGTGAATTTTTATTTGCCATGTTACCTACATGACTTTTCTGGAATTCTAAGCTGAGGCCACCCCAAGGACTTGTCATTGCCTGTTATGAAGAAAAAGACAAACTGAATCACAACACAGGATAACAGAAAAACTCTAAAAAGAGTTTATCTAGCAGGAATTCAGTCAGCCATCCTCCTCTAAAAATTACCATTGTTGAATTCAGTGATGCCAGACATGCACACTAGCCTCAGGCTTGACAATCTGTCAGAAAACAGTGCTAGTCTCCCATGCCATTTTGCATTTTGATATGAAATAAATCATGCAATGGTTTTTCAGGCCTGAAAAAGCTATTTGTGTTCTAAAGCTTCTAAAAGGATAGGCAGGGTCCGTTAATGATAACATTTGTCTGGGAAAAAGCAAGTGGATAAGTACTAGGTTTCAGGGAAGAATTGCATTCCAGAAACCCTCAAGCCCATTGGAAACTCTCCTGAAAGGAGCTCTTGGTGGACAATCAAAAGCCTGACTTCTCGGCTCTTGTGGCACCTTCCATCTTCAAAATAACTCATAAGAACTACCTAATCCTTCCAGCATCACAGTGAAGTACCTTTATCTCCATGCCCCGATGAAATTGAGTTGCCTCACTCAGAGGTCTCACTCAGTCAGTTATGAGACTGTAGTCCCTGGCTCTCAGTGCCTCCTTCCCACTGGCAAGAACATGCTTCTCTCCTGGTTGAACTTGGCTGTTTCACAAGACTCAGATCTTTGGAAAATATTGCTCAGTGACGAAAAGGTTACTTAGAAGAGTAAATAAGAAGAGTAAGAGCATAAAGAAATCATTAACAATTTATTTAGTAACTAATCCTACCTCCTGTTTGACAGAGTGGCTGGAAGGTTCCTCAAAATGAAACATCCTGATGCTAAAACCTTGCTTTCTTGTTTGAAGGCTTTGTTTCCCTCGACTATTTCCAGTAGACCAAGCCAGCAGGCAGAATATCAGTACTGCACAGTGAATGAATGAATCAGTGAATGTAGCCTGGAAAGCAAACTGCAAAGTGAAATGCAGCTTCATACTAATATTTGGTCTGTTCCTTTAGGGGTCTAAACGGTTCTTTATTTTCTCTAATACCACCGACAACATATATGCGTATTGTCTACCATCCCCCCAGATCTGAAGAAAATAAATTCATTAATGTAAACATGGTTTTGAGCTTAAGAGCAGAGTTATGAAAATATTTTGCATTCATTCTGAATGACCAAAAATATGTTGGGACACTGAACCTATAGACCAGCACCAAGGAAAGCATCTGCTCCTAAGCAGAGTGCAGAAATCTCTGCACAAACTGTGAAAGGAAACGTTTAGATGTGAGTGCAATACTATTTCCCCAAAAGAAGTTCTATACTTTTCCACATAGATGAGGCAGAGATTCTTCAGCTGAAATGCTGTGTACACAATCTCTTTAAATGGACACTATTTACCCATAAGGGGCCAAAACATTTACTTAAACCAAAATCCTTTTTTTTTTTGTTCCTTATCATTATCATGTCATCTATTGTTATATAGCAAAGCCTTCATTTTATAACATTGTCTAGTACTATGTTTAGGAAGATCTACAAATGAACAGATAATAACTACTGAAAATATCTTTTTAATTACCTCTTTTTCAGTCAGTTTTGCTGTAACTTCTCTCAGGCTATCAAAAAAGATGTTTTAAAAAACTTCATAAGTTTTCAATCATAAATTATGGCTTCTTGCTTGCTTGCTTGTTTTAAATTAACAAACGTTTTAAAAGACAGATAAATATAATTAAATAAAATGTTTGATACTTTATGAATTTTATAGATAACTTTTTCAGTATGTATTTTTTGCACTAGCTTTTCTGAAGTTATTTCTTACTTCCTCAGTTAGTAAAAAGTTAAATATTAAAGGGAAAACCAGAAGAGAACTAGACATCAAATCCAAAAAGGATCCAGACTGTATCAGAACAACACTGTGGTTTAAAACCCCGTAGCTTCCACTAAGGAAATGCCAGGAATGGCATAACCCACTACTTTGTGTCCCATTCTTCTTTTTCCTATGGGCTGGTTCCTCTCCGTACCCTCCACTGCTTCTATGAGTCCTGCAATCCAGTCCCTGCCCTCTTCTTTTCAGCACTATTTCTGTTCTTGCTTCCTTCATGTCCTGCTATTTCCTTCCACGAGATACTTTGGTTTCCCATTGAACACTGTCACCTGTCTTGTTGCCCATCAAATTCTTCAGGTTTCTGTTCTAATCTGCCCTTTCTTTCACCAGCAGATTACTCCGTATATCTTCTCTTGCCATTCCTTCACATTCAGTTCAGGCAGTTCTCTCCTGTTTCCTCCAGATTCTCAGAACAGGACAGACACTGTCTACTCTCAGCTGCTACGCCAGGCAATAAATTTGGATACAGGAAGAAAGAGCTGCTTTTCTGCTAACTTTCTTCTGCATGTTGGCGCTCGTTTACTATCTCTCAGTCCTGGGATGGTGTAGGTGCAAACCCATCAGCAGGACTGGTGTTAATTATGTTCAGTTAAGACAAAATCTTCAGAGAATCTAGGTAGCAATTGTTAACAAAGTTGCATGGATCATGTATGGAATGCGTCAGAAACTTACAGCTTGTCTAAATTCTTCAGAGAGATTCCAAAGGACGTATCCCTCCTTGCAGACTTCACTTTCCTCAGACCCAAAACTGCATTTCAGGAAAAATGGCTTACTGTCTTCAGGAGTTATTTTTGGGGGATGTATGGATAAAAGTCATTTTTATTTCAGACCAATACTTACAATTTTGGTAAACTTACAAACATCTCTGGTCATCATGGAGAATGCTGGGTAAGCTTCACTCTCACCGTTCCTGTCACTTTCAACTGGATGTATCTTTGCCCGTCCACCACATGCTTCACTTCCCATGACTTGACAGTTCTGTGCTTTTTCAAAAGGGATCGGGGCTGAGAGGCTCTCATTGATGTTGCAGTGCCTTATCAGCCCTGGGAATACAAAGATCTTATTCACCCAGAGTTAACCCTCAACAAAAGAATCCAAGAGCACCAAAATCTGACTTTGAGATAGACAAAAACTAGAAAAAGGAGTATCATCTCCTGCATCCACCAGTTCAACCACATCATTTCTACCCATTCAAATGCAAGCCACAAAATACCACATCAGAAGTCAGAACAGTACCAGCATGCACACTCTTCCCAGTATGCCTGACACCATGCAAATACACAGGCAATGCAGACATGCCTATCATTCGTATACAGTCTCTAGGGGCTCCAGGAGAATGGATCTGCACATCAGAAGCAGATTTATTGGACTGTGACTATGTGCTCTGCACAGTAAGAACCAATGAATCTTGTGTTGGATTGATTAAAATTGTAATTGTACAATCTCTGTGATCCAAAGAACAAGGAGTCATTTTTCACAGTGAAACACTTAGCAATTGGACAGACTCAAACTGTCTGCCTCATGGCATTTGTAGTTGTTCTTTACATTGCCACATAAATCAAAGGCATGTATTTCGACCCTCTTACACATTATGCAGTGAAATAGGAAGCGATACAATAAAAAGAACATTGCTGGTTGGATTTAGAACAGCTTTTCAGAAAGAAAAACAATACTGCATATAAACCCCCTACGTTTTCACAAAACTTGATATGATCATAATAAAAAAAAAAATTAACTATTAAGTTGCTGAAACTGTACCAATATTCCATTTTTACTATTACATGTAAGGAGGAGAGAGAGGGGGAAATACAGACATAGAAATAGCTAGCAAAACAATCAGGTTCATTTCAAGATTAGAATGGGGTGGTGGGGTTGGGAAAGAGACCTGAGTTACCCTCACTTATTTGTTTCTATTTCTGTAAAAGCTGTTCATAAGACAAGAATTGAAAGCCCTTGTTCTCCATGCCTAACAGCGTTTTCAGGCAATCAAACCTCTTCAGGAATTCTACTATAGCTCTTGGGCTAAGAATTGTGTGTCAATTTACATTGCTAGTGCTCAGAAAATTTCTTCACAATAGTAGAAAAACTGCAGGTATTTATCTTTGAGTGACATTCCCCCCAAAAATAAAAAGTGAAAGAGGTAAAAAAGGACAGATGCTCAGAAGAAACAACTGTATTTCCAGCAGTCAGAAGGTTTTCTTAGGAGATTGCTCAGACAGCTACTGACATCTAGTATGTCTAGGTTGATAAGGAACTGAAGCCACGGCAGAGTTCAAAGACAAAGCCTAGGACAGAACGACACACCAAGGGGACTGCTATTGTCCAAGACTTTTAAATTTGACTGTTCAAACTCATTGTGTAATGCAGTTAATGAGTTGCCTTAGTATTGCATTATTGATTCTGTGCTCTGAACTATCTACTTGCAATTCAAAGAGCCACACAGAGAATAGATTAGAGACACATTAGTGACACCTGTGGAATGCAGTTTAGCTGCCCACCAGAGCACCCCTGCTGTATATATGACACAGATCACGCTAAGACTCCAAATGCCAGTTTGTGCCGTGAACTATGTTAAAATGATGAAGGCAGGATATGGGCAAACAAGAATAAGGAGCTTAAGATGGAAACCATCTATGTGTTACAAGTTCATACACTCTGGTAGTCATTGCAACTTCTGTTGCAGTCTTCAGCAGCTACATCTGCTGCTCAAACGACACCTACAAACTGAGACATTTCCGCCTAGCCAGTTTATTCACATTCTGTGGAATCACTTGCACTAGGCATCACAGTCCTTGATTTTGAGTCATCCTTAGCAAAGTCACTTGTACAGGTCCCACAGTTCTTCTCTGAAGCGATAAGAGAACAAATAAAAATTGTATCCTGCTGATTGTATTAATAATACAATTAATGTATTTACCACAGGTAATGCCACAGTTCTATCCAGTTAGTGAGAATACAAACGTATTTTCCACTGAAAAACAGAGTAGCTATATTTAATCACTTCCCCTATTTCGCATCCATAGAATCATAGAATGGTTTAGGTTGGACGGGATCTTGAAGATCACCTAGTTCCAACTCCCTTGCCATAGGCAGGGACACCTCCCACTAGACCAGGTTGCTCAAAGCCCCATCCAACCTGGCCTTGAACACATCCAGGGATGGGAAACATTATTGGTTTAGATTTAGGCACAAATGAATGGAAGCCAACAGTATTTTTCACAGCCTGATAAATTAAAAGTGGATTCACAGAGATTTGACCATTCAGAAGCACAAAACTCAGATCCAACAGAGCAAACTATTTCACCTAATCTGCAGTCTAAGATCATAAAATATACCTTTTATCCACCCATAATAATTTCAGGGAGCATATGATCAGTGTAAGTACTTGCCTGCTGCTAAGGTAGAAAGTCATCCGGTATTGTAGTGAGAGAAATCCATGCACAGCTTCTGCCCAAGAGCCTACAGGAGTATCTGTTACCATGTCAGACCTCGGTCTCTAATAATTCAGTGTCAAGGTCAACACATTTTAAACTCTGTAGAAATGGTAAGGGAAGGGATCATCATGGCCCACAGTATCCCAACGTATTCCTTTTTCTTCAGAATGCTGCAGAACTTTTATATAGAAAAGTTGTAGCAGGATGACAAGTCAGGCCTCAGAGCAAAATCAAGACTTCAAATTCAACCTTGACACCAACAGATTTTGAAGTATAAAACCCCTGTGTTCAAAAGCCTCTCCTATGGGGTTTACTATTTTCTGCACCTGAACTCGAGTAGTTTGAAAATACAGTTCAATTTTTCATTTCTCTTGAGAGCCTTTCCATGTAGTGGAAGAACAGAGCTACTGCATTGCTAAATCACTGAATCAATGTCAAGGTCATGTGTTTATTTGATAATATCCGATAGGCTGTAAAAAACATTTCTGGAGATAAATGTACCACCATGACTGGGATTCTGTACCTTTGTAAGACAAATGATAGCTACTTCAGAAGAAACAGAAACAAAGGTATACTTAATTTTAAAAAAATTGTATTAGTGATCTGTTTTCTTCATTTGAAGCCTCCTCCTGTTAAGTTACTGAGTATTAGCATAAAAATTGTCCTACGTGGGGGGGCGCCGGGGGGAGAGGTTGGACAAAGTTTGTTCCAGAACACGTTGGTCCAGCTCCTGATACTTGCTGGTAACTTTCTTTGCCAAAGTGACACAAAGTAACCCTTTTTCGAGGAGTCCATTCCTAGGACAGTCAGGAGAGCTGGAACAGGGCACTGTCAAGGGCTGGCTGTCCTACAGGTCACTGTAAGATAAGGACACACTGTAATTACAAAATAAAGCAACTGGCTGTGAAAGATTATAGCCAGCCAAAGAGGCGCTTGTTTTTCCTTATAAATATGTAGGAGCTGTTCTGCTTCCATTTACTGTTTCAGCTAATGGCCATAGGAATTTTGCCGATTTGCTGTGTCAGGTATGCCAGTGCTCAATTTGACTTTACTAACCAGGCTTGTCCTAGTAATGCTCACCAGAGATATACTAAAAAACAATTAAACAAACCCTAGATCCTTTATCATCTGTTGCAATTACAAGAGTTTTCTGAGACCAGATTGTTATAACAAAATGTTCATTAACGCATAAACTGTTTTATAGGTGAACAAACAGTAATTCAGCATACACAAATAGACCACTAGGAAAGGCTGCTATGAGTTTGTACCAGCTTTCAGCTCTGACATTCACTGCTGTCCTTTCAGGTGCTCACTGCAGTCAACTTCTGGCAACACTTTTACCTTCTCTTCCTGAGAGCAACTTGGAACAGAATAAACATCAATGAAAACAAAACCTAGTTTAACAGCAGAGGAAAAATATGATAATAGAATGCCATCTAGCACTCTCCTCGTCTGTGCAGCCCTAGAAGGCTGCAGTAGGAATGAAGCCCCCAGGAACAGATGCCCTCAGTGTTGCAGAACACTGGTTTTGTTAGCAAATCACCACCGTGTCCCCTTCTAGTGAAAAGCTTTCTGTGCAACAGTGAAGAGGAAAACTCTAACATTTGGGAAAGTCAGTCACATACGGGGCAGTGTGGAGTTCCAGAGCCTTATCCCAGAATGACTCCCAAACCGCTACCTGCACAGGTTGAGCCCTCCAAGTCCCCTTCTCCAGATCTGTGCATGGTACAGATAAGAAAAGCGACTGCCGCTGGGCTTTCCATGTAAGTCTTTTATTTTTTTTTTTCTGTTGTCTTGGTTTTTTCCCCACTCAAGAGAAAGGCAAGTGAGTCCTAAACTACTGTCAGGAATCCGTGAGAGGAAACAAACCGCAAAGCAATTTATAGCGAGTATCGATCACTTGGTTGAATGTCCGGGAAGTCAATCTGTGCTCAATCTTCCCTAATGTACACTTAAATACTATAAACTAACTAAGAGGGACAGCAGAGCTCTGATGGCCCATCTATACTAAGTGTCATTTAATTGTGCACATACCTGAGCGGTCTTTAAAAGAGCCACAGCAGTCAAGCCCTCAGCAACAACCAGCCGTGGGAACACTTGTTTCTTGGTGGAATTTTGCAGCCCATCCCGAACTCCGTGTTGTTTTTCTATAGCAAGCTTAAGGTGTATGCACAGATGGGCAAATGTGTACAGATGTACACAGTGTATGTGCCTGCCTACCCTGAAGAAACATGTTTTTGGGTGTCGTGCCCACGATTTCTGGCGGGCGGTGCCGGGGCTCCCTGTGAGGAGAGGGCAGGACCCCCCAGGGCCGGTTCCCGCCAGTTCTGCAGCCGCCCCAGCGCCGGGCACAGCTGAGCCCCTCAGCGAGGCTGGGGCGCCTCTGTGGAAACCTGTTTGAGACGGGGCAGGACGCTGCCCGGCAGCGAGGGGAAAGCGTGAGGGAAAGTGTGAGGGGAAAGCATGAGGAAAAAGCGCGGTCAGAGGAGAAGGGGGTGGTGGAGGTGCTCCAGGGGCTGAAGCCTGCAGCCTGTGGAAAAACCATGGAGGAGCAGATACCCACACTGCAGCCCGTGGAGGGCCCCACGCTGGGGGAGTTGGACGTTTGCCGAAGGAACTGTGGCCTGTGGAGAGTACGCGCACTGAAGAAGTGTGCGGAGGGGGGAGCAGCTGTTAAGGACTGACCACAGCCCACCATTCCCTATCCCCTGCCCTGGCTGGGAGGTAGAGAATCACCCCAGGTATTGTCTGTATGTTCTTCTGTCATTTCCCGTATCCATTGCTTTCAGAGAAAGAAGATGACAATTCTCACAGTAAAAAAACTGAGCCTGCAAGCAAAGTCTAGATAACAGGTAATACAAATCATCAATTCTTGTAAAACCAAATCTCCCTTTACAGGCAAATACAGTCAATGAAATTATGGTAAGTAGCATCTTCTATCCAGGTTACACTTAATTACTTCAAAAAGGCTGAATAAATTTGAAGGAGGATTAGATCTCTAAAATACACTTCTTTTATAGCAGTTTCTTCACCACTAAAAAAATTTATTAGTTTTCCTGTATGACATAGGTATGCACGTATACGCATAATCTAGGCTACAATAAAATGAAACATAAATTATACTCTAAAGTTGTACAGAATATGCAAAATATACATTCTATCTCTAGCTGTTCATTAAATTTTATTGCCAAAATGATTTTTGCAATAGACTTCAAGTTTTAACACAAGAAACTAATCTTTCGTACTTCTAAATCTTCTGATTCATATGCTAGTTAAAGTGACTGCTCTTGCTAAACGTGTACTAGCCAAAATATGTCTCATCATGCTGAAATCTGCCACTCATAGCGCAGCCCCTTCAGGCCACTGTATTTCAAGGATCGGCTTTGGCTATTCTGGATCAGTGCTGGCAGCATTTCTCTGAAATCCACATTTGCCACTTCCCACTTAGAGCAAAAGCAACAGCTTTATTCTTCTGGACTGCATTCCAGGACATGATATTTCACTTGGAATTAGTGGGTAGCAGAAAGCAATGACTGCTCTGTTGTTTTCACAATATTGTCTTATGAGTCAGAGATGCTATCACTGTATTTCCAAAACGCTTCCCAGTGTATCGTATAAATTGTGAAATTATGCGCATTCTAAACTATTTTGGCATAGAAATATACATTTAAATTCATCAAGCAGATGGGTTAATAAATTTACTAAATTTCAATATAAGCATTTGTTCAAATAATTTTTAACACCTGGTGGAAATTCAGTCTTTAATGGCCATGAGAGAGGCATCCCAAAAAACTTTCTCCATAAATTAAAGCACTTTGGAAAGGTACTACAGAAAGAGCGCTGTTGGGAGGAGGAGAGCAAGACAGTGTGATGCATGAGGTGGTTCAGTGCTGGGCACTCTGTCCTCAAGTCAGCAGCAATACCAATATAGAGCCAGTGCCACCACCATGGTGGACATCAGGTAAACATCAGGTCAGAGCCACCAATGCATAATTATCATATATCCCACAGACGTGGCTAACTGTACCTTTTGGAGTAATGACACCTTACCCACTGAGAATAGCTACTAGTAGTTTAAATTTGATAGAATATGCCCCTCATTCCGCCCCATTAGTGTGTAATGTGGTCTTGCAGGATTAGCAGATGTTTTATTCTGGCCAGAGGTAGTTTATTACTATATGAAAGCAATTTTGTAACTTAAGTCATGTGTATATTTCTATCCTAAAATAATAAACTACAAGAGGTGAGGAGAAAGGAGAGTGTGATCATGAAATATTTCACACACAACAAAACAACGTATGTGAAAAAGTATTTGTGATGTGCGAAAGCAAGAAAGATTTTATATACATAGAATATCATTACTATTGCCTCTAAGTACTAGAATTTGACTGTTTCACCTCTAGATGTCAAGGACAATAGTTAATTTGTACAAAGTAGATAAATGAGGTGGAAACTAATCAGAAGAGGTTTGTTTATCTGTTCTTTGATGATATATTACACTGCAATAATAAGACAGTAACTGTGTGTTCTATCTGGCTGAGAATAACTTCCAACATCATTTCTCATTTTTACGTATCAGATCTGAAAGCACCTCCCAGTCTTTGAAGTTCAGCAAAACTCAAAAACTGTAATTAAGCCCAGCCAACTGGTAGCCAGTAATTTTAACAAGAGAAGTAACAACACTAAATTCCACCAAGTCTACAACACGTTACTTCTCTCAATTGACTTGCATGCATGTCATCTCCTGTCTCCTCGGAATTTAACGGTGACGAGTACCAGTTCACATTAAAATGGTAATTTTTCTTTGTACTGGGCAACTCCAAATGTACATGTGGTTTTAACTGCATTTTAATTTTTTAAAAAATGTTAAAATAGTCATTGTCTTCTGTTAGTACATTGTATTACAAAGCAAGAAAACAAATATTTCAGAACATGCGTAATATACTTTGATTTAAAAGTCTGTATGACTAAACATTCCCTTAATAATCCACTACAACCTGAATGCTTGCTGGGAGACGGGAGGATGGGGAAGGTTTTTAACAGGAAATTTTCTGTCTTATGCTGAAATTCCAGAGGTTTACCAAAGAGCTCATGCGGTTCAGCAGAAACACAACTTCCAGATCAAAGACAACTAAGAAAATTATGTAGTTCTCAACTTCAGCATACGTGTCCAAAGGCACGTGCCTCTCCTTCTCTCCCTTCTGATAAACACTGACACAAAAGTGTGTTATGCTTGCATTTTCTAGAACTCGCGACAGTAGATATGCCTTTGCCCTCCAAAGGCCAAGACCTCTGGAACCGGAGCCACGTAAGCGAACATACAGTGTTTCATTGTTGTCCCCAATTACAAATTACTGCTATTTGGTTTCCCTTAGAGATGCCAATTACAGGCTGCTTATTAAAAAAAAAATAAAATCATTTACAGGCTGGAGGAAGTTGATGAGAAGGTACTATTTCTGATGGCAGATTTATCAACAGAGAAAATGATAAAATAAATGAAGAGGAGGAAGAATTCTATTTAAGCAAGTCAAAGAGACTAGATAGAAAAAAATAAATTTATGTTGTGATAAGTGGTAGGAATATGATTTAACAGAATTTATAAACCATATATATGGTCTTTCACAAACACATAAATGCAAGTTGAGGTCTAATACAATCTTATTTCCTTCCCTGCCATCTCACTTTTATAAATGTAAAAAGAACTGGCAGCCAAGTAAAAATAATGCATTACTTCAAACATCTTTAAAAGAAAAGAAATGGACTTATTGTTATGCAGTAATATTTGTATCATCTGCCAGTGCATTATATCTCCTTTTAATAAAACATACATAAATTTTCAAAGAAGGAAGCATATTAGAGCCCTGCGTGCAACAGTGAACAGCTGTTTCTGGAGTAAGTCACGTAAGCAGTCATAAGCAGGCATGGATTCACCTTGGGCTTTTGGGAAGGCACAGAAAGCCACCAAAATGTCTCATTATAGAAAGAAAGAGTTTCATTCTGTTAGGCTACAGTTCAATTTTGCAGATTCTTGCAAAATCAGAATTGCTGATGATTTTAGATATCCTGTAAATGTTTTGCTTTAGGATATGATGTAGCAAATGCATGGGATTTGAACAATGTGAAGAATCACCTACACTATGTGAATTGAGTTTTTTCATGTATGCCAATAGCCAGCTGCAATTGTAAATCGAGTACAGATTAACTGCACTTACATTTTAGGCTGAGAAAAGGGCATATGTGTATTTTGGAAAATCAGATTTTTAAAAAGCAGATATGTAACATACTGTTAACAGATCAAATGCCAAAAATGAGGAACACGTTCTTTTCAAGGCAACAACAGATTATTTGTATAGGTTTACAAAGAAGTTACACAAGGCTAAGCTTCTAAAAGTGGTGAATCTATTTCTTATTTTGCTGGGGTTTTTAACTTATTTATCTGCAGCACAGCTTAGCTTCCCAAAAGAAAAAAACACGTAGGGGGCCTGCTCCTAATGTTTCAATGTCTTCTGTTTTTCCTAAGAGAAAAGAGTGACAGGCTGTGGTTACCTCACAGCAGTGATGGCTGGAGTGGTTCATGGGAATGGTGTTTCCAGTCAATTTTAGCCTAAGTGGCAAGTTCTTCAGAGTGCCTTAGTCATTCACAAATAATCCAAAGTGTCAGATGGGGAGCGATTCTCTCCTGCAAGACTAGAGCTATATAATGAAAACACTGACAGTCTTTTAATTATCAGTGGCACAAGCAGGTGATACTATAATAAATCTCTCTTTCCTAAACACAGATGAATCAAAAAACTAATTAGTAGCTTCATCACAGCTCTCTAGGATCAAAGTTGGTCAAAAAGATTATATAGGAAATGCTATTCCAACAGAGTTTAAATTGAAGACAGTCATTTGGGTATACTTAAACAACCCCACACTGGTAGCCAAATGAGAATGCGCTCCAATATTCTGCTAACATAAAAAGATACCATGTAACATTACATTATGGAAATATACACGCACTTGATAGTTTTACTTTTTTTCATTTCCTTATTTTTAAGGAAGACGTAAAGTGCATTGAATAGGATAAATGAATGCCATGGAACCCTGTAACAATCACGATGATGATTAGACAACATTAAAAGATCTCTTCGCTCTACACTTTATAGTAAAATCAAGAAAATGGACATCAAATATTGATAATCTGGCAAAACAATGGCTCTGGATATCTATCTCTATCTCCCTCTTACACGAGTGGCAAGATCATAAACCAAGGCGGTTGACTTACGCAGCAATTACAAGCTCTAATAAGGAACAGCAAATCAGTGGTTCAGCAAAAGCCCAAAGATGGAAATATATCAATGTAATATATTTGAATGCTTCTGAGCATGTTAACTATAAAATATCACAGCACGTTTGTTGGCATGCTAGAAACATGAGAAAAATATTCATTTTAGAAATTCACCTTTGTATCTGCCATTGAGAAAGGATGATTTTCTGACAGAAATGCAGTATTATAAGTAGAATTCTGTTAATACACACACTATGTAGAGCCCTAAAGCTCTGATACTTATCCTATTAAATGTTAACATAAATTTCTAGAGTTGAGTAAACCAGTCTAAAATACTGCCAAAAAATATTATTTCACATTTATTTAAAAGACTGTGTTCACTTCAAATGACTGAAAATAATTACAAGTATCTTCCAGTCTTTTGTTAATATCATGAAGGTAAAACAAATGCATAGTCTTTGCACATGCAAAACAAAAGAAATCACTATTCTGAAAGAAAAACTAATGGAAAGAGTCCCAAACTCATATAATCAGATAAATAAAATATTACAACAGGGTGTCTGTGACATGGAGATAAAACTTTAATGAGGAGATTTAAAAAATACGAATGACATTACGCTGTCACCAATGGGAGTTGAGTGCTAGCCTGCACCTTCATGACTTTGAAAGCCTTGCCACAAAGGAATAAGGAAACCTTTAGTATTGTCTAAGCAGTTGTAGAGAAGTACGTGGAAAATACACTTAGAAAACAATGCTGAGCCGATATAGCACAACAAAAACCCAATTCCCTTGAATATAAAATATACTGGACTAAGAACTGAAACATTTTGCAAGTCCTATTAAACCATAAATTGCAAAATCAGTATGTACTGTGATTTACACAAGAAATTGCTGAAGATGTCACAGTATGAAATTCAATTCCTACAGATTGCTTTTGAAAGCATTTGTGTATCCTTTTCTAAATACAGCTTTCAAAATGATGTAAGTTATACTCCTGACTGCAAAAAAAAGAACAGGTAAAATTTATCTCAGCTGAAGTCTTGACTGAGTTAGAGTTTGGTGGCACTTCATTCCTCGATGCCTGCTCAAGCTATCCAATAATACAAATACAACAAAGCCCGCTGGTGATTCAGTCTTCCTTCTTTTCTTTCATAAAAACTACTGTACTTCTAAACTTTGTTACCTGAATTCTGTTTCTAAGTGTACGTATTGTAAAAAATTACTTTTCACTTTTGGAGTAAGATACTGAATTCTCACTCATCATATAACAAGCAAGCAACAGAAAAAATGAAACCTGGACACCTATGGATTTTCATCAGGTGGATGTTTTTGGAGGCTGAAAATGTACAATGTCATCTGAAACCAGAACATCTCTTACATTCTCCAATGAAACTAGAGAAGAAGAATGATCAAGCAGCATACAGGATACCCATGAAAGTTACTTTTCGTTCAGCATATATGTACAATGTTTAGATGAAAGCAGAATATCACAAGAGATGAGTTTGGTTTTGTGAAACGAAACCACAAAGCAAGACATTCCAGGTCCACATTATGAGTTCAGATACAACATCTGGGCATTGCTAAAGCAAAACAAGTTCACCCTCAAGAACAGGTTCCTTTTCTATCTTTTTCCCAGGGCATGTTTCATGGGAGTAGCATCTAACAACAGCAGAAATAATTCAGGTCTGAAAGAACGCTGTAACACCTGCCACTAAGTGATACATTTAGAACTTTTGTTATATTGCAAGATAAATGGATTCTCTCAATTTTTTTCTTGGATGATGTGTAGAGGAAGGAAAATATTCATTACTTATAACGATAATGAAAATTTACTGAAAATCTTTTAATATCACAAGAGTAATTAATGTCAGCACACATACCGTCAAAAGCCAGCCTCCTAAGAACAGTCATGTTCCAAGTAAACATAACCACATAACCTACCACAAATTTCTATCCTTTTCCAGAGCAGATGGTTTTTCTGAACCTCTGTGGTCAACATTTAACTTAAACTTTAAAATGCAAATATAATTCCAGGCACAAAATTATTTGTCCATGCTATAGTGACAAAGCTTTTAGATTTATGTTAAACAAATAATTAAATTGCCTTTTTAAAAAAAAATAGATTTTGTATTACATATTCCCTATATGGTTTCATCCCTGACAAAGTTTAGAGTAAGATATGCAAGCCTACCTATCCAAGAACTCCTTCAATTCTTTCAGTATGATTTAAGCACTAACAAGGGTCAGGCATGATTAAGCCACCATTATTAATGATTTTCTGTGTGTGAGGTTTATGCCTGGTCTGTTCTGCTGTACACATATTAATCAGTTATGGTCAACACCTAAGATACAGATAAAATGAAAACTGCCATAACCTGGGCTTGCATAGCTTTCTGTGATTCTAGGGCTGATGTAAATGCAGTATGCAGGACAAACAGCTGAGATGAAAACAAGCCTAACTGACATATTTATTCCATTTCATTTCCTGCTTTTCCTTTTGTTGGACTCAGAGTATTTTCAAACAGCAAATAGGATAACTAAATAGGAAGAGAGAATCTGTAAAACGTGATACCAGCAAATAAGAGCACAGGTAGAAAAATGAATCAAAAGGAAAACATAATATAGATGAAATCCAGAAAAATAAAACGAAACCACCGTTCTAAAACATGAGGTGTCCTGGGGCTGATGGTGTATTTAACTGGGTTATGGTGAGGCCACATCCTGAACTCATGTTTCTCAGTTCCTGTAGAAATCTAACCTAGACTGAGGCACAGCTTTTCTGGTTATGCAGGAACACCAGCTGAAGCTTACCTCCATGGACAGTAAATTCAACTTATCTTTTAACAATGTGCATTTTCTGAAGTCTATACAGGTGCTGCTGATTAGCTGCTGCTAATAATACTTCTAAGCTGCCAGGCTAGCCAAAAGTCACGTCAACCACCTGCTGTCTTTTGGTTGCTGCCATACCAAGGAAATACCTTCTCGCACCCCATGGTGCTGCTGCGACAGAACTGTGCTGCTTAATATTTTTGAGACTTCCATACTTTGTCAAACACAGCTGAAACTGGTCTGCTAACAGAGTTACCCATGGAGGAAAAAAAAGGAATGACATAGACAGCATTGTTTAATTATGTTCAGGCAGAAATATTTTTAGACTTGCTGTAAAAATAATAAAGACTACACTTCCACATAAATCTTGAACAGCACATTTTTTTTTTAACAATTTAGCATATATATGCACAGTGTGAACAAAGATGTAGCCATCTGATCACATACATTTTTTTAGAACTAACTGAAATACATACATTAATAATACTTTCAGTGGGCTATTTCTAACCCAAAATCCATCTGTGGTATTCAAAAAACTTTCAAGTTCTCTGGAACTCTTTATTAACCATCTCATTAGCAGTTCTGAAATGGCGCAGAATCAATTTGAGTACATCTCCCTTTGTGTGCAGACTGAAACTGGACCACTGCGGAATTCCACAGGCAACAGTCATAATCATTAAGGGCAAGCCATTTTTAGATCATTAAGAGAGACAAATCACTGCTACACGATTTAGAGAAGGGGAAAAAATCCTAAACACCACTACTATTATTGTTGAGACACTGATAAGACATTTCATCAAAAAATGGATTAGGGACGCATTGGCCTTTTACTAATTTGCTTCAGCTTTCCTGGTGTTCACCCCTGTCTCTTCAAGGTAACTCCACTTATATTGCAAATCTAAATGCTAGACGGAAGGTCCTGAGATTCATTGCTTTTTCTGAAATAGCCTTTCTGATCTTCCCTTGGCTGCATGCAGTGCTGTATTGGCTGTCAGTGTGTTTGCATAATGCATGCTCTGCAGTAAATTGATTCCTTACTGAAAAATATAACATTATAATGTTTGTGGAATTTGTTGCAAAGGAAGCAAAGCTGTGTCTGGGACAAGCTTCAGTTGAATAGCCAAGTAATTTGACCAGGCATTTTAAACAACAACTGTAAATATCTCTTTATCACCAGTACAGCTAAAACTAAGTGTACCCAGACAGAGTTCTGAGTTAAGGGGAAAGACACGCCCCAACCTGAGCATTTCTCCCTGTGTTTATTCACACATATGAAAAAAAGTGAATCAGAGCTGGGTTTGGGATACAATGTGAGAAGGGGACAGAAGTAGTGCAGTGACCAGTTCATCTCTTACCATTGCACTCTTCCTAGTTGTGGTATGTCTGAGAACAGTAAGAGCAGGTTGCACGGGTGGACTGAATTAGCCAGTCTTCCATAGAAAACATTTCCCCAGTACATTGAGTCAGTGCTTGGTTCCAGAGTCAGCTAAAAGAGGCTGCTGGCCTGTGGCATTCCAGTGTTGATAGCCAGAGCTTATGAAATACGATGACTTTTGTTCCTGTGAAAAAGATAACTACCATCATGAATGGGCATTCCCTCATTAAATTTTAATATCACTTAGTCCCTAGTAGGGCCCCAACACTCTAAACTCAAAACTCAGAGTTTCCTCCCAACATCTGAGCAAATGGTTTTTAGAAATAATTTTTGTGAACATGAGAATGAGATTTTTCTTACCATGATGCAGAGGAGTTCTTGGCACAGGAAACTGATGCTTCTAGTGAGGCAAGAGCCCCCCTGAAGTCAAGGCACTGTCATATAGATTGCTGTAATGAAAATGGATGCTCTGGACTCCAGCCGAGATATTCCATTGTTGTCTAGGAAATCAGAAAGTATTATCATATTCTAATAACCTACTTTTAAAAGAACATGGTAATGATGAGCAATATAACCACTGAGATTTCAAAGTTTAGGGAAAGAGATAATATCCATTGCACCATTCTTACACTGTCAGAGGACTCTAAGTTTGCTATAAGTGTAAAGTGTAATTCCTCTCCCCACATAGCTCCTATGTCTCAGTAGTGGGAGAAGATCTTAAAAGAAAAATCTTGCAGAAAATTCTGACTGTGAGGACTTCAGACCCACGCCTTGTTAGGTATCCTTGTCTGACTGCTAGATAAGGAACATGACAACCCAGAGCTCACAATTCTTTCTAGCTTATATCCTAAATGACATCCTGTAAAATGTAAAAGGAAAAAAGAGCTATTATTCTTTTTGTGGCTAAATCTTCAAATAATATGGTTAACTGAATAAAATACTAAAATTAGACACCTGGATCATCCAACCTAAGCATATGCAAGAGATTAAATGATGATGCATTGTATGTAAAGTTTCCTGTGGGAGGGCCAGAGCATTGAATATCTGCATGTTGTTGACAGTGGAATTTTAAGCAGTGTTTTTCATAAGATAGTCAAACTTACAAGGTAGAGAAATTTAAGAGGACATGAAGGGCAAGTGCATAAGCATGTCTGAAGGAAAGTCATTAATAGCATAAAATATTCTTCATAATAGCCTGATAAATGAGCTTTCATGCATCCTACTCAGGTTTCACCGCATTTCAATATGCCTTTTTTTAATTACCGAATGTAAATGAGTTGACCTTGAGTATAACCTGAATGCTGGCTCATGATTCTTTACACGAAGACTCAGTTCATTCAACAATGTCAGTGCAGTAAATTTACAGTCATTTTGTTTCTAATGCACAAGTCAGCAGAGGAAGTTAAAGCTTTTCTGCACAGCACTGTTCTTGCCAGTAAGCTGAGGTTACCTTGCCTTTACTTTCTATTTGTAGTCTGTGCATGACTATTCTAGATACATATGGTCATCAGACATGCAAATTCAAATGAATTTTATATAGAATATAAAGAGGAAAGTTTACAAAGAGCCTACAAAAATATCTCTTTTGCCACCGTAAATTTTTAATTAGGTGGAATTTTTTTATCTTGCTGCCTGCTGTATACTCCTCTGTCACTGACATAGCCCAGAGGCAGAAACTCTTTTGACGTCTCTGAGACTTACACCACCAGGAATTGCAACATTACACTTACACCGATAGCTGAGAATTCAATTCTCAATCAACTTGAAAAAGCAACTTCTGTCTTCACTGTCCTTTTTGTATTTCTAATTAAAATATATTCCAGTCATTGCATTACTGATGCCTCGACTTACAATTATTTGCAATTTATCCTTGTTTTCCCTCACTTCACACTAATTCTATCAACTAAGCTCACTGTGCCTGGTAAACTCATTTCTTCAGATGCAGGCAGGGTTCATCTTCATACAAGCCACACAATGCTTCAGAGACAGAAAGACAAACATCTTCTTAAAAAATTATCTCTACCATGTCACAATTTGTTTTTCTTGAAGACAGAGCCATCTTTGGCGGCCTTTGTGGTACTCTGTTTCCACAAACAACTTTTCACTGTGTAAGTAATAAAAATTCCCCAGCATGGAGAGAGAAAACTGCAAATGTTTAGGTAAAAAAAACCAGAAAAGTCTAGAAGATTTTTTTTTTAATTCTAGACATTTACAGACAAGTGTGTATAATTTCAAATTAAAATAAACAGAAAAATAATGAGATAATTTCAGAAATGTCACTTTACATTCAGTTACTGTGGCCCATTGAAAGTGTTCTTGAAATATCCTCTTCTAATTTGCTGGTGGTATGAATTTGGGTTTGGAATAAGGCCATATATCTTTTCTTTATGAAGCAATTTTCTGATCCTATGCATTTATTACAGCTGTAGTCCTGACAGTTTATACCTGACCTTGATTATCATTTGATATTTATACAATACTAAATGGAATCTTCTGCAGGGAGCTGCCACAACAATCATGCCTAACATTACTTAATTTGGCAACAGGATTCTTGCTTATTGTCTCTATCTACCTGGAAATTTGAAACTTACTGGAAAAAGAGAGGCAGATAGGGAGACACAGAGGAGAATCATCTGGGAAGTAAACGAGAAAAGGGACTTGTCAATTGTAATTACTGCATAAATGAAATACAAAGCCCATGAAGATATTCACCCCCTCCCTTTTTTTTTTTTTTTAACTGCAGGCTTAGGTTTACATTTATTATGACAATTGTAATTTCTTATTTAACAGTCTCTTCTCTCAATGAATGAAGAGGCAGAAAACTAACAATCATCTTATAGATAATATTTTTCTGTTTAGAGCTTCAACTCAAAATTATAGCTTTTAATGAAATTTGTAAACACAAGACCTTCTCATTTTTCAGCAGTTTTATGACATGCATGACATTTGAGCATCACTGTATTACCTCTCAAGATTCAACACCTTTATTTTTTTAGGAATTCATAATGTAGTTTGTCATATTTCCCAATCATCACTTACTTAGTAATTTCAAAACCTTGTGCAAAGATATACTCTTAACTCCATTCACTCTGTAATTACTCTAGATTTACAGTCCCTGATGTGTATTGTTAGAAACCAAGAGCTTCTTTGACCTTGGAAAAATCACGTGTAGAAATCAAAAGAAACACAAAACTGCTTGGCTGAAAAAATTAGTTCTTCCATATCCCTCAAATTATCACAATTATTACAAAATGTTACGCAATTAAAAGGTACAGTACTGCATCATACAAGACTATATCTTTGTGACTTTCAAAGATGAAACTTTCAGAAATTTCCTTTATTTTCTATATATTCTATTGAAAAATATTATTTAAAATGTTTCATTGTGGTCACAATGAGAAAAATGTGCAAGTTTTTAAGACAATACATTCCAAAGCAAATTCCATGTAGAAATATTAAATGTATGTATTGGAATCATAACGTCAGGCAACCTTGATTCTCTGAGTATTTGTCCCTTCTTTGTGAGCTTGACTTTGCAAACTTTACTTTCTTTTAACATAATGAAAATATTTGCACACTTACATGCACGTAACTACATATTTGCACACACATGCCTGTTGAAAATACGATTAAACATTTTAAGGCATATGTGGCAGAACATATTGTTAAAAATCTATGTTCTAAACATGGAAAATGAAGAATTAGCAAGGAGTGCAGTCAACTGCAGTTACAGAGAGTGCCTCTGAGACATTCTTTCCACTTCACAGAGTGTTTTAAAAACATTAGCAGTTTGCCCAGTAGAATGCACACTCTCAGAAGCTCTATTTCCGTAAATCCCATTATCTGCCTTCCTTTCAATTACATTTGTGTGGAAACAGCTGCAGTATAGCAGAGAGCGAGGGGTAGGGAACCAAGGCAAGTAGCCAGACTTTATTCTAAACTTGTCTTTTTGCTCTATAGCAAGGATCTTAATCCAGGATCTATATGCATATAAGAATTTCTAACAGTATGATAAATAATGGCTACTGTTCTTTAAAATCAGCTGCAAAACAGAGGATTAGTTTGCTCTATTAGATCTACTGTTTGAAAAGGATCCTTTAACTTTTATTAAGAAGAAGGGTGTACAAACCAAAATTTCATTATTATCTTTCTCCACCACATTGAAATACATCAACAGATGATATATAAGGAACATACATATTCCATAATTGGATACTTGCAACGTGCATCTCATAAACACTACTACTCTAGTTACCAGTTGTTAAATAGTTGCAAGGTATATTTTTATATTATAAACACCAATAATCCAAATACTCAGATCTGTTATTGCAGAAAGTTTAATTAAGTCTGACAGAATTAAGTGTATGGCCAAAGGCACATCATACCAACCTCAAACTCATCCTAGGTCAACTGTATTTAATGAGGAAAGGTAAGGGAGTGATTATGTACCATCAACATTAGCTTGTTTTTCCTGTATAATTTTTTATTTAACTTGGCTTCACCTCAACAGCTGGGCATTATCTCATACAGCATTTGGCCTATTTCTTCAGACGAAAGAAGTATGTTTAGAAACATTTTTTGTGATATTGTCATTCATTGCTGTTCAGACCTTCAATTTTAACTGAACAATATTAAGATTTATATAGCAGCTAAGACAAAAATGGCTGACACATAAGCACTGCCCACTGCAGACAAACAGCAGAAGAAACCAAAAAAGTCACCACAATTACTTGTAATGCAGTAGCGTATTGCCAAGACCTGTAAAACCACAGTAAAATGATACTGCTGCCTTGCTATGCAAGAGCTGAGGCCAAAAAGACATTAGGTAGGGTGAATTTGCAGATGAAGAAGTGCAGCAAAAAGAACTTAAGATCTAGTTCCTGTTTTTTTAGGTTGAAGATAATCAGCAAGCAGCCCAAAAATATTTTTCTACCATAAAATCAAAATAAAGATACCCTAATAGAAGATGATGGAACATTAGAAATATTCCTAATGTATTAAAATCATGTGAGATAATCCCCACAAACCCAAAGTCAGACTGTATGCCTAGCTGTTAGTTCCCTTCTATGCTGAAGGAACTATGTGTCTAAGGCCACAGTGAATGGATTAAAGCAAGCTTTGCTAAGTGCTTAGAGGCTGCCTTAGAGGATCATTTTTTCTACTGTGGAAATGCAATTCAGATTCCACCTCCCAAGAACAGCACTCTTTTGTCAAATTAAAATTCATGTTCAATAGAAAATTACATTAGTCTTTAATATTCCTGCATCTTTGGCTTCAGCTCTTTAACAGAAAGATTTTAGGGAGATCTGTGCTAAAATTTGAGAAGTCTGAAGTACATTAGAGATGCTGAACTAGTTGTCCAGCAAGTCAATCAGGGATTATGATTTTATAAAGCTGTAACATTTTTTAAGCACAAACTCTCTCTGTGTGGCTTTGTTACATAGATGGAAGAAATTAAGTAACTGCTGACTGGTTAGATTGCAGATTTAATTTTTGCTAAAAACTGAGCAACGTATTATATGGAATAATAAATTACTTTACCAAACCTCTAAAACCAAGACAGCTGAAGAAAATAATCCTGGAGTTGAACACACTTCAGAAAAAACAACCAGGTAACTTGCAAATCCAGAGCAAGAATGTAAATTTCCAAATAGTAATAGTCAGACTTCAGCTTGAAAACAAAAGCATACTAAGATTATCTGCTGAACACCCAAATTTCCCTTGTTACAGACAAAATTCAGAAATACAGTAACAATTTACAGCAGTTTCATCATAACTAAGTGGATGAATTTTTATATTACTGCATAGTTGGTCAAAAACTGGAATCCAGTTCTTCAAGACACTACTAAGGAGTTTTATTCCAAAATGGAATCAAACATGACATTTTCACTACCTCCAACGCTATAAACTTTGAAAAAAATGGATAAAATAAAGATAATTTTTTCTTAGAAAAAAAAAATCCAAAACCCAAGATGTTCTCTTACCTTCACCAGCCATGTATGCCACACTACATCATAGTCAGACCTATGGAAGCCATGCAGTTCATGAGCCTGATTATTGAAGCTACTGAAGAAGAACCTGAGATTTTTCATGGATTCTTATCAACTGTCATGTTCACCACACTTACCATAGACATTTTGAGAATCTGTGCTTTTTCAACAGAAAAGCATTTAATCCAAAATAGTCTAAATTAACAAAATAGTCTAAATTACTGTCTTTATTGTCAGAAGAATGTTAAAGTTAGCAAACATACCTGAGAATGCAGAACTGGCAGGAATATTCTGATGCTATTTTCAGCTACTGTAAGCATGCAAGGAGGATAAACAAAATATGTATGAAACTAAACACTATTTAAATCACTAAGAAGTGAAAAACACCACATATGTGGTGTACATATATATACACACACACACCAATATATAGATGCTGGTTCAGTGGCTTGTTTTGTGTCTTATCATAAGCAGATTCTATTTTTACATGCCTTGGGGTGCTTGTGAGAGTAGAAAGAATATCTTCCACAGTGACAAGATTTCTGCACATAAATTTTGCGTGTGAAAGATGTTTGTTCAAGACAATATGTATCAATCAGAGATCCCTGTGGAGACTGAAACCTAAACAAAGTAAACAGAGCGTATACATATGTTTATTTCTCCAAGAAACTTGAGAAGACTCCACATAGGAAAATAACTGCATTAAAGAGAAACTCTCAGCTGACAGCTCTTGTATTTGAGAACATACTAGCTGGCTCCTCAATAATGCAGCTGCTCTTCTGACAGACACATGCTCATCTGCATACTCAAAGCTTTACAAACACCAAGATAAAACAAGCAAGCATACTTGTTTACTTGAGATTTAGCTATTACAATATTTTAACTATCTGTATCAAAGTGAAGAATTCAGCTACTCGTCTATACTCTGCTCATTTGATTCCCGACTACACCTTCAAAGCAGCTACATTGCTTTTCATTCTATGCACTGGGACACGACTAAGCCTGAGATCTTCCCCAACCAACACATAAGAGACAAAGAATGCTTTAGGTAAATACTAATAGCTGATTGCTACACAGTAGCTTTTCCAAATTATAAACAAGTAAAACAGCTTCACCCATAAACCACCTCTGACACTGCATAACAATTTCTGTGGAGTAGTTTAAAACGTTTCCACTCGGTTTTTCCTTGGTTCTTGCTCATTTCAGTTAATGCTACCCAAACACTTACTGCCAACACCTGGCCAGGTGGAAACCTCCTGTGCACTGAATTTGACCCGCAAGTTGCCCATTAGGTAACAGTTACACAGTAATACATGATACACAACGAAAACTCTTTAGTACACCTTTGTCAATTTTTTCCCTTATTTTCCTCAAACACCTGTCAAATATTTACATACATTGACACCTGTCAAATATTTATGTATATTGTCAAATATTTACATACATAGTCTGCATATTCCCTTTCTGGGTGCCTTATGGGCCAAGGACAATGAAATGTACACAGTCAACTTCATATAAAGGTACCTAGAAACCTCACTCAGCAGTTTACCCTATGAATTAAGATGCATTATAGGAAATCTCAGAGGACTGAAATTTTTGCTCTTCATCCACAGAGCTGATGACAGAAAGTGGATGACACGAATACACATTTCACTATACTCAATTATGACTGTCCAGCTAACTTGACACTAGAGATCCAGTTAATAACATTACTGCATTCCTATTTACAGAAATACACCTTCTCATGGACAGATGTACTTCAAAGCAAGAAGAGCCACAGTGAGCCTTTCATCACAGTTGTGCCTTTTCATGCTGTCTTTAGTCTTACTTAATTAAAAAAAAAAAAAACCTACAGTTTTGTATATTCTCCAAATTGTGCAGCATTTAAACCCCTGAATTTTTACCACCTTGCATGAATACAGTACTTGCTGACAGGCTACAGAAACTTTGTGAGAGAGATAATCCTTCCTATGATTTACTCTCAACTGCTAAAAGCATACTTGATGGGCATTAGCAATCACAGGCTGCCACTCAGCGAAGAAGCATGATTCAAATAAGAAACCATTTTAAGCACGTCAGCACTGATAATTTTCTATTTAGTTGTTATATTTTCCAGCTCGATGAACAGAGACAACACGTCTTCTGCTTAGAGACTCACCTTAACACAGAAGGTGGCTGTCTCTGTAGCTGTAAATTGAATTACTTTTCTTCCTGTTTCTCAATTAACAGAAAATGAACATGGTCTCTTCTGAGCTTTCATGTTGGGTGAGTTGCCCAGTCAGACCTCCCTGAAATATCAGAACACCATTTGGGAGCTTCGTTTAACTGAAGTAAAACACTGGAGTATCAGCACGGTCTGGATGATTACACAAGTAGGTGGGTGAATATAGCAAGGTGTTCTAAACACAGCCGTGTGCCTTTGCAGTCATCTCTTTCAAGAAAGAGCAGAGCGTGTGGAGGTCCAAGTGACCCAACAGGCTTCAGATGAACCGGCAGAATCCCAACATAGGTGCATATTAATGCAACTCTATTCACTAGACAAACTAGAAGCCCAGTTTTCTAGTAACTGTGTGGGGTGCATACTTTCTGTTATGCTGTTATGTTCCAAGTTTTTAAACTGGGCATAATCTTTAAACCGAAATAATTTTCCAGACAGCTTCAAAACTTCCAGGCAAGTGAAAACAGGCATTTCATTCGCTAGAATTATGATTTGAACTACACTATAACACATGTAACATTTCATTAAATTTTTTACTGTGTTCTGAATGTGCCTGGATATTTTTGAAATATATTTGTTGATCTATTTCAATTTGATTCTTTTCTGTCACTGTTCTGGTAGGTAATAGAGCAGTGTTTGAATACACGGACCTCTTCACTTTTCTGACACAAACCTGTTAGTTTGTTTTTCATGCTTTTTGTAATGGGTGAAGCCTAAAACATTTACTTTTTTTTTTTCTCTCCTGCTACCTTCTCCCATTCCAAAAATGTTTTCATTCCCATAGGTAATTTTCACTTCCAAACTTGTTGCGTCGCTTCTGGTTGCATCAACTAAAAATGTTCATTTCTGTGGTTTTCCTACTGACGATTTTTGCAACATTGTTATTCAGCCTCGGTGAACATTGTCTATAGTGGGTATGATTGCATTTCAAAGATCAGTATGGTCAAAAGGGAATTATTACAATTTCCTAGCTGAGTTTTAGAGTGCCTAGTCAATATTTATCCTTACCATTTTGGACACACAGAACATGTAACCATGTTCAGATTCTGGGATATAAATTCTGCTCTATCATTTCAGCCTCTCATATCTACAATAAGCTAATAATTATTAAGAATTGCTAATGTCAGCTATCCAATTCAGAAATAGTTTAATAGTCTCTCTATTCAATGACTAATTTTATTGCTGGTTTT
Organism: Ibidorhyncha struthersii; assembly: GCA_013398815.1. NCBI lineage: Eukaryota > Metazoa > Chordata > Aves > Charadriiformes > Charadriidae > Ibidorhyncha > Ibidorhyncha struthersii. Next base: position 1,476,271 of record VZSZ01010485.1, read on the forward strand.
GTGGAAGAAAGATGTGGACTATGAAAGGACTCCAGTTTATCAAATATCTTCTGCAGTCAACAGCGAAGTTGCAAACAAATTTAGTGTGTTATTTCAGATATTAATTCATGAATTCCAGACTGTCTCAGACGTTCTCTGGCAAACCCACAGTATGACTTTCTGGAGCTGGACTGAAAGTCCAAAGGTTTAATATTCTCTGGTGCTTCATCTTAAGATATTGTTAGCCACCATGATATTCTGATATGCTAAATTTAAATATTCCAATAAATTTGCTAGGAAATCACCTGCAATAGGTAGCCTGCTTGGTTTTCATCTTTGCAATTAGTATTTTTTCTTCAAAATGGACAGATAAAATTGCTGCTGCATGCACAAAGAAAATTCTTGTATTCAGTACAAATAAAAAGGGAAAAATGTGGAGAGAAAATCAGATGCAGTAAGTAACATGGGAAGATGGGAAGAAAAGGCAGTGGACTCCAAGAAAATGAAACTGTGAACTTTCCTTACGCAGGGGTACTGCTGATTCATAGCCTCTGCATCTCAAAGAATTGGCTTGCAAAGACTTGCCACAGATTCAAGCAACATTTTTGGATGTCATTTGATTTCTCTGAAAAGAACAACATGCTTAAAGAATTTTTCCACTAAGAGTCCACAGTAGTAACTTCCTTTCCAACAGATCGCTGTTTTGTGCTGAATACTGCCTGGATTGTCTGTTCTAGTTCTGCTCTCCATTCCTCACTCATCTCTTGCCTCACAGATACAATATGCTCCTTCATCCATGAAGAATGAAATGATGTCTACCATGGTGGTTTATTAACAGAACACACAGCCTAGAAATGAACTGGCCATCTTTTGAGTCAGATAAAAAACCCAAAGGTTTTCCTACTCTTGGGTCCAGATGCCAAGGTAGAAAAGGTTTTAGTTGATGATCAAATGCTAAGGAGCTCTTCGGAAATTCAAGTGTGAGCTTGCAATTAGTGTCTAGTCTAGCCTATATGCATCATGTGATGGTAAAATGCTGAAAAAGGTAAAAATATAAGAATTTTAGGTTGTTATTTGAAACTGGATTTATAATTGCATGAATAGTATTCTCAGAAACATATTAAATGGAACAGCATTAGTCTGTATGTATATATTCAAAGCTAAAGTGATACAACCCTTTAAGACACCCTCCACTGTGATGTCAATTCACTATTACAAATCCATGTTCATATCCTCCAGGAATTCAGAGGACCAAGTATTAGGGAAATACTCCAGTCTCAGTTTGAAGCTGAAATAGCAGCATGTGCATTTTTGCATGGACAGTCACATCTGTAACTATTTTTTTCTCTGTCTTATTGCATATTTAATGAAAGTTAAAATTCAAATATATGTATATATATTTATGAACATGTTTATGTCAAAATAATCACATTTTCCTAATACACATGAGTATGCTTAATATTTTAAGAGCCTGATAAATTGGCTCTTTTAAAGCAGTGGTCACTATTTGCATTAGAATTAAATAATCTATAAATACTAGTAGAAAACTTACTGCTTTTTTTCCCCCAGTAGTAACATGATCTGTTTCTTAATATGTTGATCATCCTGAGCAACAACTGTATACGAATTTTTTTTCTTCTTTGGGAAATAGTGGTTGCAATATGAACTTAAACTTGTTTTTACATGACAGGGTACGCAAAAACACTTCTGAACATAAAATCATTTCCCAGTTCATTAGTTTTTCAAACTTCTCAAAATTGCCATCATCAAACAAATGTTTCCTGTGAATGTGACCAATTTTTAGTATTTCTATATGTTGCATAATAAAGTAACATTTCCAAATGACGACTTGCTTTGAAATGTGAAAGCTAAGCAATTCATAATTAAAAACTTGAAGGGTCTGGTGGAGGCTTCTTAAATTTTTATTATTTTAAGGACAGTTTGTCAAAATCTACAAAGATCTAGATCAGTAAACTTGCCTACGTCACCAGAAATATTTGCCTCTTTGCATATATTCCACTGAGTGCAATTCACGAGAAACTCAGAGGTCATCCTAAAAATGACTAGCAAAGATTCATAAATCCATTTTATCCTGCTTTATTACTAGGTATCATTCTTTTGTTTCATCTATTTATGGCAAATCAGTGCAAACTGAAATAGTTGTTTATATAAACGTGCATAATGATACATTGCAGCTAGCAAGTCGTTGTAATTCTGTAGGATTCATGCAAATCTTTAAAAGATTAAGAGCACATGGAAAAATGTTTATAAAACATACCAGTTTGCATCCTCAAATAGAAGTAAGTACAAAGAAAGTCAAAGCAGAGTGGCATATTTTTAATGGTTCTTTGGCCTCTCACAACGTCACCTGAGAATGACAGGATGATGGACCTATTGCTCCTTTCTTGATCTCATATCCAGCACGCAGCTGAAAATCTCCCAGGCCATAAGTGACAAGTGTCGTAAGTACCATTACTGCTGAACTAGAGTGTTTTAATTTCTGCCTTTGTCAGTCTGCAGTAATGAGCTTGTCTGCTCCATCACCAAAGGAAAACACACCAGTCTTTCAGAAAACATGTTTGAAGTTCCAGACTTTATGCAGAGGACTCATAAATATGAGTGACTACCCTGCTCATGGCTTCTTTGAGATATTATTAAAGCTCAGATGCCAAAAATTTAGAACAATACTGTGCTAGATGATCTACAAATGTGAACCAAACTCCAAAGAAAACTCTCTTATACTCATATAGAAAGGAATTTACATCATCTTACTAGACTGAAAATAAACCAAGCCGGGTGACTACACGGTATGGCAAGGAATGAAACCCTGGATGCTACAGCCAGTAAATTATTAAAATTCATCACAGCTGTGGTAACTGAAGTCATGAATATGAAACTCCAATGGTAACTAAATTCCATAGTACCTTCACAGAAATATTGAAGGTGCATGTCACCTCAAGTGTTTATTTTTGTAATTAGTTTTTTTGTACTGAGCACTGAGTTTTTGGATGAATCATCAGACTTCACCTCAGCAAAATCAGTGACGCCTAATACTTTGGGGTTTTTTTAATGAATGGGGTTGAGCTTTATCCCACTGTTCACTGCCTCCCTTGGTGCTTACTTGTACAAACCCATCAAAGCAAACAGAATCACTCATGACAGTTAGTACTATACCTCCACCACCAACACTGACCCTGGCTGGATTCATACTTTACAAAAAAAATTTTGAATTCTTCTGAATGAAAGTGCAGTAACATACTAATTTATAAAGGTTATAGATACCAAGAACTATTAATCCTGAAGTGAATATAAAGAGCTCTATTTATGTGTGAAGTATCAAGGAACCATTAGATTTGGCATTCAAACTTTCTGTTTTGTGCTGCAGTTATGTACTAAAATATTCGACCTGTTCAGGTAGCTATGACTACGAGTGAAATACCATCTGTATTTCATGATCATTCAGTAAATAACTTCTGGCAGTGCAGTAAAAAGACTCATAAACTGTGTGATTTATTTGATAATGGAATAATGTTCTTCTTTGCAGACCCAGACTTTAAATTTGATTTACCTGCACAGAATTTTTATAAGCTTATATACACAAGATTTATCATATTTCAAACATATTCTGAAGGAAAATTGAGGTGGTGCACTTCCGAAGAAACTTAGAAGCTCAAATTTTAAAGAAAAAAAATTAGTCAGTATAATTAATTAAACAGAAGAAACTGCATTTTAACTCTTCACAGAAAAAAAGTTACTCAACTCTTCATATTAGTAATGACTTATTAACAGACCCTCTTCTTTCTTTGGAAGTGATTTAAGTCGGTGATGTTTTGCACACATTTTTAGACACAGCTGATCTTACAGTTGTGTGATAAAGACATGGGGAAAGGCTGGATTAAAGTTGGATCTGTTTGGGATTTTTTTTTCCACAGCACACCTCATTCTTCTGGTCCTTTGAATGTTGCACTCATACACGCTCATTGAGTGAAAACACTTCAAATTTGTTAGCATTCCATGTCCAGTTTTCACTCAACAGAAGGTAAGCGATTTCAGAAGGTGCATTGCAAAGAAACATTTTTCATAAGGAGCTCCAAGGGTAGGCTAACATAGTGAAGAACCTGTGTTCACTGCTGTCACTACCGAGGAGAGTACAGACACCAAATTTGGCTTTTCTCCACTCCAAAGCGTATTAGGGATCATATATCCCCACATATACTCTATCATATCTTTTGCAGGCATATTATCATACTTTAACCCCAAGCAGCTACCAGGACCACAGAGCTGTTCACTGACTCCCCACCCAGTGGGACAGGGGAGAAGATTCAGGAAAAAAAGGAAAGCTCACGGGTTGAGGTAAAGACAGTTTAATAGAACAGTAATGGAAGAGAGGATAATAATAATAATGATAAAAGAATACACAAAATGAGAGATGCATACAGTTGCTCACCACCCAATGATCAATTGCGCAGCCCGTCCCGACCAGCAATCATGGTTTCCTGCCCCCCCAGCCAGTCCCCATTTATACACTGAGCATGACGTCTATGGTATGGAATATTCCTTTGGCCAGCTTGTGCTGTCTGTGCTCCCCCTCAGCTTCTTTGGGCAGCTTAAAAATTTCTTGACTTAATTTCAGCATTACCTAGCAACAACTAAAACAGTATGTGTTATCAACATTATTCTCATACTAAATCCAAAATACAGCAGCTACTAGGAAGAAAATTAACTCTGTCCCAGCTGAAATCAGGACAAATATTTACAAGTATTGATGCTTAACTACTGATGAAAACAATTTTACAGTCAAGTCAAACAGCTAATCAATTTGATAGTTAAGTACTCTTGCATATCCTAGCTCAGTACAACTCTATTCAGTGCCTGAAACCTTAAAGAAAAACAAGAGAGCTATACTCAAATAAGACCAATGCTACCTTACCTCACTGCATAAACCAATTTAAGATTAGTCGCAAAATGCTACACCTCCTCCAACTGATGGCTGCTAAGATTCTACAGTTCCATGAGTAGCCCCCCTAGAAATAGTAGGTCATGTATACAAATATGTGACACAGAACACATGGGCATATTATATAACTATTCTATTAACCAGAAAATGGAAAATTAAGATTTCAAGTTTTTCCACATATAGGCTATGCCTAGAAGGCAGCAGGAAACTACTGTAGCATAGCACAAGGCAGACCTTTTATGTTATTTGAGTTTGCTTGGAAAGTTTGCTTAAGATTATGTCACACTTCCAAAGTGTGTGCTGTGTGGAGAGAATAATTAATTGCATTTCCTATCTTTTTTGTGGTTACTAATATATACTGGTTTAGAAAAACAACATTTAGTACAAAGATTGCTCTCAAAACAATCCAGAATTTTTATCATGTCCAGAATGAGCATTAATGCAACTTAGATCAGCTGCTGAATAACTAGCCTGAATACAAACCCTTGTTTCACTTTATTTTTTTAGTTTATTTTCACACTACCTGGCTTTCTGTTGTAAACAAAACCTGCTTTTATGTGCTAAACACAGCAATTGGTTACACTATTGTATCTCTTACCTAAAAACTGAATTAGAAAATTAGAGATTCATTCTTATTCTCATTCTAATTTTTCTGGACCAAACAAAAGACTCACTATTGCTGTGATTTTTAGCATTATTCTGAACACTATTTACCAAGAATGAGAAATGAAACATATGGTCTTCAAGTTATTTGAATTCCACTAGGATTTTCCTATTTGTCTATCTAGTAAAGAATCGTTAGACAACCTTGTAGTCATTCTAATAGTGTTAAAAAACTAACTGTATATGGGGAATTATAGAACGGAATAGGAATTATAGAAATTGAAACCACAGAGCTTGGCCTTATAGGCTGATGGCTTTGGGCTAGATTCTTGTATTCAACAACCAAGTCAGAAGTTTCTGAACAAGAAAAGGAAGTCACAAAAAAAAAAACAACACAACAGTTCTGCAAATTCAGATTTGCCTTGTATCCACGTAATAGCTCGTATCTGTTTCACAGAAATGGACAATATTTTTGTCAGACAAACATCATATACTATAAGGAATGTGACCACCTGATCAGTAACTTATTAGAAATTATTGTATTATTACTATATCTGTGTGAATCTGAGACAGATATTACATTTATTAGGCTAGTATTTATCCATCTTATGAGGTAATGTATTTACATTTACTATGTTCCTCACTTCTCTTCAGTGCAATCTCTGTGTACTGGAAAAAACAGGTCCTCCACAGACCTAATGCTTCAGCTCAAGAGAGCTCTGACAAATCCTGATATTTTTCTTGTTTTGAAGTATACTGGCTTTGTAGCTCAAAGAGGACCCGTGACTGAAGAGGCAGCATTTGCCCTGACCTGTTGCTCTCAAACAAGGCTCACAGGATTTTTAGGGACACATGTTGACATATAATAGTGTTTTCACTGTCAACCCTAGACAAATTTAACTTGTGCTAAACTGTCACGTTGGTCTAATCTACTATCCTCGTTCTGAACTGAATAATAAGTAACAGAATTTTCACGCATACTTTTGTTGTTCTGTTAATCTTGACCCCATTTAAAAAAAAAAAACATTGTTAATGGCCACCAGAATCTAAAGCAGCTGTTAGTAAAAATGTACAAGCAACTTACACATACAAATCATGTGTGAGTATTTGTTCACTTAGGTTACTAATTTCAAGCACAACTGTGGTAAACAGTCAGGCGTAACTGCACTTACATAATCTTAAATTTATCCCAAGCATACGAATGAGAAGTTCAAGAGGTTATATATAGGCAAGTGGAAAGAAAATTCTGTATTCTAGTGCTTGAAAGCTGTCATAACTATGAAATTCTAGAAGGCATGTCTTAATGCATCACCATATCCCATTTTCAGCATAATTTATAATACAAAAGGATATTCTGTATGCAATATTCTGCTCTCGTTATACTGTTTGTCAGGCTAACCCATTATTAGAATTGTAACATGCCCAATATTCAATAAAGTATGGTCACATGGCCTTGCAATACACTGTTCAGTCTTTGTTTAACAGATCATTATGCACTTTCCAATGAAGAGAAGAATAGGATAGAAATGACCAGATTATTGAGCACTGAAATGGTTCTATATGCTGAGAAGCCTCTTTCATGACTCACACAGTATTACAGATAATTAAAAATCTGATAACTCATTTTGTGGCAGAGATATTAGTGAGCTTAGAAAATGGTACAAATTAATCAATTCCATGGTACAGAACAGAATATCAAATGCAATTTAATAGCTCTTATTACTACATGAAGATAACTGTGCCAGCCTTATCTAAGTATATATATTTTCACACATATATATAAGCAATTTATGAAAAAGGAAGTTCCTCACAAGGTACTACGAGTACTAAACATCTAAAACTAAAGATAACTTAATAGGTACACTATCAAAATAATTCAAGATATGTGGGATGAAACAGGACATTTAATTGGTATGAAAGTGCAGAAAGTTTCCATTTCAGAACTGTATAGTTCTCTGAGACCTTAACAGATTAGGTAAGGTGATGCACTATGGCATGATTTTATTTCACGTGATTTCATATGGTTAGATTCTCAAATGCATGCAGCATGCAGACTCCCATTTGTCCTTAAACTACTCAGCTAGGCACCAGAGCAAAAAAGTTGATTCCACCATAGCAAAACTCACCAAACCTTTCTTAATCTGTTAGCTACTTTTTAACAGACTCCCAGAAACTTTTCCTGCATTTGCCACCTTACCAGTTCGTATTAAAATTCCCAAACCAAACTGAAACTCTGTAAGGATCAATACCCTACCACAGCCTGGGAACAACTCTGCTGATATAACTATTTCCAGTTGAAAGCGGCTATCCTAATCATGACACTAAGTTTCTGAGTACATGTCCTGTGAGTTCAAATCAAGAAAGAGATTCAAATTAAACTAAATATTCATGTAGTTATTAAAAATAACACTGCATGGGCCACCTTCTTTCCAGCTCGTCTTGCACGCTTACTTGCCACCATTCACTGGTCTATTACCTTGAAATTCACACCAGGTTTGTACCTCTCTGGGGTACAGCGAGGCACTCTGTGTGAATATAAAGCTAAATCATGCAGTTAGCATTTCACTATTATTCAACATGAAAAGAATTTCAACTGTTCATTCCTCTTATATTAGATTCAGCTCAAATTTCTGCTCATACTATGAACTTTTACGAAATTCTTTACAATATCCAATCCATCCAGAAAAGATACACTTACTGTTTTGTGTCTTTGAGGTAGATGGACACTTTCTGTCTCAGTTTTGTCACTGTGCCTGACCTTCTCTGCCTTCATCCCTCCTTCTATCTCTAATTATTTTGCCTACAGATAACCTGGACTTCTGCTGTTTTTTTCAGAATGTTTCTACTTTTACTATCATTTGGAGCAGTAGTCCCTTGCCAGAACATGAACGAACAGTTCTAAAAACCTTTTCTTTCTAAAAGTAAACCATAACCGTTTATTGTGGTTGCACTATTAGTCTGAGAAGCAAGAACATTTCCTAGAAGAAAACACCCTGATGTCTTTCGCTACGGTTTGAACACAAGCCACATATACACATCATTAACATAAATGAAAGAAAATAATACTGGTGTGATATATTGACTGAAGTATCCCAGTTGCAAACATCTACAAATTCTGTTGACATACACCCATGGTTTTTGATACAGAAATGAATTCGGACATAAAAATTACTTGATGTATAAATAAATGAAGCAAATGTTTTAGATGGACTTGCTGCACTCTGTATAAAACTACTGCATTGACCCCAACTGAGAAACCACTGCACATTTAGGAGTTAGTGATTCTCCTAACAGTTCACCTGAGCAGGCACAGGACTGTGCCATGCTGCCTGTCCCGTGTGGCCTTCAGCCCTGCACTGGGCCACACAAACCTCTCAGCTGCAGGACACCCTCAGATGGATCACTGTAACAGAGGAGCCTGAGGGCAGCGCCATTTGGTACCGCCACTCCGCTACCGCCCTGGCCTTGCCTTCATCTAGAAATGCAGCAAGATAGTCTCATGCAACTGCAAGCCCACAGTGGGAAAATCCACCCAACCTCCATCCAAAGCTGCATGAACACAGGGTGCCCAACATCTAAAGGCACGTTAAGATTTACTTGCTAACTATTCTCCCCTTTTTATTCTGTCTTATTAAAGCAGTTGTCTTATTATGCCATTTGTTATGCCAACAGAATCCCACACTGTGTGTCTTTTTCTGGACCCCATGTCCCTTTCCTGAGTGCAGAACAACTGCTGTGTTTGATGTACTTCCCCATCTGCTTCAAATTTGCATCGGACAACCCCACACCACATTAAGAGCTCAGCAGGACATAGACAGCATTAACTCTGGATAGACTTGGCTTCTTATCCGGTATCCTGTATTCCAGTCTAGGGCCAGACACAGCCACATCAGGTGGATTAAGTTAACAAAACCCCACCACAATCAAGAGCCACTGTCAACATCTATAGATCTCACTCATAGTCCAAAGGATTTTTTCCACAGAAAAAACACCTCACACAGAACCCTGGGCTGCCATTAATACAGTCTATTTGGTTTCATTTATCTTCACCTTTAACAGAGAGCAAGTTTCTGTCAGTCAACTTAAAAATATCAACAAAGTCTAATAGCAATTTGCCAACAAGGCTTTTACTTCTAAAATATGTTATGTAGATAAGGAATACTTGAAAGCTTAATGACTTCTTACTAGATCAATGATAGCATATAAAGGTGTTTGTCTTTTTAAGGGGAAAAACAAAGGTTTTTCAGCTCCAGTCTCATTTCCTTTGAATATTCTTTAAAAAAAATCAGAAAAGTTAGAAAGACTTTATTTAGTTTTAACAAGGCCAACAGACCAAAGAAAAAATGAAAATGAAAAGAAACAGCTGGTACCAGAATGGAGGAAGACGCAAACCGAAAGGCAATATACACTTGAGAATCACAAGATTTTGCTATTTGAAACCTCAACACTATCAAACACTTTCCCTAAAAATCACCACCATTTTAAAGTTCCATGTTTCCTTCTCCTCAATGGATTCGGAATGCACCCTGTCCAGAGCTCTCTGAGTAAGCTTGGACACTTCTTATGTTGACCCCCCCAACACACCCTCCAGTCACTACCAATACTACTATCTGCAGTTTAGGATATTGCCAAAGACTGGCTGAGTAGGACTCTCAGACTTCCAATGTGTGCACTGCTTCAGCACATGAAGGATTCACAATAAGTCACTTCATAAACCAGCAACAAATTCTGGAACAAAAAGGCCAGATGATCTCAGAACCACTTAGGTATCAAAATAAAAATTTATTTCCATGCAGATTTTCATGATAGCTATCTTTACTTCTTAAGGGAATTGTCCCAGCTTGACTGAAATAACACTCTTTGAGATACTCAGCAAAAAGTGAATGTGACCAGTGCTTGTAATCATGGGTCACCTCTGTCAGACTGTGTTGATAAACAGAAAAGGCGGTCAGCACACAGTAAGGAAGATTTCTTTCAAATTAAGCACACCCTAGAGAGTACTTTCTGTCTGGAAGATACTGCAGTATAAGATATCTTCTTCATTAACAATACTGAAAAGTTTACTGGGCATTGCAGGAGAGAAAAAAAATAAGAGTTTTACATTTTATGTGGTTATACAGTTTGGTATAATCCTGAGCTATGTTCCCAAGTATCATATAAATATGTAACTTGTTCCTTTAGTTGTAGCCATTATTTCAACTCCTTGGTTAAACACGAGAAAATGTTTACTATAAGGGTTTGTTGCATTTTCAGTAGTAGTTTGTATTGTAGATGGGCAACATTCAATTTGCAAATAATTGCAGGTAATTTCTATTTTTGAAGGACTGAAAATGCAGCTTATTGAAACTTACATATTAGTCTACTTTTTTTTTTCCCCAAAAGATTACAATACTCAAAACAAAAATTCTATTAAATCCAACACATACAACATTATGGAATTTTAAAGGGCTAAATCAAGAACTTGCACTGACCCCCACTTTTAGTGTTTTACCCCAACATTTTAGTTCAGAAATAGAGAGACGAGGTAAGAATACACCCTAATCAACTACCCAATGAAAGAGGTAAAATTCTATTGAAGTTCAAGGGGCTTTTTTTTGTATTCATAAAAAACACTCGCTGTCTTCTTGTGGCAACTTTTCTCCCCAAGTTTAGACTTTGAAATGCTAGCTTTTTTTTTTTTATTTTTCTCTAGTATAGGAATGAAAACCAAAATGAGAACTGGGAAGTTATTCCGAAGTTTTGATTCTTAGAGCTCACCAGCGGTCAGAAAGTCAGACAGAGAGGAGACTGGGCCCTAGAATGGAAAACAGATTCTTCCAGTCTTTACCACTACTTTGTTTTATGTCTGTGAATAAATATCACTTTATTGTAACATCCCACAATAACAGATTACTGCAGTAGTATCAACAGGCCTTTAGAAGCATACTCTTACTCTAACACAGGTGTTAGCAAACCAGGAAGAGAAACCGATGAAGACGACTGTTCCCTCTGAGCCCGAATACCAGACTGCCAATTCAAAACTTGGATTATGAAATCATCTCTCAGGTCCAGTGGGAAAATTATCTATTAGCTACTTAGGGCTTTTAAAAAGGCACAGTCAGTCATGCACAAAGGACAGAACTTGTCTTTGGGGTTTAATTCACACACTTTTTGGTGCATTATCAGGAGATCACAGATTTACTACTCCATACATCAAGTTACTGTCTCCAACTATCAGGATTTCCCACAGAAAGAGCAATAATAAGATACAATAATCAAAACCACAGACAATGTGGCAGAATGCTTGAAAGAAAATAAATTATTGTGGTAAACACCATTGCTTCAGATGCCACTAGAGTAACTATGCAATTCATAAAGCTTGACTTTCACAATTGGAAAGTGTTCTGTATTACTGCTGGTTTGCCACTTGCTGAAGTTGTTTTACTAACAGTCTTCATAAGTTTATTACAGAATTCATCTAGCAAGGTTTTAATTTTCACTAGATATGTTAGCTCTAAAACCATGAGCCTATCAGACTTCTTTTTGTTCAGAAAGCCTGCACACAAAAACATTATAAATATCAAGATAATTGACTTTACTCAGGTTAGTGTAATAATAAAGTTTTCTGCTTTATGTAAATTCCTATAAAAAACAGACAGACCAAGTAATCACTGATGATATTGCCAAATGCTTGCACAGAAGCAGTGTCGTATTAATAAAGCATTTCTGAGTCGCTTCATCCTGCAAAGAACATAAGTGGAGCGTGGACAAAATATATATCACCATTCACCAAAGTGGAGTACCTAATCTCATTGAAAAAATCATGCTTGTAATTCACCTTTTCATCTAAATAAGCAGAAAAGCTATATATAATTACAAGATTCACCGTACACAAAAAATGCATTTTTTTACCCCTAATTCATATCAATCAATTTCAGCCAAGCACAAGAGGTATATGATTTTATCTAAGAGCAGACCTGCTGATTCAGTGGCAATTGTTCTCAGGATTCTCTGATTATTATTATGGATCCAAGAAGCAGCACGTGGACCAGAACTCAGAGAAATGAATTAATCTGAGTGAAACTCAAGCAGCAGTTACAGAATGAAATTCTAACACAGTATCCTCCCAAAGAATGACTTTATAAAGTATTAATGAAGTGTGCCTACTGTGGCAATACAATATGAATTTATCCCATAGAAATATAAAAAGCAGCATCTTCCCATAATAGGGCAGAGACAGCCTTTTTTTCTGTCTTTTTAGCTTTTTCTGTCTTTTAGAAATTGCATCCAGTGGTGAGATACCGTGGTGATATATCAGATTGTTACTGCGGGAATATTGGTGGCAGCCATTGTTGCAAGAAGTTTTTAAATATAATGAAGTAATAATATAAAGGGGGAGGAGAGGGGAAGTTTCAGAGCAGCTTTGTGTGTGTACTTGTTATTCTTGCCACTTGCTGTGAATATCACTGGGAAAGGTCACTTGAATCCAGCAGTTCACAGCATCATGAACTGCTGGCTCAGATAAAGGCATTAGACTGTGGAAGATGATAATATGTTCTTCCTTCTCCAAGATATTAATCTAAGCTACACCTCTTGATCCCTACACAGGAATTTTAATTTGCCCAGCAAGGATAGCACTGAGCACCATCAAAACATTTACTTTTGATAGCAGTGCAAAATCACAGAAAGCCTCTTAATGAACCGTTTAAATCTTACTGTTTACAGCAGATTAGCCTGCCCATGCAATGTAGGCCAGGGTCTAAAGATACTCACTACGCCATAGTATGCCATAAAAGTAGATGCTACCAAAAAGCACCTCCACACAACTATGTCTGACAACGATATCTGAAAGTTGTTTATTAGCATCACCATACTTCTCGTGACTCACCTCACTTGACCAATTGATGACATAAATAAATTGCTGCGTTTCAGCTTGGTTTCCCTTTTTACTGTACTGTTCTTGAAACATTTTAACACCCTCTGCAAGGAAATGATGACAAACAGCCCCAGTACAATGGGGGAAACACAGTACTGGCCTATCTGTAAGCATGACTTAGGGAAGGATGCTTCACTTTCGTTTCTTCCACAGCTCCTCTGTACAGACACAGTAATTCAGAACTTCAGAATACATAGACTCTCTCGATTTCCATAATAATTTCTGGAAATGAGGCTCAGGTCACCCATACATCTTTTAGGACTGTTATTAAATTGAACCATATATTGAAAATACTATGTGTTTTCTGCACATTTAGCTGCAAAGTGATATATTTTAATGCAAGATATTTTACATGCACATCAACATTCAAAATCCCATGAAAGAAACTGCAGGGTTTGACTCATCCTTGACAAGACGAAGCCAGGCTTTACACATTATGCATTAACCATCTAGGTTAGCATTTTTTGCATCAGCTGCCATATTGCCCAAGATCTCAAAAAAACATAGATCAGGAAGAACAAAATTACATGGGGTTATGTGGAAGCATGATCCTTAAACTTAAAAAAATAAAAAAATAAATAAATAAAAAAAAACAAAAACAAAGACAAAACATCATAAAAAATAAATATGATTTTTCTGGCCTTACATTTTTCAGATTTTGATGATTATTCCATCAGTATTTCTCAAGTGGAGATCTAAGAAAGAAACACAACACCACCTGTAGCAGAGCTACATTCTGTTCTCCACATGTGAAATTTTCAACATTTTACGAAGAACTATTGAAATGATATGTTTTTGAACTATTCTGTAATTATTGTTTCCAAAACAAGATTAAACCATGAGAAACATTTTGAATTTTTCCCTTTAAACACTGCAAAACCAGTCGAAAGCTGTAACACTCTTTAGTATCTGGCTGTAACGGTAACTGTTATCTCAAGCAATACCTAATGCAATAAAAATGTTCTTATAAACATTCACATGATGTAAAGTCATTTCTTTTGTATCTTTCTGCTAGAATAGGAAAGAAGAAAAATAATTTTGTGACAAAAAGTACCAGAGTAGAAGTAAATCATTACAAAGCTGTATAAATCAGACACTTTGAAATATGCAAGATTAAGCCCTTTTTCCTTGTTTTTTAGCATTTCTAGATTAACTTTTTTGAGCAAGGTCTAGTTACTAATAGCTAGCCCAAACTGTCTTTTGTTTAGCAACATACTGTATGTTAGATATGTATCACTCAGATGCAATGTAAAGCTAGCTAGAACTAGTTTAAAGAATCACTATCAGGATTTTAAAGTACCTTATAGTAACTATTCCCTGCTCTTTTTTAATATCACATAGATGTCTGAACTAGAAGTATTGCATGGCCTTGTTTGAACAGATATTTGTATCAAACACCTACTTATAATTAATATAAAAGCATTTGCTGGACTTAAAATCCATTTAAAAGAAAGGAAAAACAAATACTACTAGCTTTCCAGGATTACCAGTCACACAATAGGAGCAATATTCAGAGCAACCACTGTGGTGAAACTGCATAAATAAGTCACAGGCTGAATTATGTTTACTTGAGATTTATCTGTTTATACTGGGTAAATTAGAGCAATCAATTGTTAAAAGTAAAAACACTTAGAATCTACCCAGAGTAAAAAGCCAAATTTGACAACTGCATCCCTACTCCTACCAATATTTAAGTATTTACAGACATTTGGGAAATCTCTTTCAGAGTTACCTCTCACTGCACTACTGCATGAGGGCTTACATTCACATCCCAGACAAACTTTTGTCATATATCACCTTGAAGAAAATAAAAGAAGTAAATATATATATTTGATTACGCTATTAAAAATTTTAGGGCTATATTTTTAGAATTACTACCGTGCCTTTAAAATTTGGCTCTTCAAGGGAAAAAAAAACCCACCCCAAAAAGCAGCTGACAGGCCAATAAAAAACGTCTTTAGAGGTGATAAGGACCCAAATCAGAGAACTAAAATTCTTTGTCAGATCTGTCAGTAGGTCTGATTTGTATATGATTTAAGAATCGCTGTCTTCTATGTTTCCCCAGTGAGTAGCCAAAAATATCAAGTTTCTGCCCACTGGATGGGAACATCAGATAAAGCTCAAAGCAGCAAACGTCACCATTATGTGGTCACACAATGACAACAAACTTGGTGAGAGAAATGATGTATGATATGGGATTGTGCTAGGTGGATCACTAGAAAATACACTTACATCCAAAGGTATTTTCTCACATGTATCAGGGATTGATTTGGATCAGCACCTTAGAAGTAAGGGAATTCTGTTAACGTTTTCCCGTATTGCCCAATACCAAAGCTTTGATGCACAATACCACATGGTATTTTGGTAGGTTCCTATTAGAGACAAAATCACAGAAACACAAGCCTTAAGTTAACTAAAAATCTGCATTATTTCTGAACGTGTCTCCAGAAAAGTATTTAAATACATTCCATATGACTGCACAGCAGGATATCTCACTCATTTTTTTCTATTATGGAAGAAGGAAAAAAGGTCTGTCTGTTTTTTTAGAGTGCAAAACCCCCTTTTTATACAGGGCTTTCAAATGACTGAACAATTCAATGATAAAAAGGGAATGCATCTGCTGACAGTTGCAGACTATTGCAAACTATTCCTGTTCTTTGAAGTTATTTGACAGAAACATGTAATTGAAGTGCTACTTCTCTATTTATTGTTTATTATTTTTTGTGATTAGAAATGACCTTTTATTTCTCATCCAAGGTAATGAAATACTTGAAATATCCATACGCACACACAAAGATTTATAGCAGTGTATCTTTTAAGACTGCTGTTGAATTCAAGGTAAGTTTTCTACTGAATTACAATAAATTACTTAGATTTTTCTAATTCCAGCAGTCTTAAAAGAAAACCTCTTTCTAGTGCTCTGGGCATCTTATTATTTTGCGTAAGAACAGGCAAAATCTGTTTGAGTCTGCTAAAGGTGTATATTTCTCAAAAGAGAAAATGAACTGCTTTATTCCACTCATTTCTGTCTGCATTAACTCTCAGTGGGATGACTTTTTGTTTGGGTGTATGGTTTTAGGGCCCTAACACACAGCAGTATTTTTATTACATACTTAAAAATGTTTGCATCACACATTATAATCAAAACATACATAGCAGTTATAGACATTCATGTGAGTACCTCGTTTACTTTATGCCATGAGGTAATAATAACATTTTATCTTATACCATAGAATCCCAAAGCATTTAAAAGCATTAGCAAGCTAAATTATATGACAACTTCATGAACTAGATTCACTTCAACATAACTGTCTACTCTAATGAAATTAAAACATTTTTATATGAATAATGTTCTGCTTAGTGAAGAACAAACACTGGAATTAAAAAATCTAATAAAATTGTCCAGCAGGAACAACGTTGAATAATTCAATCCAAAACCTCACTCTAGAATATTCACAAGACCACTGCTCTCAGAAAATGCTGTAAAATTACTACTGTTATGGATCGTGAAAAGCATCATTTTATGTTACTTTGATGGAAAACAGTCAGAACACAATAGATGGTAAATGCAGTTTGATTTTGGTGTAATACAGTTTCTTCAGTTCTTATGACTAGAAAATAAATTAGAGAACTGCAAAACTTTCTAAAAAATTTGTTCTTTAAAAAAAGTTCTTGAGATGGAAGACCCTATATGTCAGCTTTTCTTAAGGTGTGATCATTTTCCTATTAGGATTAGAGAGGAGTTTAACATTAACTCCACTGGAAGCAGGATACTACTTTGTACATTCGTAATGTGTTTTATTTACAATTTCTAAAAAAAATCCCATCAACAAGATTTATGTAATTTTTAGACTACAACACATAAAATATAACAGTAATTTTGCCAATGCAAACCAAGACAAATTTCATTTAGCATTGTTCTATCATCACTGTCAAAAAAAAAAAACCCAAAACATAAAGAAGCAGGTCTTGCACTGTACTCTGAGAGTCACAAACCCCCCAGACTTTGCAAGTTTTAAAAGCATATTTCAGAAACATACTTTAATTTTTGAAGTCTCAGCATCCAGATAGAAATACAGGGGGTTGCTGGGAAACGCACCAACCGTTCTTAATCTTCCAGTTATCATAAGGGTACGTGGGGAAGAAGTTCCTTGTGAGGTACTATGCTCAGAGATCAAATCATTTATATGCTCATAGTACAGCCGGAAACAAACTGGAAACCACTGCTGAATGGGGAAGGCAAATAGTATCATTTTGTATTTGCTGGATTCTAAACAGTGCCCTCTTATTTGAACCATTGCCTGAATATCATGCAGCTGTGAATAGCAGAAGTAGCTTTCAAGAACACTTGTGTAACATTGTGACTTGGAGGACAGCATGTAATTTCATACAACTGATGAGACTTATGATAAAAACTCATTGCATCTTCCACAATATTTAATAAAAGTTGTTGAGAGGCATATTTTCAAATCAGGAGTGAATTTGACATTTACCATATGTTCACACACAGCTTTCTGCACTGTACAAACGGTATAGAAACTTCCCATAAAGCTCCAGTAATTAAATTAAAATAGAAAATTACAAACAGGATGAAGAGCTGACAGGTTTCGTAAGCGCAAACCAGACTAAGTGTGCATCTTAAATCCTAATAGCACCATCTGATGGAGGATCACTACAATACTACAGAAAATATTCAAAGTGTGCTAGAAATTAATTAATTTGAAAATATTTTAACACATTTCCTTAATTTGTGTAATAGACTGTAAATATAAGTATACAGAATAGTCGTGATCTGCTAAATAAACTTAATGTAAGTTTTGACATTTTAAGTCAATAAAAGTTTTGATTTAGTAGGAAGCAAATCCAGGCAGAGGCTGAGCCAAAAGGAAGAAAAACAGTTTCTTGTCAGTACTCATTCCAGATACCTCCTTCTATAAAGTCTGGGTAATAAATTTAATCACGTCTGGTGTCCAAGTCAAGTCTTTATTGCTTGTAGACACTCAGGTTCCAGATATGGACTAAAATATAAGTGAAGAATTAAGTGTTTGTGCTCCCTTAAAAGATACCAAGTAGAATAATTTTTTAACACAGGGGGCACTGAATATCCAAATGGTGTAAGAGAAGAACTCTTCTCTTACAGGTAACTCTGGAGGAGAAAACCATATCAGAGAGCTGTAGGCAAAACATACCAAGCATCTAATTAGAAGGATGGTATGCCACAACTAAACTACATGAATATAAGTAGTTACACGACATTTAAAACAGTTGGGATTACAGTTGTTCCAAGAAATTCTGACAAAACATAGTTCCTTCAGAAAAATGTCATGGGAAATCAGTTTAACTATGCCAATATTTGATACTGAAAAAATGTAAATAAATTTGTCTTTCTTTCAAAATTATTTTGCTTTTCTGTGTGTTTTAATATTAGTTAAAAACTTTTATCAACTTCCAGGTTTTTTTTTTTTTCTTTGCAGAGAATTCCTTTGGAAAATTAAACACATCAAAACCAGCAACTGTTTTCATAAAATTAGTCAGTTAAACTAGTAACTAGTTATACACCAGAGACCACACAAAAGCACTAATAAGGCCTTTTCAAGGTTTAATATCACTTAGCAGCTAAAAGGTGATTAATGCATAGATTTTGGCATACATATCCCAAATGAACACACTGAAAGACTCTCTTTTTGAAGAAAGAAAAATTTCTTTTCATTTTTTTCTTTCTCTTTTCTTTTTGGAAAGAAAAATTTTCTTTCATCTAGAAATCACAAGTGTATTTCAAGCCAAACAGGAGCTTAAGTTAAACAGGAATATTACAAAATTAAGAAGCAACACTGCCCCTAGAACATGAGTGCAGCTGTTATTTTACTGTTCAGACTCACTCGCTAAACACTAAAACAGAATGGGGGAGAGCTGATACTTTATAAAAGCATAGATAAAGCTAACCTACTTATCTAAATATTAGGAGTCTTGCTAATGTTTTAAGGGACAGTATCATCAGGGCTATAGATGTTCCAGCCTTCTATTTAGTTTCTGATATTTCCACTGAAATTCTCAGGCTTTCTTTCCCCCTTTATTAATATTAATTCCCATCATTCCCTTGATGTATGCTCGAAAAACAATTTGTTGACTAACCAACTCCATAAATTGATTCCTCTCCGTGTAAAGTTCAAAACACAGTAAAAACTAAGCATTCTTCTGATTCTTGAGAGCCAAGTGGCCACACTTTCTCCAATCAGATCCTGTTAGATACACCTCAAGCAGCTTACAATATAAATCAATCAACAGAAATCACTTCCAATAAAGAATAACAATGGGCCTATGCTATGGTCTACATTACGAAGTTTAGCAGTTGTTGCAACATTAATTTGCATAAAGACAGGCATAGACAGTAAAAGAGATTTGCACTTTGAGGAAACCACCACCTCGATATCTTTTGTATGTTACATATATACCCACTCACTGAGCAGATGAATTTTCTCCATAGATAGGAGAGATGACAAATGTTAGAACTTAAAATTTGTTTTAAAATAAAACAAAACTTTTGATTTTTCCACTTTCCTAGCCTCCCAAGTAAAAGACGGTTGAGATAGTGGTTTTGCTTGTGTCTTCGTTATATGAAGAACTTATAAAATCTGGCTAGAATCAAAAGCAATAGCTATCATACTGCTGTTTTCATCACTGTTACTGCTACCGTATATGGAGTAGATAAAAGATTCCGTTCCACTGCAGCTCAGGATTTCAGACAACGTCAAAGCTGTTTGCATAGTTTCATGCTAATAAAATGAAAAATCTATGACACCACAGACACAGTCATAGAACATCTTACTTCACACCTCATACCATCATTCATAAACAGAATTTACTATGCTTTGCTGTATCAGATGGGCCTTAAACTCAAGGGCTCCTCATCCAAACTCATCCAGCAAAAATAAATTCACAAAGAATAGGCCTTCCCTTTGGCAATGTCAAGTGTGTGCAGTTTAGATTGTTTCTTTATTGCCAAATTAATTACCTAATCCTTAAATACCTTCATATATACTGAGAAGTTAGCCCAGTCCCTCAGTGTTTCTACCTTCTGCCATGCCTCCTTCACCAGAAGCCATTGCTTCTACCAGATCTGAATACATTCCAGATACGACCCCTTCTCTTTTTCTTTTAGCTCAATAGCTTTTTTCCCTCTCTCATTCTCTAAAAGGTGAATAATCTAAAAGGCAAAGGTGAATAATCTAAAAAGTTACTTTAATTTTCAAGATGCATAACTTCCATATGCTTTTCCCCTTTATTGTAGTGCAAGCCCAAGAGTAAAACTGTTAGTCCAAACCATCTGCTCCACTATCAAAAGTGAAAACAAATGAATTAATGCAGGACCTCATTAGCATACATATTGTTAACCATCATAGCAGTATTAAATAACAGCAAAATGGGGGAAACTAAAAAACGCTGTGACAGGTGCTTTAGGCAGAACCAGATAGTGGAAAACATAGAAGAATCTAGAAGAAAAAAGTTAACTAATTGGTCCCACAAAGACATAAAAATCCACTTGGCTTGGACTTTTTCTGCCCTTGTAATAAGAAAAATATGAACTGGTGAGCATTTTGATCAGTTGACCTCTGAGATTAAGAGCACTTTTAGTTCCTACCAGATACTCTGAAGACAAGAAACCTGCATCCTCAAAGAAAATTCTGTTTATTGTTATTTATCTGCTTGGAAAAACCAAAACCACAAGAAGTGTCCAGTGAGATACGGTGGAGCAGCTCACACAGCTGGAGTGCTGTGATGGATAGATACAGTCTATTTAGGAAGGACAGGCCAGGAAAGTGAGGAGGGGAGTTGTCCTGTCTGTGGGAGAGCAGCTGGAGAGCATGGAGCCTTGCCTGGGGAAGCCAGCTAAGAGCTTATGGGTCAGGGTTAGGGGGCAGATGAACATGGGCTAAATCGTGGGGCATGTCTGCTACATACCATTTGGTCAGGAAGAAGTAGTACATGAAGCCCTCTTTAGACAACTGGAAGAACCCTCACATTTGCAGGCACTGGTCCTCGTGGGATACTTTATCCATCCTTGTATCTGCTGGAAGGGCAATGCAGCAGGACATCAGCAAGCCAGGAGGTGCCCTGGTTTTGGGGATGCATTGATGATAACTTCCTGACATTGAGGAGCCAGCAAGGGCAGGTGCTCATAGATGATTGAGGAGCCAGCAAGGGCAGGTGCTCTGCTGGACCTGATATTTACAAAGAAAGATCTGGTTAGGGATCTGAAGGTAGTTAAACATGGAAACAGAGACCCAGAAATGCTGTGGAATATCTGACCTTGGAGAAATTCAAACCTGACTGGACAAGTCCCTGAGCAACTTGACCTAGTTAACCCATCTTTGAAAAGGGGTCTGGATTAGAAGACCTCAAAAGGTTCATTTCAACCTTAGTCATTCTAGGATTTTAAGACTATTTTCAGATACATCTGATTTATTTTTAAAAATGTTTTTTCCAAACCATTTAATTTTTCAATAAAGTAGAAACCTCCTCAGATAATGTTTAAAGAAAAAAAAAAAAATACCAGCAGGTTTTTGCCAGTATTTTTTCTCTGAATGTCCAGATAGACAATAAAGCAAACAAGCAAGTTTCTTCACGGTTGTACCATTTTGAAACCAAAGACAAACAAAAACAGAAATAGCTGATTACACTCTATTGGCTTCAGAGTATTTTGTACAACGTGTCTAAAGCAAAAAATAAATAACAGAATTCTGAAGCAAAAGACAATTATATGTAAAAATACTGGAGAGCAAGACAAGGAAAAACAGCACACAAAATGACTGTTGTCATGGTTTGGGCTGGCCACTAAAATGAATGACAGATTGAAGTCATTCCAGTTATGTCTCTTGAAAAGTAGAATCCTACAGTAGAATATAAAAACAGCCAACATCAATAGACCTACTCAAACAGAAGACCTTAGAGCCAATGGCAAATGTCTGGAACTAAGCATACCAGTTATTCAGTCAGCTGTTATACATGTTCTTGCACAAGTTTGCTTAAACAAATGCTTACTGCTTTGCATTCACAGGGCAAAGAAAAATGAGACATATTTTTTGCAATAAAAATTTAAAAGGCTTGTTACAGCTTTTTTACTGCCTCTGTATGCATTGGTGTTTATGCTTCATTACTTTAATTTTTGTTTTTTACTACAGGTAGTGCCCTAAAGCTAAGGTGGTAAACTACAAGCTTTTAAAACAAACAGATGTTTCCTTATTATGGCAAAAGATTGTAGCGATGTTTTATGCCAAGAATAAATTTCAACTTTTAATAGCTTTCACCAAAAAAAAGTCTTTTGTTTTTTCCTTTTTTTTTTTTTTTGTAGATTGAAGCGGGTAAAAAAGGCATGAATTATTTAATATCTGCAATCCATTTAAGAGAACTGAAATCCTTTCCAGACTTGCTATTAGCATAGTCATTAATGCATGAATAAGAGCACGAACAGGCCAAAATCATCCTTGTCATGAGTCTATTGACTACGGAAGTTCTCTAAGAAAGATTATTACCTATCCAAACAGTGCTAAAAGCTTAACATTTTCAGTTTGTTTTCAAATTTTACACAGAATACAATAAATTGCTGAATACATGAAAACATGATTTTTGCCTGTAACAATTTAATTTTCTTCATGATTGCTTTCTAGTTCTTAAATTTTGAAGCACAATATCTCACACCCTCTGATGCCAAATATTTTCCATGCACAACGAAACCTAGGAAATAGCCTTCTTCATCTTCATTAAAAGAGATTTTACTCTCTTATAAAGATGAAAAAGTGTCTGAACAAACTAAGATAAAACAAAGGAAAATTAAAAATAAAACCTACATCCTTCCCTGATTTAAAAAATTGTTTTCACTTTTTAACAGTGGTAGGAAAATGACATTTCCTCAAGTTCTTTTCAATTTTTACCTTTCCCAACAACTTCTTCCAGCCAAAAGACAGAAGAAAAGAGGAAAGAAATTAATTTTTTCAGAATGACATATAGTAAAAGTTTTTTTAAGTTAAAATATGAGTAAGGAATCTGAATTTTTCAGTGAGAAAACTTAGTTGAAGGTATTTTGTCAAAGACACAAGCAGGCAACATGCAAAGGGCTTGATTCTATTGCCAGTACGCTCTGAGAATTTCCTGGTTATATTGCATTTTAAAAGGCTTGGATATAAACCCAGATTAGATCAGCAGCGTTGGTTATTTCACAAGTCCCACCTCCAATCCTCTCAGATTTTTTTTAAGTCACCACAGAAAAAAGCCCTACCATTGATACTCCCAGTACCTGGACTGCAAATTAAATTGCAAAGTGAGAATTGCACTGTATGCAATAGATACAGTTGACAAACAAGAGGCATAACTCATTTAGTTCAGTGTATCTGCTATTATTTTTATCTAATCATGCCTTTTATACCACCTTATGATCTAATCACTAACGTCATACCTAAATTAATTTCTTCTCAATGTAAACAGTTCACATCCATGAGCAATAAATCTCCAGGGATCCTGTTTATCAAAGAAAAAGCTGTACCCATAGGTAAGGGGCATTCAAAAGTCTACACAGGACCTTAGGATAGAAATGTACTATTAAGGACTGTCAAGTCGACCTAAGAAATGATTGGTATGGAAGGCCAGTAACTCAGCAAAAGCAGTATCACAATGAATCAATCTTCTTATTTCACATTGACCCTAAAATAACTTCTAAGCTGCTGAACTCTATGCCAAGCAAGTGCCAGAAAAGGAAAGGATTTCAGGTATCTAGGGACTTCAATTTTGGTCTAGTACACCACTGAAGTGGAAAAGGAACATCAGACAAAGTGGAATGAGCAGCAGAGTGTGTAAGAGACAGGAGAATGATCAATAGTGTAAATGATATTTTAAGATTCTTTAAAGTAATATATTGTGTAGAGAAATTTTAATACAAATAAGTTTCTAGACATTGTAGATATATTTATCACTCCAATAATTGGAAAAAAAAAACCCAGTGATTTTTATCTAACTGTCCCCATTAAAACAGCAATATTCAGCTTTTAGTTGCTTCAGGGATGTGTATTTAATACCATTATTTGTAGCTCTTTGCAGTTGGCTCTTTCTGAGGTACAAACACTGTGTAGTTACTGTGGGACAACCAGAAAATACTAGCTACCCCTCCATATAGGCCTATTGTCAATCATCAGAAGACCTGGAAAAATAGAATCTTTACAATTCATTTCTACAACACAATTAAATAGTCCAAATAACAAAAAATGAAAATCACGATCATTTTAGCCAGCATCACCACCAGCAATTTCTTGTTTTGCTGTTACTATGTAGAAACCCTTCCAAAAGTAGAGAGCTGCAAGACTAGTAAAAGACATAGCTGACTGTAACTACACCTGATGGAATAACAGGAGAATCTTGACTGCACATAGCAAACGCATAAAATGAATTACAAGCCCAGACCTGGTTTGGTTTTTTGTTTCATGTCATGGCAACCATCTCAGTCATGGGAGGGATTTAACTACGCAGCTGATCACAACACTAGATAGATTGTCAGATTCTATTACTTTTGGCAATGCTGTAAATATTAATAGTATCTTTTATTAAACTAACCCTTAGCTTGTTTTTTACTTAGCTGTTATGGTCTGGTAAGAAGGTTGTTTTAAAGACGTCTTATTAAAAATGGACTACTACAGAATATGAAACAATTAGAAAATTATAAAACTTTATGCTCGTAATTTTAAAAATTATTATTTATCTACTTCTGAAATCCCCTTGATACTGGAAAAACAAAATTTACTGAAAATGAATATAGAAAATGTAAAATAACCCAGTTTTGGTCAACTATGTAGTTTGTTTATTTTGTAAATTGTAGTATGTAAGATAAGTCTTGAAGTTAATACTATTAGCGGAAAAAAAGCCCTCATTTTTTTTATTCGGGGAAATTGGGATAAACAAACCCAATGATTTTAAGTAAATTAGAAATTCTACTTTAATAACACAAATAATCTTATATAAACAAAATCAATAAAATTAGCACCCAATTATATTGGGAAGCCACAGAGGTGAATTTTCCCCAGCATTTTCTACTTCAGTTAACAGTTCTGTAACTCAGGGCACAAAGACCGCCTTGACAAGTTTTCAAAGAAAACATTTTACTTTTCTTTTCCCCCTGTTATATCATTCAACTGACTTAGAGTCCACAATTTTTCTTTTCATACAGGCCAGAATGGGTTTTCAAAAGATTTACAATAATGATAAATAAGCTTTCTCCTGAGAAAGCTGAAGGAATCCAAACAATATATAGAAGTCAGCATCCATCAACCAGCCTTCTCACTCTGTAAGGCAACATAACATAGACACCTACCAAAACACATAGGACACTAATAACAGGGTCTACATTTAACCATTTGGGACAGTGAGAACATATCCTTCAGTGCTCGTTTATAAAATAATTTCAGGAAAAAAAAAATCTTTTCCCTATACAACACTATTGTAATAAAGCAAGCTGCTACAGAGTATGTCAATAACAAAAAAATACACATTCTTCATATTTTTTCAAAGATTTTCTGTTTGCTAAGGATTGGAGAATACAGTGTAATAAGATTTGAATTTATAGTTAAAAAGTAATAATCACTAATGCAACTAGTTCTTATGACAGAGTAATCAATTTCATTCATTTTCTTTGTGTTGTACATGCTCCATATATTCTAGTCTTTAATGTGGGACTAACATACATGACTGTGAAATGCATGTATGTCTGTTTAGAAAATATATCCATATGTTGCCCACTTTGTGCATTTTTTTAAAAAAAAATAATATAGACGTGCAGGATTTTATCACTGAAGACTGAAGTTGCTTTTAAAAGCAGCTCATATTCTTTCAAAATTACCTAAATACCTTGTAACTTTCCGTTTGTTTTGTACATTAGCAATGTTTGGTTATTAAGGTCAATATTTAAAATGCTCTCAAAATTTTCCATAAATGTAATTTTATTTTCATAAATTTCTTCCCCATGCCCCCCCCACATCCAAACCATAAGCTGTGTATTACCTATTTAAAGCACAGTGGCTGATCTCTGATATGCTGTGTATCTGCCCTGACAAGACATGTGAGATAACTCACCCTTGAGCAGGTATGAGCTAGCTTGTACTCAAACAGATTGAGTATGCTGAACGTCCCATACAACTTAAGATATTGAGGTCTTTAGTGCATTCCGTAGTACAGTGACAAACAGTAAAACCAGTATCCTAAAAAACAGACCATTTTCAACCTTCTCAGGACTGTAAATTTCATGTAATTTTTCAGAACAGATCCATTTTCAAGTTGCAGCTTTGAAGAAGACGAGGAAGCCTTGGGAATGCATAATACTCTCATAGAAAAGCAATGACTATTCTTAAAACCCTTCTGCATTTTGATAAAGTCTATGAAAAACCTTCATTGTTTTAGAATTCCTCCAAAATTTCACCTGCATTTATCAAATAGATGCTGTCTGGTCTTAAGGCAGGATCTTGATTTTGAGTCAAACAATTATAAAAAGCATTGAAGACAAGACTACATAAATAAGAGCGTATCATTGAAAGTGGGATGCATGCCTCTATCATAAAGACAGGACATTGCAGTATGCTGAAGTTTTCTGTCATCTGTCATTCTTAGACGTAAATTCAGATGGGAACACTTCAAAGGCAAAGACAGAAAGTAGGAAAATCAGGAGATAAGAAGGAACAGATCATAACTTGAACTTTACTGTTCATACTTCCAGCAGTTCACAAGATAAAAATGAAATTTGGATAGTTTGATGACATGGTTCTATTTTAATGGAAAAAATACTGCTGAGTCTCTGTCCTTAATTTGCATGGCAGACTACACAAACAGAAAAATGAACAAGCTTATACATCAACATATTTTACATTTATTACATGAAGGATCCTTTTTATAACTTTATTTTGACTAATTAGTACTGACAGCAGCCAAGATGAACAAGGAGATTAAAGACACCCCTTTGCACTACTTTTAAACCACGACAAGGTCAGAAATAGTGTAGAATTAGGTAATACACATAAAACAGGCTCCAGTCTCATTCATGCAATTTACCTCAACAAATTTTTCCAATTTCCAATATGCAACTCAATTTCATTTGTTACAGTTTCTGCACAGAACCAATAAAATAAAGAATAATGATTGTAAATTTAATCTATTACGGCATTTACTTAAAGACTAAATGAAATGCAGAGGAACACTGTTAATTTACTACAAAAGTCAGAAAACTTTCAGTTGGGCTATACAAACTCTTAGGCATCCATTAAATCTGCAAAAAGCAAAAAACACCTTTTCATTTGTGGCCAATTCATCCTCAGTTGCTGTATTAAAGCTGAAAATCATTCAACTGGGATGAAGACTTAATTCTCTTTGTTCAAAAAAAGATTGTAATGTTTCACCTGAATTCTACTGAATCAAAATTTCAGTTCAAATTTTAGGATTTTTTCCTTGACACGGGTAAAACAGTTTCTTGGTCCCTCCTGTATATGATAATAAAGTTGAATTTGCTACTATCCCATTAGCATACTGTTATGAGGAGCCTAAGTACAATGCTGCATATCAAAGTGGAATTTTTGTTGCTAGAGAACTGGACATATTGCACTCCCTGCATGCCACTGTATAAATTACTATCTGCATCAGATGAATTGCCACTCCCATCAATTGCCAGGAATAACAGTAACAAGGGTTAGTATTGTGGTTAGCTTAAAATAAAGAAGTAATAGCATAACAAACAAAAGCAAAGCCTTATTCTAGAAATATCTGACACCGAGGTTATGGCTTTTTTTCCTTAGTAACAGCAGTAGGTATATGAAGTGTCTACAGTGTTAGCAATTATTGCTAATTGCTAAAATCTGTGATTTAGAATTTTTTTTTAAGCAAAGAACACAACCAGATAACCAGAGGTAGCAGCACAACTCTTGGTGCTGCTGATCATCTTTCACAAGGAAACAAACTTTACACAGGTATTTGGAAAAAAACACATACCAAAATACAGTATTTTAATGGCAATATTTTCCTTCTTTCTTGAGCGTTCCTTCTTTCCAAAGGATGTACATGCTCCCAAAGTCTGTCCTTGTAATCACGGACAATAATAAAGACTTCCCTATTCTCAGCTTTTTAGGCATTGTCTAATCACTTCTAATATGAAAGAATGTAACTACTGCAATTGTTCAAAGAGATACCTCTCAGAAATAAACAGATGCAAATCAGTTCTGACAGCTTAGCTTTATTCTTCATAATAAATTCTTAAATGAAGTATCTTTCTGTACTAATAAATTTGAAGCAGGAACAGTTATCAACTGAAGGGAATATTACTCTGACATTATGACACCCAGGTGGTGCCACGGCAGCAGGTGACACACTGAAGTAGCATTACCTATATGCTGATTTATCTGGAGAGACATAGAGAAATAGCCTCACGATATGGCTTCTGGACTGAATATAACTTGCCCATATGAACGTATTTTGGTGAAGTTATAGCTAGATATAGGACAACAGAGCAAAACAGAAAAAATCCTACTGGTGTTCATTACTGGATTATTGTACTTGTCTTTTGGCCTGAAAAGTTCCCTGATGCTTAGAGCCACACTGCATAATTTCCCTGGGGAGAGAGGAGGATTTGTCAATGAGTCTGATGTTTCTTTTGTCCAGTTTTACTCATTCCAGAAAAAAAGATGAAAAGACATCTTATTTCCCTGAGGAAAAAGTAGCAGAATCTATTTCCTTTACTGGCATTTTTCAAATCTGTCTGTCTTCTTCTGTCCCACAGGTGGAATTAGCAGTTGAAGTTTTTCAGAAATTGGTTATTAATTTTTTATGATGGCCAAACAAGTATAAAAATAGCAAACAATAATAAAAAGTGTCGGTTCTCCCACAAACAAAAAACTTGAGAATTAATTTTTTTTTATCAAACTGATTAACTTGACCCAAAATAATTATTTTGCAGAGGTAAGGGCTGGAATTCATCAGCTCACTCAGGATAAAGGCTAAGTATTATCTTTTTCAACATGAAATTTTTACCCACCCAGATTCTCCCATTCTTGAAGACTATTTCCTCTCAGTATCTCCCTTTCCAGTTCCTATCTGGAAGTCAGCAAGCCTTTATCCCTACTTTCTGAGTCAAAAGTATTTATTACATTTGGCCTTCCCTCAGACTTACTTGTTTTGGTCATTATGATTTTATTTTCTTTTTGGCTGAATCAACTACTCACCTCATCTGTTCTGCTGACTGCTACACTTCTCCCTGCTCTCCCTGAGTTCCAGCTCATCATCTGCCTTTGACCTGTGTTACCCCAATTAGCAAATGCTCCAACCCTTGCATTTGGAGTCTGTTCTCAGGGAAGTCTCTCACTCCACCTGCCTTACTTTCCACTCAATCTTTGCTTTCTGTTTGGTGATTCTTCCTGTTTCTCTTATTACAACAAAAATGGACGCATAATTTTATTAACTTAAGCTCAGTATGGGAACATGAAGAAATAGATACAGCTGAGAACACCAATTCACAGCTGAGAACATTAATTCACAGCTCACATTCACAAAATCTCCTGGCTCAGAAGAGGGAATAATTAAAGGCTGAATACTGCCCAGCGTGACTTTAATATCCCATCATACAGAAACACACAGAGAAAGCTCTCTTCATCTTTCCCCCTCCACCCAAAAAAAAAAAAAAAAGTTAGTTTTCAGCACTGAGAAATCTATCTGGATAGATAACCATCAGAAGACTGCTGCAGAAGAACCTCAACAAAATCCTGCATGTGTGATACCTGAGGATTTATTATTTGAGCACATCTTCTGATCTGACAAACATTCCACCACACTGGACTGATTTTTACAACACAGCAAGAATAATACTTTTTCTATTTTGCTAGCTTGCTTTGACGACCTATTGATTTACTCAACTGGTTTCCCGAAACATCTGGGGCACACAGATATGACACCAAACTATCTCATGAAGACAGGATTAAAGCTGAAGGTTCCGAATTGACATTTCATTCAGTAAGATCTGAAAATAATGCGTGCATTTCCTTTGACAAAGGTATCAGTGCAGCTCAGCAAAGGAGAGTTGCAATGATCAACTCTCAGCAGCACTTGGGAGTCCTTTATGTGATTTTACCAGTTACTATCTGTGCTGAATTAAAGAGCTGGTCATAAAGGCAGAGTCTGTGTGTGATCTTGAACAACTACTTACATCACACAACAGAAGAAAACGAGTGGTAAAGAGCTTAAGACCTTGATGCTCAGAGTATGCATAACTAATACAGAAAGTGAATATTCAGACTCACCAATGTTATCAAGTAGATCAATGGAGGCTATCAGCACCATTTCAACAGGAGTGTTCTTCAGCTACCATGCATGCATTCACAATCAGCATACCTTCAACAGGCAAAAGCTCATTAATAAGTATTTCCTAGACATAACTAGGATTTGCTGTAGCAATACAAAATACTATGTTCTAACACAATATACATATAGTCTTGTCTCATGTATCAGAACTAATCAACGTGTTACAACTGCATCAAGTGCCACGGTCCTAATGCATTAAGATGGAATAAGAAAATGTAAATCAAAGATTCAGAAACAATATTGAAAAAACATAACAGTGCTAAACACAAACTAAGAAAATAGGCAATATATGGAAAATAGCCCCTATCTAGTGGATTACAACATACAACACAACTGAATCAGTGCTCAAAAACAATATATTCAGCCAAAAAGAAAACAACTTAAAGATACTTCTTCATTTAACCGAAATAAATCAGGCACATGGCAATAGAATTTCTTTGAACCTGATAACGGTTTGTCTCAAACAGTTATCAGGCTTTTGAATCAGCCCAAAGAGGTGGAGATGCTAACAAAATAGAATGGTGGCAAGTAAAAACTAGATTGAAATTGACCTGTATGAAATATCAGTTTGGACTGCCAAATAAGATCAGGGAAATATTTAGATCAGTTCAAAATAAAAAAAAATAAAAATTAAAAAATCTAAAGGCAATACGTTTTTTGTTCAGGCAGAAAAGAAGTTTCAACCAAAATCTAAATGTTTCTTTCAATCATTCCCAGTAAAAAGTAGCCGAAATTAATCTGAAAGTATAATTTCCATTAATTATTTTTTCCTGAAGAACTTCTTTCCTTGAAGAAAAAAAAAAAGTCTAATTCAAGACAAATTCAAAGCAATTCCAATTATTCCAGTTTCCCACTGACTTTGTCCCTCTAAAAATAAGGCTGACAAAAAACAACAGACTGACAAAAAAATAAAAAATCACCATAACCATACCTTAAATTGATGTAAAAGGTTTCTTGTTAATCCAACTATAGATTTGTGAATATTAAAACAACACTATAGAGAATATATTTACAAAATTAGTGAACATGAACAAAACCCTGAATTTTTTAAAAAATATAGATTATCCAAAAATGCTGGACTCCAAAATCAAGGGAGATTGGTAGGTGCATGAATTTTCAGAAAATTATTCTAGATCTGGAAGTTGCATTGAACATTTTCAGGATTTTCAAGAATTTCAAGAAGGAATTATGTACTTTACTTTTAACGTTGGATTCTGCCTATCTCTTCCACCACTTTTAACTCATGGAAAAAAAAACAACTTAGAAGATGTATTTGTTACCCATGCATGAAGATACCAGTTAGTTCTACACAAAGATACAATGGTAATTCAATCAAGAACCAAGACACAATGAAAAATTAAAACCAGAATGGTTTTTATTAGGGAAAGCAAACATCATCAATAACATTTTGTGAGACTTCTCATAACTATATAACAGCTAAAAAGTTAATACTTTAGGAACACTGTTTTGTAAAAAAATGGCAAACTTTAAAACATGGAATGGAAAAACAATTATCATAAGAGATGCAGAAAGAAGCAGTTTAGATTACGCTTCATGTAATTGTGATATGAAAAGTATCAATAAAAAACCCCAACGAAACACAAGATTAACATAACATTAAAATACTGCAGGTGATAACATCTCTTTAGTGCCGAAATAGGCATGGCCAAAACCCACCTACCCTTGAAGAAACTGGTATACTTAAAGTTGTGTTGAATTCTAACTGCAAGGTACTCCAAAGATGCAGTGTTCCATATCTTTTGAACTCACTGCTATATATATTCAGCAGTTTATTAGTCTGATTTAAGCTGAATTAATCAACACATAAGCTGCTCCCCTGAATCCAAAAAAGATAGCCTTTTGCCCCCTACCAAGGACACTGTGTAGAAGAGACACTGCAACTCAAACCTCTATTATCTTTCAGAAAATGCTTGACAGGCATTTCCCCCGCATTACCAGTTCTCTGCTCTCCTCTTGAGTCTGATATCACTAGACCTGTGCTTCACCACGTTTCCTGGCAAGGAGCAAAGCATTCACTCATCCTGCACAGAAGACAGCATGCAAGGTCCTGTGTTTTGTGCCATGTTCGGCATTCCCTCTAATCGGACTACACCATCACACAGAAGAACACAAGCCCATATACAGCGTTACAGGAGGAAGAGTGAGTTTTGTTTCCTCTGACAGAACTGTATGTTACAAACAGGTATCTTCCTCTCCAATTCTGTGTGAAAAGAAAAATGGGAGCAGAGGAACTTTGATAACATCTCCACTGTGGCAATTTCACAGCTGTGCACAATGACAAATCTGAAACAAAAGTTTCGACATTTGCTAATTGAAGACATTTGCAAATTCCTGTAAAAAAAACCCTCAGCATTTCCATTTTACACCCCTGCTCCTACTGAAGACAAACACCAAAGCTGTCCATAAAACGGACACTCTGGTTTTTGCACAATTCAACAAATTCGTTGATATTTGGATCTAAGTATTAAACTATGAGTAGCCAATACTACCAAATGTGTTATTACAGAAAACAGTTTGCTAAAATTGTACATAAGATTCTGGTAAGAACAGGGCCTTCAGCACTGTACATCAATATGTCAGAGAATCACTCCCAAAAATCACACTTGTAATCAGCTGTGATTGCTAGTCTTCCTGCTAAACACGCCCTTGTGCTTAGTCTTTGAGGTGTTATCATTTGCTCAAGGCAAAATGGAATATAAACTGAGAAAGTGATATATTATCCACACCAGCCTAACACTTCAGTGTCAAGCCTCTAATAGAGAAAAATGTAGGGAATATCTGGGGGGGAAATATTCAAAAAATTTCATAAACAGATGCAGAGTGTCACAGTAATGAAGATTTTACATGGTCAGTTAAAGAGAATTTTCTGGAAGAATTTCACTAGAAAGACAATATGGTAAGGGCATTCCTGCCTGAACATACTGAGTCTTTATTTTGAAAGCAGTTTCTTCTGGGGCTGAGGACATTCTATTCTATTTTAATACTTGTCACTTGTCCCCAACCTTTTGGTCTTCCTGCTTTCCCATGGAAAAGGCTAAGTGGAGTTCAAGTAATTCACCTGTAGACATGCTCTTCATTTCAGAGCTTGTCAAGCTACTCTAACGGACTTTTTATACACTTTCTTTTCAATTTTAATTTGATGACTTAAGAACTCGTTTCTACTTTGAATAGTAACATTCTTAAAAGTTGTTTTCTCAAAGAACATTAATTTTCCCCTCCCCTTCGTTCCTGTTTTCCTGCTGACACCACCACTATTTGTCAAGTATTAAACCACTGTAACTTGTGTGGTGAATGTGCATTCTAATTTTTGTGCAGATGATAAATGAAGTAGATTTACCCAGAAGCAGCAGATAATTTGCTGATACTCATAGTCAGTCACAATGTGAAAGCAGATCAGTCTTGCCACAGTCTTTAAATTTTATCCATCCCTTACTGAAATTAGTGTTTGCATTAACATTTGCTCTAGCTTGGTTTGCCAAGTCATGCATTAAAAATGGCTCCTGAACACTGAATTATATTTCACTAACTTTCCAACACTCTTAAAAGATTGATGCTCGAACAAAAATCTCATTTCTGTATTTTCTGAGAAGATAAACATGAATAGAAGGAAGAAAATAAGCTCCTATGATACTTACATAGAGAAATACATGTTTGGGGTTTGGGGTTCTTTTTAGATTAAACTGATTCATAAGACATGCAGTGCTGGTATGAGGTTATATTTTAAATAAATTTAAAAACTGTGTACAGAACATGGTAAACTCATCACACTGTAATTTTTCTGTTTGTTTTAATGTGCTGTGTTTCCCCTCTCCTTGACCAAGTACTACTACATCTTTAGACCTTCCTAATAATAGAAACACCTTCAACTGGTGAATTACGCTGCCTTTATAGTTGCTTTGTACTGCCACGGTGAGGTCAGGATTTCAGGAACCTCTCACTGACAGAAGCACTTTGCATATCTGTAAGAAAAATTCAACTTCTATGACTGAAGAATATAATCTTGCATCACTTCCTTTGATATAATGCCAGTTTAAAAATCAATGTGCTCAAAAAAGAGACAAAATTTAATTCTTTATAAAATTTAACAGAGAGTGCTCGAATATTCAGTAAAGTAATTGCTAAGGATGGCTGTGACACGCCTCATGAAAATACTTACTTCATAATGCAGAAGACTAATGTATCTTCAGAGAAAAGCTATGCACTGTAGTTAAGGGAATGATGCTCAAATGAGTCTGGTAATTCCAAAATGTTACTCCTATCTGAAATTCTTTATAATTTTGCCCTTACACAGCAGGTTTGTCAGTTATCCAGAACAGCATAACTCACATTTCCCGAGATGCTAAATGATTACTGCACAGCTTCTGACTGGTCATCATAGGTTTTATGTGAACACAGAATAACAAGCCGTATCATGCACTGGTTTTGCAAAGCTAAACTGACAATGCCAGCTCCAGTACGAAATCCAATAGTAACAAGATGAAGCCACTCTTCAGAAATCAGCAAAAGAAATTCATACAGTAACTGAAATAAATTCAATCAGAGATGTGGCAATGAGTTAGAAAGAAATAGAGCAACAGTCTGGAAAGACTTAAGTGATCCCTGCACATTATGTCTGGACACAGACATAATGCACAGTGTCTTGGTCCATTGAGAAGTGGTGGACGCAATGTGGACAACAGGAGGCTTTATTCTGTTTGCCTCTGACTGGTTGGATGCAAAGTACATGCTGCTGGTGGCAGCAGTTCAAACATTTCAATTGATATATTTAATTTCAAGCTATGTATGTATGTCTTGTATTTCAAGAGGTGAAGTACACCTTGAAGCAAAATCCCATAAGATGAGGGCATGAAATTTGTTTCCCTTTTAGCTCAGTTTAAACAGCTGTTAAGCCTGTAGGTTTTAAAGCAGTGACTTAGACTATGAACTTCAAACCTTGTAAAATATCTCTGTCACTGAGAAATGGCCGCAGAGATCTCACTTTTTGTTTACTAGAAACAGTTGCTCACAGTTTTAGAACCTGTGGGGGAAGCTTCAGCCTCTAGCATTTTTTAGCCACTGAGTTTTTTGTTCAGGAGCATATTATGAAATCCTGGAGTAATTCTTAAACAGAAAAGACAAACCCCAACTATCAGTTGGGATTTTTTCTGAATAAAATCATGAAGTCTGACCCTCGGTTAAGACTACTAATAATTTGAATTTTTGCATTCTGATCCTGCAAAGAAATCTATCCACCACAATTCTCATCTTTCTACCATGGAATCACCAAGAGGACAGTTGATCTGCATCTGTTCAACACAAGGAAAATTGATAAATAATTCCAGTACTAGGACAGGTTACTTGATCACTACTTCCCCTGAACATATATTTGTCTACACAAACCACCAATATCCTTCCCTCTAATTTCACTGTGCTTAGGACAATACGTCCTTCCATTCTTACGGGATGAATGATTGCTTTATAATCTTTTAAATCACACAGCTCTGTAGTGAGCACCTTATAGCAACACTATTATGAATACTCAGGCAGTAATTGCTTCCGTGTGATTAATTTAATATAAATTGAGTCATTTGACTTTCATTCAGAAACTGTAATCACAGGAAAAAGTCAATATTTTCTTTATTCCCTCATCATCATTATCACTGCCCATCAGAGCTTGAATCTTAAACATGTCTCAAATTAACGCCCCATTCAGTCGCATTAATAGGTTCAAAAGTGAGTGCTCAAAACCATGAAATAATAAGAACTACACTGGAAAAATAACTAGAAAACACATGACTATTTGGGAACAATCTTGCATTTGCAGACACGTGGAGAACTGGCAGAAGATAAAAAGGCCTCTTTAAAGTTATTGATTTTGCTCTTAAAAATGCATCATAAATACCACTGTTTTAATAATGAAGGATCTCTGAAACATCAAAACAGAGAATATAAAGTTCTGGAAAACTCTGTCCAAAGGTAGCTTAAAACTCCCTGCTTACTCCCCAATCCAGTATGGTCAGCATCAGATAGAGACCCACCGCCCTGCAGTTGTATGTTGGCCCCTCTGGGTTTAATAAAGTGTTTTTTCCTAACACCTCCAGTTTGACCAACATCTTCTCCCAAATAGTAAATATCAAATACATCTGCACTTCCACTAAGTTTTGAGATCAGTGGGGTAACGTGCACTGAAATACTAAAAAAAAAAAAATTATGTTACTGTCACCCAGCAGCTTCTCTGGACCACAATCATAAACACTTCATTTAACACATACAGTTTATTGATTGTAAATATTTGGCAGTGAGCTGTATTCTGCCTCTAACAGAACGTACGTAGCCCCTGCCTACAGCTGCAGTTCTACAACCTGAATCACAGGTATGGTACTTGGTCCCGCAGTTTTATTCCTGGAAGAAAATCATCCTGAAAACAATAGAGTTTTGCCTGATTAAAAAGACCAAATAAATACATTTGGCAGAATCTGGGAATTCAACTGGTACTGTCAACTGAAATAGTGGTGAGAGAGAAATAAGCATTGTTTCTTTTCCTGCAACAGGTATCAGGTTCAGCATTATAAAAAACTCCTTGCCCCTTTCCAAGAGATTATGAAAAGCATATGCAGCTTGCCTTTTCCACCTAGCTAGCTGTTGTATTACATACGTGTTTCAACCAGTCAACGGAAAAAGATAAGTAAGTTGTCAGATTTTTACTATTTACATACAAATAGATATTTTATGTCCAGCTAGTGAAGAAAAGTACAGGAAATCACCTCTGAAATGCCTATAATCAAGCTCCACTTCAGAGTTCAACAACATGGTTCAGATTTTCTTTTTACTGCTAGCTGTTCAGTCAAATGTCTCTCTTTCATACTTCAACACTTTTCAGTTGCTCGGGCAGATCTATTTTGGTTCAGAATTAATAAACACAGTTTTGCTAAAGCAATCTGGGCCTTGACCAAAGAACAAGTTAGACAATGCATTATTACTCACTAAGAGGTATAGTTTCAAGACAGCAGTTTCAAAACTTTCTTTTTTCTGAATTTAAATGCTTGCGATCATGTACAGAAAGCAAGAGTGCATTATTACACCCATTGTTTGCTACATTTCAAATTGTTACATGACAAGGAAGTCATGTACTCAAACAACTCAGGTAAGAGTACACATATGCTTGGCTTCTGCCAGAATCAGTCCCTAAAGTACCAAAACAGCTGGGGACAGAAATGACTGTGCCTTCTTTAAATGCCTTATCAATGCTAAAGAAATGTTCAGTGTGGCACCACTGAGGTTGGTTTGCATTGTGTATGCCATGCTGTTCCCTGACTTCACTAAGATACTGGAATTAATGTCCTTACATACTAAGAAAACATTAATAAAAAAATGCAGTAAAATATGTAATCTACCTACGTAATGGGATAAAGACGAAAACCAAAGTCCGTGTCCTTTAACTTTTGACACTATTCAAACTTTACTATTTGTGAATTACACACAAAACCCCAAACTATCACCACGGTTAAAATTACTCTGTTCAAACTCTGAAACCATTAATATTTTAACACAGAATTTGTGCTTGCTGCTCTCTCTGCCACTAAGGAGGAGTGTGATTAGTCCAGATATTGTTATTACTTACTTTTTATGTGAACGTAACAAATTGAAATAAGAGGTCCAGCTTGGCACAGTGCTAAACCAGAAACTCAGTAACTCATACTGTACCTTTATTAACAGAACAGTCCCTTCTTTCACAAGCCAATAAAATGAGAAAAAATTAATTATGAAAAATACGGACATGTCACTTTATTTCCTAACATAAATCAGTGAGAAAACTATCTCATTTGCAGCTTGTCAGAAGGAAACTTTTTAACAAGTGGATGTGATGTCAAATCCACATATAAGCTAACCTTTTCTGTCACTCAAAAAACGTTGTTTACTATTGGATGCGATGCCACATCCAAGAATATAACCAGTTTGACTGATAGCTCTGGATGTGAAATATGAACAGAAGCATTTCAAATAGACCTTGGTGCAACACTGTAATTCTCATATATTGACGCAAAAAGGAAAAAAATCCCAACCATTCAGTAACAAAAGTCCTGGTGAAAAACAATTCCAGATTTGCTTTTTCAGTTCTTAAACCCAGAAGAATGACTGAGATGGCTGCATTTGTTCCACTGACTGTATTTCCTGAATTTACACAAAGCAAAAACTATCAATGCAAAAAATACCTTCAATCTCTGTTGGGTAATTGGCATTTTAAGACAGATCTAAAAATATGGCTCTAGATAATGTTTAAGCCTGAAGCAGCAACCTTACCGGTGGTCACTATCATGGATTTCACGCGACTGGTTTTTATTCATATCTGACCCTGTTGTGGGAGATTGTATCTTATTTAAACATGAGTTTCCAATGAGGTATCACAATCATGTAACAGAAAAATCGATTCTTCCACCATTAGCTAGCATGAATTGACATGGCTTCACTGAAGCAAATCAACATAAGCAAACGGAAACCAGGACAGGATCTGTTTCAAAATACATGATTCTTTTTTTCTTGTGCAAGGTGAAATTCCTGTTGGGGAAGAAGCAGATCTACACCCTTAACAGAAATGTTAAGATGAAGGGAACAAGACGATGCATGAATGCAGTGATGCCCCTACATTTACAGCCAGTACGCAGCTCTCACACGTAGACATTCATCCACATGTACTAAAACTGCATGCCTGTTCGCACAGTACGTACTTTGGCTCTTACTCGCAATTCAGTGAATATTCTTTGCCACTACAATCCAAATTGCTTTCTGATAGTTCAGTTCATCTCTAAAATATTATATCAATTTTCCCAGAGGCACTGCACCAGCACAATTAGTGCATACACTAACTACTGAAGGCAGAACTGGATTAGAATGTATCGCTTGTACATTAGATTTGCTGTCCCAGGAGCAGGAACACACTCTCCATTTCAGTGACTGCCTAACAGTAAGCTGTCCAGTTGGGCTTGGTTCTGTTATACAGAAGTGTGGGAGCTTTCAGTTCGGTTAGGTATGAGTTGGATATGTTCTGTAATACAGTTCTAGGATTAGAAAATGTCAGGAGTGAGTGGTACAGATATATTTAAGATGGCACAGTGAAGATTATACTAATAGTAATTCAACGTTTTCCAAAGTTGTTGCTTTACTGCACACTCTTCAAAAAGGATTCTCTCACCTAGTCAAGTCATCAGCACCCCCCTTCCCCCGCTTAAGGTACCATACAATTCCCCTTTCATTGCTCTAGCTATCGCTTTTCCCAGACTTCTTGACAGACCAAAACTCTGAAATACACACTATTTCAATTCTTTTATTATGTCCATTTTAAATATGGTGTAAACCAGACGGAAGATAATTAATACTTTTTTTTTTCCAAATCTTATTAACATTCAGATGCTAAAGAAAATATTTTTAGCCTAGAATATGAACCATTTGACCTTGGAGATGGACCTAGCTGACCCCCAACATACTCATAGTCCCCCAACACTCTTCTGCTTGGGTACAGCAACAGTGAGAGACAGAAGGAATGATAAGATGCCACACTAAGTATTAGCTATCAGTGACATAAACAAAATAAAAACAGAAAAAGCAGACCTGAGGACTTGATTGTTATGAATATATATTCAAAGCTACAGCAGTGATATTAATTATTTGGACATTTTCAGGGAAAAACAACTTGAAATTCATCTTCCAAGCCACATATCATACATATAAACAAAGCGAAATTTGGAACTAATCTGAATATTTTGCATTTTTGCTTTAAGAATCTTTTTCACATGTAAAGTTTACAATAAGAAAGACACTAACAAGCTCTTTTTTGCTTAATCATTCAGAACAGAAGGAGGCATTTGCAGCAGAACATATTCAGTGTCTTTTGTGGTTAAGAACATCCATTTTAATAACTTTTTTTCCCTGCATTTTTTATGCATAGACTGTTACAAAACATACTTGCTTTTATTAAATTTGGTTACGCAAATCTTCTGGGAGAAAAACAGTTAAGATCGAATGGAACTAAATACATACCCCACTGCATTTCTGCTCCTCTGGGCAGAATACAAAGCTGCAACCCAACCCCAGGATAAGCCTTGTGAAAGGATACCAGGCATAGCTCCTTTTATACACACACACACAGCATAGCTCCTTTTATACACACACACACCTTCACCCCCCCACACACAGAGCCATCCAGAATTTTCTAACACAAAATGCAAATACTTCAGTTCGTGTTGCAATCAAAATTTTACTTGGACAAATACACTGGTGAGACCCCAGCACCAGCCTTCTCTGTCTGAGGCAACATGGCACAATCTTTATCTTTCTCATACTCTCAGTCACAAAGAAAAGATTTGAAATACAGATGATGTGGCTTTTGACCTATTTCTGGAAATGTATGTTCCCACCCCCCACCTCGTGAAATCCTCAAAATCCACAGCTAGCAACAGATTTTAAAAACATATAGCAACACAGCAACTTCTGTCCCTCTTTCAGAAATACAGCAAAGTAAAATACAGACCTGTAACCAGAAATTACTGAAACTTACACAGTAACATCTGCTCAGACACATGCAATACATTAAACATCGAGAAGATCCATGAGCATGATCACAAAGCTGCAAGACATCTGAATATACCACAACCTGGTCAGTCTGTTAGATTAGCAATCTCTATAGCTCCATTGACAAAATGTACAATTGTAAATCAACCACTAATTAATGAATGATGTAACTTCAACAATACTAGAAAGATACTTAGCCCTTCACAAGCAAAATTTTAGCACTACAAAATAAGGCGTTGAGAATTGGGTCTCAGATTTTTCTAGGTGGGTCTCAGATTTTTCTAGGTGGCCATTTCTTATTACATATCTGGTGCCTCCAGATCTTGCCTCATGTGCAGCTGTTTTAGAGAGAACGATCTGAGCTGTAATTAGGCTCCCAGGTTCAAGAAGCACAGGGAACTGCTGGAGAGGGTACAACAAAAGGCTACAAAGATGATTAGGGGACTGGAACATCTTTCTTATGAGGAAAGGCTGAGGGGCTTGGGTCTGTTTAGTCTGGAGAAGACTGAGGTGGGGATCTTATCAATACTTATAAATGCTTAAAGGGAGGGTGCCAGGAGGATGGGAACAGTCTTTCTCCAGTGGTGCCCGGAGACAGAACAAGAGGTAACGGGCACAAACGTGAACATAGGAAGCTCCATCTAAACGTGAGAAGGGACTTCTTTACTTTGAGGGTGGCAGAGCACTGGCACAGGCTGCCCAGAGAGGTTGTGGAGTCTCCCACTCTGGAGACATTCAAAACCCACCTGGACGCCGTCCTGTGCAACCTGCTGTAGGTGACCCTGCTCTGGCAGGGGGGTTGGGCTAGATGATCTCCAGAGGTCCCTTCCAACCCCTACCCTTCTGTGAGCACATCAGAATTTAAAGTCTGCATAGTCTACACTTTATTTGCCAGTTTGTAAAGGCTTATTACCCAAGAATTTTCCCAGCTATGTAGCACATAGATTGCTCAGTTTGCTGAATTATGTTATCCTGGTTGCTAAGTTTCCTCAGAGTCTGAAACAAAAAAACAAAAACCCCACAGGTGAGAGAAGAATTCAGTGGGCTAATGGCTTCAATATGTGGACATCTATTTGATACACAGTTTTATTGACACACACCCATCATACCTTCATCAGTACTTCATTTCCTAGTGTAGCTTTTCTGTAAAAAAGGAAAAGTCAAACAAAGCCCTAAGGATCCTGGTCTGGAAACTAACATACTGAAAAATGCTCCCACAACTGTCCGTGGTTCCCTCGTTCCTCTGAAGGCAGCTCCACACCAACAGAAATTCAGTTCTGATTTCTACCATGTTTCTGTGTTAAAATGTAAAATCACAATTTTGCTAAATCAAACTTCTGAGTTTAACCTTGATGCACCCCCCAAAGTCTGCCCTAAATATCCATGACTTACCTACTAAACTAGTATCGCATGTTTTGGATTCATGATCATAGTTTCACAAGGTTTTGCTGTTCATTCCTAAAAGTCTACCTAAACTACAGGTATCTCTAACCAGCCCTACTCTGAAAAGGTCACTAGAAGAATCATCATTACTACACAAGTGCTTAACACTATTTATCTGTAATATAACCACTCTAAAAAGCAATTATTCGGGGAATAATGAGGAAAAGAACTATGAGATGGAAGTAAAGAAGCTAGTAAGACAAAGACCTGCAATATCTGCTTGCTATATTAATACTTCTTGAAATAGTAGGTAAACTTCTGAAACTGACACTGTTTTCTTCTTTTTGACTCTCACAAGAACAACTTCTAGTTATCTTAGTCCAAAATTTCTGCTT
Organism: Ibidorhyncha struthersii; assembly: GCA_013398815.1. Taxonomy (NCBI): domain Eukaryota; kingdom Metazoa; phylum Chordata; class Aves; order Charadriiformes; family Charadriidae; genus Ibidorhyncha; species Ibidorhyncha struthersii. The sequence continues at coordinate 1,519,436 of VZSZ01010485.1, forward strand.
ATTTACTGTATCCGATGCATCGGTTACCATGACAGCCTAAAGCAACAGTTCAGAACCATTTCAACCAGATTTTCAGAAAAACTTTAATTTCCCATTATGTTGAGTTGCTTGTCAAAAGAACTGTCTTCATAGAAGAATGCTATTCTTTTTATGAAGTGATACAGGCCCTACCCTAACAGCCACAGAGGCTATAGAGAAAAAAGAAAAAAAAATGAGAAGGGGAAGTACAGANATGAAACAAACATAAGAGCTACTAAACAGAAGAAAGGTAAAGAAAAGAGTTTGTGAGAAAGAAAATTAGGGCTAAAGGCTAACTTGGTTTCATGAAGCATGGGAAAATACAAAAACAAATTTACACAGGAGACATTAGCAAAAAGGAAAAAAGTAAATTCTGTGGCATCGTCCCCTCCAGNTCATAGATTCATAGCAGTGGATCCAAGAACTCCATATTCTTCAAGTCGACAAATAAGAAAATTGCTCGCAAACTAGGACAAAGCAGCCTCCTGCTGCCATTTTGAGGGGCCAGATTTCCCTGCAATTCCTTTTCGTGAAGAGTTAAAATGTTCTCTCAGAAGGCAGCTTCAGATAAGATTAAAAATTAATTGCAGTTCAAAAAAATAACTCTAAAAGCAATTGTTTGGAGATGAAACAAACATAAGAGCTACTAAACAGAAGAAAGGTAAAGAAAAGAGTTTGTGAGAAAGAAAATTAGGGCTAAAGGCTAACTTGGTTTCATGAAGCATGGGAAAATACAAAAACAAATTTACACAGGAGACATTAGCAAAAAGGAAAAAAGTAAATTCTGTGGCATCGTCCCCTCCAG